>SJYA01002983.1:0-26704 GCA_006410615.1 Neotragus moschatus
TCAGCCCCGCGGTCCACGTGAACAAGAGTCAGGTGTACTAATGTTCTCCTGGGATAGTTTCTGCTGGAAACAAATCACAAGTAAAAGTACTAATTAGAATAACTATGGCCATTACGATTACAACGTCACAACTTGGTCCTGCAGTGTGCTAAGTGTCCAGAACTGTCACATTGGCAGACAACATAATTGCACATATTAAGATTTAGAATTCTTTTTATTCATTATGGAAAATAGGCCATTTCTGTACATTATGCAAATCAACACATCCATACATAGCCAGAATATTATGGTGTCTAAGAAGCCTAAAACACTAAGTGAAAGAATGTGGGCAAGGAAAGAAGAGGAAATTTTTTCCTATTTTTTTAAAATTTTTAATTGAGATACAATTGACATATAACACTATATTAGTTTTAGATAAACAACATAAATATTTGATTTGTATATACTGCAAAAAGTTCCAGGTCTCTGCTAACATGGATTTCTAGTAGTTTTTAGCATCTCCTTGAAACTCTTCGGGTAATCTCATGCTTATATTACAAAGTGTGGTTGAGATGTTTAGAGTAAGACACAGGTGAAATCCAAGTTCAAAGTCAGGTCAGAAGAGAGGTGAGGTGGAGGGTATGTTCCACCTCCATATACTGCAAATGGCAATGGGAACGAGCCGCCAGGGGGCACAGATGAAGTCTGTATTTTATTGAAATGTGTACGTGTGTGCAGGAGCTTCAGAATTTTCTAGAAATTATGCTATACATTAATCTATGTGAAGTGCGCAACCCTAATTCAGTATTGACAGCAGCTTTAACTCTCTGGCCTTTTGACTTCCTCTCTATAACCACGTCAAATAGAAACCAAACAATTACACACAGATGTGTTAGGTCTGGGAGCCATAACTTTGATTTGACATTTACAGGATCTTCCCATAAAAATTTAGGCACTGAAATTATGACTGTGGCAGGAGAGAAAGATAGATTTAGGAAAAGAAGCTCCTCTTCTCAGGAAGAGTTTCTGACACGTAGAGAATATTCAATAAATGCCCACTGCTGTCAGGGTACCACTGCCCCCCTTACCCACCTTCGCTTAAGCCTGACCCTGTGGGTGCACATCGACTTCTGCCTGAGTTTTGAGAACTCACATTCTTAATGGCATTAATGGCCATTTATTTTGCCTGAGAGAATCCCTAAATATTGGTTTGAATCCAGACTGTCCGGATTGTGGTCATCTCTAGGTTGGGGATTCATGAAGGACCGTGGAGGCTGGACCCTGACGTTAGCTACTAAGTGAGTCTTCAGTGAGTGTGTAACAACCTCAAGTCCTCATTATAACGAATGCACCAGGATGCTAGCGGAAAGTGTAGCCGAATCCTCCTGTCTAATTGGCGCGGGTGATCTGTGACTCAGTAATATGACTGGCTTCAAGAAAAGTGAGGAAGCTCCAGGAGCTCTTTTTGGGAAGAAATATTACCTTGTTCAGGAAAAGTACCCAGTGTGAAATTCATTAGTGAGCGTGTGCACCTGGGAAGTAGAAATAAGGAAAAGTGGTCAGGAAGAAGGGCTCACTTGTTCCCATGGAAACAAACAGAGCAACCTGCCCAGCTGATTTGGTTCTATAATTTTAAGGAATTTCTTTCTTAACTGGGCTCCACAATTTCCTGGGAGGGAGGTCCAGATCGGATTTATGTACATTATGGGCTTTTCTATTTCTTGAAAGAATAAAGCTAGCCGAGAGAGCAGAAACAGAGATTAAGTGTTTGCTGAAGCACTGGGGGTAAAGTATAAATCTATCATTCCATTGGGAGCAATAATTTCTCATTGTATAAAAAGCTTAAGTGAAGAGTGAATGAGATACTGAACTTCAAAAATCCTGTATCTTCCTACGTTTCACTTTCCCATTCTGGACACCTGCACTCCACGTCCGTTCTAACCTTACAGAGTTAACTAGCATCACAGCCCTTGATAGCATATGATTGAGCCAAAAGCTGTCACTGGTTATTATCTCTCATCATTTTCCTCCAGTTGAGTAAATCTTTTGCCATTCTTCTTCTACTTTTTCACAATTTTACCTTATTACCATCATCACATTTTTAAAGTACCTACCATGTAAAAATATCCAAACACCAAGAAGGATTATAAGTCAATGTACCATATCCCCTATTTTTCTCAGAATCTTTCTCCTTAGAGCTGGCCATTTGCAGTAGCATTCAGTGTATTCTTCCAACACTTTTAAACTATTCGATCATATGCATATATGCATAGAGGTACAACACGCATGTTCGTGTGCACACACTCATATACATATATGCATATGGAATAAGTATTTAGGCCAGAGGTTCCTTGAGAATATGTACAATATAAATATCTGTGCTTTACAAAGCTTCCAGGTTTTTCATTTTGAAAGTTTATAAATTCATGGTTTTCCATTTTCAGTTCAGTTCAGTTGCTCAGTCGTGTTCGACTCTTTGCGACCCCATGGACTGCAGCAAGCCAGGTCTCCCTGTCCACCACCAACTCTGGGAATTTACTCAAATTCATGTCCATTGAGTCAGTGATGCCATCCAACCATCTCATCCTCTGTCATCCCCTTCGCCTCCCGCCTTCAATCTTTCCCAGCATCAGGGTCTTTTCTAGTGAGTCAGTTCTTCTCATCAGGTGGTCGAAGTATTGACGTTTCAGCTTTAGCATGAGTCCTTCCAATGAATATTCAGAAATTATTTCCTCTAGGATGGACTGGTTGAATCTCCTTGCAGTCCAAGGGACTCGCAAGAATCTTCTCCAACACCACAGTTCAAAGGCATCAATTCTTCAGTGCTCAGCTTCCTTTATCGTCCAACTCTCACATCCATATATGACTACTGGAAAAACCATACCTTTGACTAAAAGGACCTTTACTGGCAAAGTAATATCTCTGCTTTTTAAAATGCTGTCTAGGTTGGTCATAACCTTTCTCCCAAGGAGCAAGCATCTTTTAATTTCCTGGCTGCAGTCACCATCTGCAGTGATTTTGGAGCTCCCAAAAATAAAGTCTGTCACTGTTTCCACTGTTTCCCCATCTATTTGCCATGAAATGATGGGACCGGATGCCACGATCTTTGTTTTCTGAATGTTGAGCTTTAAGCCAACTTTTTCACTCTCCTCTTTCACTTTCATCAAGAGGCTCTTTAGTTCTTCACTTTCTGCCATAAGGGTGGTATCATCTGCATATCTGAGGTTACTGATATTTCTCCAATATCAATTTGATATTGAATAGCAATCTTGATTTCAGCTTGTGCTTCATCCAGCCCAATGTTTCTCATGATATACTCTGCATATAAGCTAAATAAGCAGGGTGACAATATACAGCCTTGACAAACTCCTTTCCTTCTTTGGAACCAGTCATTTGTTCCATTTCCAGTTCTAACTGTTGCTTCCTGACCTGCACACAGATTTCTCAAGAGGCAGGCCAGGTGGTCTGGTATTCCTGTATCTTAAAGAATTTTCCACAATTTGTGATGATCCACACAGTCAAAGGCTTTGATGTAGTCAATAAAGCAGAAGTAGATGCTTTTCTGGAACTCTCTTGCTTTTCTGATGATCCATCGGATGTTGGCAATTTGATCTCTGGTTCCTCTGCCTTTTCTAAATCCAGCTTGAATATCTGGAAGTTCATGGTTCACATACTGTTGAAGCCTGGCTTGGAGAATTTTGAGCTATAATTTACTAGCATGTGAGATGAGTGCAATTGCGCAGTAGTTTGAGCATTCTTTAGCATTGCCTTTCCTTGGGACTGGAGTGAAAACTGACCTTTTCTAGTCCTGTGGCCACTGCTGAGTTTTACAGATTTGCTGGCATATTGAGTGCAGCACTTTCAAAGCATCATCTTTTAGGATTTGAAATAGCTCAACAGGAATTCCATCACCTCCACTAGCTTTGTTTGTAGTGATGCTTCCTAAGGCCCATTTGATTTAATCAGTGTGTTATCTATTATGATCCTTTATTTTGATGCTTAAGCTGCCCTCATTTGTCCACTGAGAGTCTCTTCAGGCCTACTTCGATGTCCTGTTGACATGTATCAATTATTTTTTGAGCACTTCCTTACTTTTTTGCATAAGAGAATAATATAAGCTCATTTTGCATGCTCCCTGTTCAAGATCTGGAATCATCCAACTCTCCAAGGAGTACTAGTTCTATTTTTATTGAAAAAATGATATTTATATAATATCAAATTTAGGGGTTAGATGTGCTTATTAAAATTGCTATCCACAGGTATAGGTATGTGTATATGTGTATATATATATATATATATATATACGCATGTAATGTGTATGTACACACATTTCCATTAATATGGAACAAGCCAGTGGAGGTTATGGAATTCCAGCCGAGCTATTTCATTTCCTAAAAGATGATGCTGTTAAAGGGCTACACTCAATACACCAGCAAATTGGGAAATCAGCAGTGGAAAAGGTTAGTTTTCATTTCAATCCCAAAGAAAGGCGATGTCAAAGAATATTCAGGCTGCCACACAATTGCGCTCATTTCACATGCTAGCAAGGTAATGCTCAAAATCCTTCAAGCTAGGCTTCAACAGTACATGAACCAAGAACTTCCAGATATACAACCTGGATTTAGAAAAGGCAGGGAAACCAGAAACCAAATTGCCAACATCTATTGGATCATAGAAAAAGAAGGAAATTCCAGAAAAATATCTACTTCTGCTTCATTGACCATACTAAACCCTTTGATTGTGTGGATCAAAAGAAACCATGGAAAATTCTTAAATAGATGGAAATACCAGACCACATTACTGACATCTGAGGGAGCAACATCATGGAATCCCACCCGTGAAATGGTAACATGGCACATTACCTGCCTCCTGAGAAACCTGTATGCAGGTCAAGAAGCAACAGTTAGAATGGGACATCAAAGAAAAGACTAGTTCAGTATTGGAAAGGAGTGCATCAAGGCTGTATATTGTCAACCTGCTTATTTAATTTACATGCAGGGTACATGATGTAAAATGCCAGACTGGATGAAGCACAAGCTGGAATCAAGACTGCCAGGAAAAATGTCTACATAGATATGCAGGTGACAATCACCTTTATGGCAGAAAGTGAAGAGGAACTAAAGAGCCTCTTGATGAAGGCGAATGAAGAGAGTGAAAAGCTGGCTTAAAACTCAGCATTCAGAAAACTGAGATCATGGCATCCAGTCCTATCACCTCAGAGCAAAAAGATGGGGAAACAGTGACAGACTTTATTTTCTTGGGCTCCAAAATCACTGCATATTTGATTACATTTCTCTCATACTTTCTGTATTTCCCCCCCAACTTTTAAAATTGTCTTCCAATTTATCTTTCATATCAATAATAATGAATTGATTGATCTCTAATTATGCCTGCTTTACTCTGGATAGATATTTGTATTTCTCATTGAACCTTGGACTTATTAAACTTTCCAATCATAAAAGAAATATATTATTCTCATTGTGAAGAACCTGGAGAACATGCAAAAAAGACTAAGCTAAATATAATATTTAGCACACATTTAAGAGTTAGCTTTTTGTTAAGAATTTTTATTAATGTAAGCACTCATACATTTTATTGATTTGATTAATATTTTTACAAAGTAGAGTTCTGCAAGCCAATATTTTTAGGCTTATTTTTCCACTTAGCAATGTAACACTGTCATTCTTTTTCATAAGTAAACACATTGTTATTTTCATTGTAATTTTTACTAGCTACATATCAAATTTTTGCTTAGATGCAATGATTTGGTTTTTTTATTTCCTATTAATAGACATTAAGATTGCTTCCATTTTTCTTTGTATTGCACACATAATGACTAATTTCCAAATAAATCATTTTAAAGACTGATTAAATGTTTTCCTTAAATTATTTGTATATATATATTTCTAGACAGGAACGGTTAGGCCAATTTATGTTCTTATTGGTGATGTCTTTTTTCCCATGTCCTTTTTTAATTTCTCCAATCAGTTGGGGGTGACGGGATGCAATTTATTCTTATTTCAATATGAATTTTTCAACTACAAGGATTAACATTCTTTTCCAGTATTATGTTATCCATATTGGTTCTTCTCTGTTGTGAATTGCTTTTTCATACTATCTCATTTTTCATCAAACTGTATTTATTAAATTCTTTAATTACTAAACCTAGACATTTTCTTTGCAACCAGTGAAACAATGTACTCAACATATGCGAATATGTATAAATTATGAAATGTTTTTCTTTCTCCTCTCATCTACACTCTCCTCTCCCAACCCGGGGCGTTAATGATTAGAAGTGCGCCTTTCCATGGCCTCCCATGCATTACACACACATAAGATTTGTATAAGGATGTTTGTTCACCAGAACTGGCTTCTGTTATACAGTGACACTTCAACTTGACTCACTTTTAACTATGAAGCTTTCAAACACACAGAGCAATACAAATTGGTAAAGTACACACTGTCTAAACACTATCTCCCATAATTTAAAAATATTAACTTTTGGCAGATTTATTTCCAAGTTTCAAATAGACAGTACTAAAGATACAGTATTTTGCCGACTAAGGTCCATCTAGTCAAGGCTATGGTTTTTCCTGTGGTCATGTATGGATGTGAGAGTTGGACTGTGAAGAAAGCTGAGCGCTGAAGAATTGATGCTTTTGAACTGTGGTGTTGGAGAAGACTCTTGAGAGTCCCTTGGACTGCAAGGAGAGCCAATCAGTCCATTCTGAAGGAGATCAGCCCTGGGATTTCTTTGGAAGGAGTGATGCTAAAGCTGAAACTCCAGTACTTTGGCCACCTCATGCAGAGTTGACTCATTGGAAAAGACTGTGATGCTGGGAGGGATTGGGGGCAGGAGGAGAAGGGGACGACAGAGGATGAGATGGCTGGATGGCATCACTGACTCGATGGGCGTGAGTCTGAGTGAACTCCAGGAGTTGGTGATGAACCGGGAGGCCTGGCGTGCTGCGATTCATGGGGTCGCAAAGAGTCGGACACGACTGAGCAACTGAACTGAACTGAAAGATACAGTTGGTATCTAAGCTAGTCCTGTTAGATACATGTATAACAACCTTCTTTAAATGCTTCATCATTTAACAAATACTCCACTATCTTTCCTATTTTTTTTAAAGGCAGAAAAATACTTTGCACAGTTTTTATCAATATTGTGTCATGCTTTATGCCTTATAGATTGTTAGTTCATTTAGTTATCTATGTAAAATTAATTTATGATGAAGTAATGAAAAAATGCTGATGCTAAAGATAAGAGAATATTTTTGACAATTTTACCAGTGTTACCATAAAGACTTGACTGTAATGCTGTAATATAGTAAGTACACCTGAACACTGCCCAGTGAAAAATGACTAACATGAGGGACTTCCCTGGTGGTCCAGTGGTTAGGACTCTGCCCTTCCACTGCAGGAGTCATGGGCTTGATCCTTGATCAGTGAACTAAGATCCCACATGGCTTGCCTGAAGCCAAAAAAGAAAAGTTACTTTTTTGAGACATTGGAAAGTCTTACAAAATTCCTGATGACTTCAAGGGAGGCAAAAAGAAAAAAGAGGAAAAAAAAAGGTCCAGTGGTATATTTTTCAGGAAACCACAAAGGCATAAGATCCTCAAAATTAGATCCTAGAAAATTTACCAAGTTCAGCCCTCAGAAAATATCATCCAAAACATCAATGTGCAAATGAAGAAAGAGCTGGATGTTTATCCTACTGACTTCTAAGGAATACATTTCATGGTACCATCTTTTCCATAAGGATGATCGCCTAGCAGAGTATGTCTGGAAGGCTGCAAATGTTTTACATTAATTAAATCTTTCATGTCGCTGAGTGTTAAGAGATAGACAAGGTTTAGGATGACAAAGCCATCCTTCGTGTAACAAGAGGGGAAGTCTGTGACAGAAATGAGTTTTAACACCTTATTACTCTGCCTAAAATCCCAACCCTGCAGTTGCCCGCTTGGCTTACATTAAGTCTTAGCAGACAAATAGTGTCTCTTCTTAAAATACAAACGTGTGACTTTGGAATTTCAACACATAGACATTTTAAGCTCCCAAAGAAGAATGGAAGCCACAGCAGAAAACACTTTAATGGGAGAAGGAAGGAGGGAAAACCAGAGACTAAGGGACCAGCAGGAAAGATCAGACCAAGACAGTGTTTTGAAGTTCATGTTCCAAGAGTTTGAACATTGCTAGATGGTAAGTTCTCTGCTGGAATAAATGGAGATCTGTGCTTGCCTAGACAGTTGCAAAGCTCATCCTTGCCCCTGGTGATTCTGATAGGAGCATCCTCTTGAGGGCTGTGCTTACCACTGATGCCCTATGGAGCATCAGTGACAAACGACAACAGGTTCTACTCATGAGACAGGGCAAGAAAAGCTGAGCATCTGGAACCTCGGAAGTAGGATACATCACCCTGGAGTAACAGCCTTGTCTTGGGACACAGCAAGAGGAAACATCAGGAAGGAACTCGTTCTCAGAATGAGGCTTGTTACTTTCATCCTGTCCTCAGAGTTGCTGCATAAATTTCCCAAGAAAGCTACAAAAAGTAGCACTCAAAAAGTCTTACAAGCTCTGCTGTGAAAAGTCCTGTGGAAGCGACACTGAGAGGATGAAACTGAACTTCCCAGCTGCCAAGGGACCTGAGGCTTTCGTCCTAGATATAAGGAAGCTGATACCTAAGAAATGAGGCGAACCCAGGAGAACAGCCTATAGGAGTTTGGAATGTTGGATGTCAGGGTTTTAGGAAAAGTGTCACTGCTGCTGACAGCAGAGGCTGACGCCTCTGCTGTCACTGGGATTTCTGTCCATCAGACAACCCCCTGAGCAGCCCACTTATGAACACGTGAAACCTAATTCAAATTCATTTATTTATTTAATGAAATTGCATCGAGCATTTGTTCCACCACAGGCACTGTGCCCTGTGCTACCCAAGTGCTGGATCTACCATGAAGAGAAGAGAGACATTGCCCCCACCTTCAGAGAGGTTGAAGTTAAAACAGGATGAGATGACAAAGGTAAACTGTGATATAAGCTGTAATAAATCATAAAGTAGGTGCTAGGGGAGTAAATAGCAACAGAACGTTAGGAGGAAAATTCTTTTAAACTTGGGACTAAAGCAAAAAGGTGGCTGGCATGTCTTTTCAGTGTCCCACTGGGATGTCGTTTAACATGAATTATACAATTATTTCAGGGAATGTGCCTGTTTGACTTCGCTATTTACTACTGGGAGCTCAGACTTTATGAAGTTACATGTTAACTCATAGATTTCTGTCTGAAAGAGATGCTACCCATCAGATTTTATTGTGCCACAGGACTTTAACCACTTTATTTTAACCAATTGTGTCTCTAATTCAGCAAATTTATTTGAAAATGCCTTATCTGGTGGACTATATACCCTGTTTTTCAAAATGCTCTTTGAAACAGGTTAACAGCTTATCATTGTTGGATAATTGGATGAAATCTCTGATGCATGTTCAGTCCCTGATAGCTCAGTTGGTAAAGAATCTGCCTGCAATGCAGGAGACCCTGGTTCAATTCCTGGGTCGGGAAGATCCCCTGGAGAAGGGAAAGGCTACCCACTCCAGTCTTCTGGTTTGGAGAATTCCATGGAGTCCATGGGATCGCAAAGAGTCAAACACAACTGAGCAACTTTCACTTTCAGTCTATAATAGTATAAGAATTACGTTTCTAACTGATTGTTTGACAACAATAGGAACCATTTCTGGGAGAATGAATATATCACCTAGCTTCAGCTGCTATAACAAAATACCACAACAGACATTGATTTATCATGGTTCCTGGAGGTTAGAAGTTCACGATCAAGGTGCTAGCATACTCGCTTCCTAGTGAAGCTTTCTTCCTGGCTTTCAAATGACGATCTTCCCACTCTAGCCTTCCATGGTGAGAGAGTGACTAATTTGTGATAGGATACTAATCCCATCACAGGGACCCCACCTCCATGACTTCATGAAAATGGAAAATGCTGTCCCTCCAAATATCATCACATTAGGGGCTGGGGCTCCAACATATGAGGTGGGTCAGTAACATTTAGTCCATAACCATGGGGCTTGGGATTTATCAGACAAGATTTGCAGGAGGCACTCATGAAGGATGCAGCAGCTGATGGAAACTGACCTAGTACGGAAATGGAATCATGCAGCCCAAAGGGCTGTGGAGTCAGGCAGATTGAAATTCAAATCCTGTGTGCAGGACATACTAGCTGTTAATAGCAGCTCAGACACTCAATTTTCTGATCAGCTAAATGGAGCCGATAATAGGGACGACATCAGAGAAATGGTGTGACACTCACAATGCCTAACTCAGTACACAATGCTTGACGTTTATTCCCTTCCTACTCATCCGGTGCCACTGCTTCGGGAATTTCCAAAGAAATGAAAGCGGGATGCTTAGATCTACCCTCTTGGATTCTGGCTCTCTCGTAATTGATCTTCTAGATGGTTAAAGAATTAATAACCTCTTCCATACAAATCATATACACATTTCCACCAAAATATGTAATTATGGAAGTCCAGAAATTTGAACCTTAAGGCAGCTATAGAGACTGAATTTCATCTCAGGTTTCAAGTGTTCAGGACATGACAGGGCCTAAGGAAAAGGACTATACAAGTAGATTTTCATCTCACTAACTCAAGCTCGATTCAGTATTTGTGACAGTTCTGCTAACGATCAGCATTGTGTTTATCTTTACTCAGCAAAACCTACTTAACAACGTGGTGGAAATTTTAGGAAGGGTTTTTAACATGTTTAAGAAATCAAACGCTATTTATGCACCTACCTTAATTACAGTTGAAATATACAGCAAATTATGTAAAAATAAAATGCTCTTATCTAGTCTTTAAAGCTGGTCCCTGAGGGCTATTTACTAAGCTATACTTCATCACTTTCAAATATGTGAAGTCAGTTGAATAAACTTAATGTAAATGAATGTTGCTAAAAGTGGTCTATAGCTTAGATTTTTTTTGCTAATTTAAATCAACCTCTCCTATTAGTCTAAATTGGCTTTCAGAGTAAACACAGTTTTATGTCATTCTCCAGCACACATAAACACCCACTCCATGGCGCATTCTGAGGATAAATATGTAATAAGTTAATATGTTTTAAGGTGATTTAAAGAAATGTGGCCAGGACACACGATCACTACGGGTAATTTTTAATAAATTTGCTTTTAAAAATGTGGATCCCTTGTGCTCCTTGTCACCGTCTTCCCCCTCTACATATGTTTACATCTTCTCGTGGAGGCAAATAACTACACTGCTTATTGTCACCCTTACTGCTGTGCCTTATTCTCATGTAAAATATGCTTCTAGATGCCAACATTAGTGTTTCTGGCTAGAAGGAAAAATGTCTTGTTCCCTAGCTTTGGGCATAAATAATAGAAATAACTAAAGTTTGTCAAGCATTTAGAATGCGGCATTTAAATGTCAAGCATTTAGAACCCTGAATATTCAATGGAAGGAGTGATGCTAAAGCTGAAGCTCCAATACTGTGTTTACCTGAGGCAAAGAGCCCACTCATTGGAAAAGACCCTGATATTGGGAAAGATTGAAGGCAGGAGGAGACGGGGGCAACAGAGGATGAGATGGTTGCATGGCATCACCAACTTAATGGACATGAGTTTGAGTAAGCTCCAAGAGTGAAGGACAGGGAAGCCTGGCGTGCTGCAGCCCATGGGGTTGCAAAGACTCAGACACAACTGAGCAACTGAACAACAACAAATAGAATGTGGAAGGCTCTCTTTCAAGACTTTTATAAGAATAAACTACCTTAATTTGTGCAACCCCACGAAGCCATCCCTATTATTACATCGGCTTCATGGGTAAAGTAACAGAACATTTAGATGAGTCACTCAAGATCATATGGATAGTAAGGACAGAGTCAGGCTTAACCCAGGAAGTTGAACCGAAAAATCTCCACATGGATCTTCTATCTTCACTTCTCTCCCACATATTAAAAATCTGTGCTACCCAAACCATGGCACTTTTCTTTATAAAAAGGACCATAATGGCTAATTTTATGTGTCAGTTGGACTGGACCACAAAGTGCCAGATATCTGATTAAACACTCTCCAGGGTGTGTCTGTGAGGGTGATTCNGCCGAAAAATCTCCACATGGATCTTCTATCTTCACTTCTCTCCCACATATTAAAAATCTGTGCCACCCAAACCATGGCACTTTTCCTTATAAAAAGGACCATAATGGCTAATTTTATGTGTCAGCTGGACTGGACCACAAAGTGCCGAGATATTTGATTAAACACTCTCCAGGGTGTGTCTGTGAGGGTGATTCTGGATGAAACCAAAAACTGGACCAAAAGGCTGAGTAAAGCAGACTGCCCCTCCCTGTGTAGGGGGCCTCATCCCATCCGTGGCAAGTCTGAAAAGTATAGAAGGCTGGGCAATGACAGAATTTGTTCTCTTTGCCTGATGAGCTTTGAATGAGGACATCAGTGTTTTTCTGCCTTCAGACTCAAACTCACTCCCTTAGCTCTACTGATCCCCAAGCATNTGTTCATATATAGTTTATGTATTTATATATGTAACATTTGATATATTTTTATATATTTATAGTAATTTTAAATAAACATTTTATGTATAATACACATTTTCTCTATATAAATATATATGATGTGTTATAAAAAATTTAAGATAGCTGTGTCACAGAGTGGGAAGTGTTGTTGGCAAGTTTCATTTTTTATCTGGATGTTACATTTGTTATATTATTCATTTATTTTTCTAAAATTGAAGTGCAGTTGCTTTACAATAAGTTACCAATGTAGAATAATGTGATTCACAATTTTTAAAGATCATCCTCCATTTATAGTTACTATAAAATATTTGCTCTATTACCCATGTTATATGATACATCCTTGTAGCTTATTTTATATCTAATAGTTTGCACCTCTTATTCGTCTCCCTCATTACTCATTTATTACTCTGCTTATCTTCCTGTGTGTTCATGACAATTATTAATTTTAGTAAAAAAATGGTTAATAAAATAAAAATATTTTAAGTCAATCAATTTATAATTATATATCTGAGATACATATCTGAGAATTCCAAGATCTCTGTTATAGAAACAATTCCCAATCAAGGAATTCAACAGTTTTAAGCTTAGGCTCCAGCAAGGGTACCAACTAGTACTCTGTGATATTTGACAACCTACTGGTCTCTCTGGGTGTAACTTCAAATGCAAGACTGGAGGAAGGGCTGCCCCTGACTGAAAGGCTCTGCAGACTAGATGAGCTTTAAACTTACTTCCAGCTCTAACACTGCATAGTACCATGGACTCAGTCTTCAAGAAATTCTGGAGAATCTCCCCATCTGTCCTCAGTTCTCCACAATACATTTTTTGGTGAAAGAGTTCAAGTGTTGCAGGAGTTTATGAAAACAAATATCATCCGCATAGCAGGACATGCCAACAACAAAATTTATTTATGCTTCTTCCTATTTTACGATCTATTAAATATAGGCCCAGTGATCATGAAAGATATTTTCTTAAGCAAGGATGGAATTCTAGATGAATTCTCTTACAGAAATAGGAAACTATTTTACGTAGGGTCATTGACAAAAAATAAAAAAACATATAAGCTAGCTACTAAATTTCTACCATTTGACATACATATTATAAAATATTAACCCATATTATAAAATGGCAAAATAAAGGTTTATTAAATAAATGCTTTAAAATATAGTTTCTATTCTATAATGTGGCTGGTAGACTATGAGGACAGAAACAGAAAAATGAAAGGGTAATTGGAAGAAAATGAATCAAGAAAGAGAAGCAAATAGTTTCCACAGGAAGATGTTAAATGCCAAAATAGCATGGAAAAGATAAAGAAAGAAAGAAGATATACACGTAGGACATATTCAGAAACATAAATATATAATCATGAAACAGCTTCTCTCTTGTCTCTTCAGGTCTATGAGAAGTTGTTAAGCACAACCTAAAAAAATGACTTTACAGTATCAAATCCACCCCAGCCAGTTCCTCTGGTCCCTCCACCCTAATCGATTTTGCATTTGATCTTCAGTTTTCTTCCAAGGTTCGAGTCTTCTTATTTCTTTTCTTTGCATCCCTTCAAAGTTGATAGACATAACCTTGGTTCACATTCTTAAGAGTATTTAATCATGCCTGTGGAATGCCATTGAAAGTTTGTCATTTTTTCCCCTATATTAATAAACAAAAAGAGACTCCCCCCTCACCATAATCCATAGGGTTTCACGAATAATGATCTAAGATGGGGATCTGTTGTATTAAGCCTTTTATATACTTGTATAAGGAAAGAAAAATTATAATTAATCTCTACCAACCTCAAAATTGGAAACTAAGTAAAGCTTCTCTTTAGGAGACTGCAAGCTGAAAACTTTGAATGGTGACTGGCTTCTGCTCTTGCAAGTGAGTAAAATTACAAAAATCAAAAAGAGAGTCCATTTTTCAATAGAGTCTGCAATAGGTTAGTTGACAGTGTCAGACTCTCATGATTCGGAGGCAAGGGGAACTGGGAGTCTAGTGCACAGCTGTGGATACTACCAGGATATTCTCATCAAGTTCAGCAGAAGACCATCGTTTGGAAAAATCTGGGTTCTCTACATCATGCAACCGAATAGACCGGAAGGTCCAAATCAGTGAGTTTTATTCCCATTGGCTCTATTTTTTAGCATAAAAACTCAGTCACTATAATTTGATTTTGCAGTTTGAGACCTTCTGTGTCTTTACATCAAACACATTTTTGAAAACTACACACATCTAGCAAACAATGTACAGGTCGGTCTCAGTTTTAGAGAGTGTCCATTCCTCTCACCAGAAGGGGGCAGCAGTGGGTCTGCAGAGATGAAAAGGTCCTTCAAGGCTAGCTTCACCGCAGAGCCGGGAACCAGACCCAGGTCAAGTGGTTCAGAGGTCCACCTCAGCCCCGCTGCTCCCATACAATATGATACTGTTGGGGGCTCAGGGTGGGCTACCCAAAATATGCCACAATGGCATATAGGTTATTTTGAATTAAAGCTATTTAAGAAACGGCCCACACAAGAAGGACACTCTGATCCTCCCTCCTATCTTATCTCCTTGAAGATAGGAAAGAAATCTCTCATGAGTTCTGTATTTAGAGGTAGAAGGACACTCTTACCACCAAAGATATGGAATTCAGGCCAAGAAGCCTATTTAAATAAAGCTTGTTATTCTTTCATTTACTTATTTTCATTAGCCCAAATTCTGTTTAGATTCTTCACTAACTGAGCACACAAAATCTAAGTTTCTCTGTCCTGTCAGTTCCTTGAAAATATATTGGCTTTTGTTTGTTTGTTTGTTTCCTTTGGTCTAAAAAGTATAAAGCCTGCCTGCTTTGGCTGCTTCTTAGGTCTTACTTCTATGAGATCGCCATGCGCAAAAATTAAGATTTGTTTCTTTTTCTGCTGTTAACCTGTTTTGCGTCCATTTTATGATTCATCTAGCCACAAGAATTCAAGAGGAGTAGAAGGAGGAAGGCCCTCCCCCACAACAATATCTTGGGAACTGTTTCCTCATGTTTGGTCTGTAAAGTGTCCTTCCTTCAAATTCAGTAGCAGAAAAGAGCACAATGGATTCACGCTGTGGCTGAGAGGGGAAGGCAGAGAGGCTGTGGTTCTGGCCCCACTAGCTTAGGTTCTAGACAGCACCTCCAGCCTTTCTAAAGGGAGGGACATTCAGCTGGAACCACGGGCTGGGGCAGGGAGTAGGGGGCATCCTTACTCACTAGCATGCTGCTCCCCGTGCAAAGTAAAGGTTAAAGGGCTGAACTTCATACACAGTGCCTAGCCAAACTCCATTTTGCTGCACTTCAGGGAAAGATGAGGTATGCTCTCCGATCCAATAGGTGGAAAAGGAACCAATCATTTAACATTCAAAAATTAGTTAACGAGAGAACAATGTTAAGGGGGACAGTTATCAGAATTTGGGATCTGTTGAACTCAATTTTACCCACACAGATAAACATGCACTGAGCATATATTTGTTCTACCTGTTGGGGGAATAAATGAAAAAAAAAAAAAAAAATATTACCTCTGCTTTGAAGGGACTTATAGTCTAATTGGAATAAGAAAGTCCTAAAACAGCATCGCTATAGAATAAGGTAAGTAAAATGGGCTTCCTAGGTAGTGAAGTGGTAAAGAATCCACCTGCCGAGCAGGAGATATGATTTCAATCTCTGGGTGGGGAAGATCCCCTGGAGAGGGAAATGGCAACTTACTCCAGTATTCTTGCCTGGAAAATCCCATGGACAGAGGAGCTTGATTGGCTACAGTCCATGGGTTCAGAAAGAGCTGCATAGCACTTAGCTGCTAAGCACAGAATAAGGTAAGTAAAGCACCAGAGATGCGAGCAGAACATATAAGTGATGCACTTATTGGCTTGTTGTTGTTTAGTTCACTCAGTCATGTCCGACTCTTTAGTGACCCCCTGGACTATCAAGCTCTTTTGTCCATGGAATTCTCCAGGCAAGCATACTGGAATGGGTAGCCATCCAGACCTTATCCTTATCTTTCCTGTGATTCACAGCTTGTGTTTGAACATTAGCGGAGAGACCTTCTTTAGTTCTTGGCTTTTTTAATGTTTCTTTTCTCTTAGAAACATCTTCAACAATGTGGAAGACTTAAACTAACATGGACCTCCGGTATAGGTCCAAACACATAGTTATCCTGGATCTGTAAAAAATCAGAAACATATACAGTCAGGTTTTAAAGATGGCAAAAATCACTTTCTCAAAAATAGAGAATTCATAACCAAGGCAGTATTGTATGGGCTGACCCAGTGGTGATCTAGAGGGTAATAGACCTAGCTTTAGAGCTGAGCACTTTAGTTCTGATTTAACATCCATCTAGGAAAAACAGTGCTTTCCTTGGAGACTGCATGAGACAGAAAGCTGGAACTGAAAACAATGCACCACTGAAGTCTCTTGAAGACTCATCTCCTCAAAGACAAGGGGGTAGAAAAATCCCACTCACTGCCATGGACGATAAGAAAACATATCATCTTCCAGGACCTCTCAAAGGTAAGAAAAATTTCCTATGAAAATCAAAACCCCAACACTGCAGCACGAACAGATGTGAAACCTTAATTAATACCCCTCATGCTACAGGTATCTCAATCTGACAAATTAAGATATAAACTGAATTCTGAACAGCAAATTGCTGCTCTGCGGTAGAAACTCAAGCCACAGCACTCCACTTGGAAATCTAAAAAGTCACAGTGCACAGATCCTCCACAAAAAAGTCAACTCTCACTGAATACGAGCTCATAATAAGACATTATACTTTCTTGAGGAAACGTCCTACCTCGCCTGTGACTTGACACATAAAAATCACAAGGTATATTGAGCGCCAAAGAATTGATGCTTTTGAACTGTGGTGTTGGAGAAGACTCTTGAGAGTCCCTTGGACTGCAAGGAGATCCAACCAGTCCATTCTGAAGGAGATTGGCCCTGGGATTTCTTTGGAAGGAATGATGCTGAAGCTGAAGCTCCAGTACTTTGGCTAGCTCATGCGAAGAGCTGACTCACTGGAAAAGACTCTGATGCTGGGAGGGATTGGGGGCAGGAGGAGAAGGGGACAACAGAGGATAAGATGGCTGGATGGCATCACTGACTCGATGGACGTGAGTCTGAGTGAACTCCAGGAGTTGGTGATGGACAGGGAGGCCTGGTGTGCTGCGATTCATGGGGTCACAAAGAGTCAGACACGACTGAGCGACTGAATTGAAACTGATACTAGAGCAACCTAGAAGAGACTATAAGTTTATTTAAAAATAATAAAAGGCAAGGAGAAAAAATTTAAAATCACAATGAAAACAGGACATTATGGAAAAAAAGGGGAGACTTTCAAAGGAAGAAAATAAAACCAATAATGAAAATAAAAGTAACGATTCAATGAAAGTGAAAGTGAAGCCACTTAGTCGTGTCCGACTCTTTGCAACCCCATGGACTGTAACCTACCAGGCCCCTCAGTCCAAGGAATTTTCCAGGCAAGAGGACTGGAATGCGTTGCCATTTCCTTCTCCAGATGAATTAAAAATAGATTTGACAGAGTATTAGCTAACCAGAAGTGGGGAAGAATGAGGAAACTGCTGATAACTCAGCCCAAAGGAAAAATAAATTATAAATAGAAAACTGAGATTAAGAGACATGAAGGGTAAAATAAGGATTTGGGCATATACATCTTTAAGATATTAGACATTTAAAAAAGAGAGAAAATGAAGGAAATGCAATATTTAAATAAATAAAAATTGAAAATTTTCAAGAATGGAAAATACACATAAAATTTCAGATTGATAAAACTCAAGAATTTCTGAGTCAAAAACCATGTAGAAGAACAAGGAAAATAAAAAAGGACATGCATGCATGCATACATGCTAAGTCACTTCAGTCCTGTCTGACTCTGTGCGACTCTATGGACAGCAGCCCAAAGGCTTTTCTCTGTCCAAGGGATTCTCCGGGCAAGAATACTGGAGTGGGTTGCCATTTCCTTCTCCAATGCATGGAAGTGCAAAGTGAAAGTGAAGTCGCTCAGTCATGTCTGACTCTTCGTGACCCCACAGACTATAGCCTACCAGGATCCTCCATCCATGGGATTTTCCAGGCAAGAATACTGGAGTGGGTTGCCACTGCATTCTGCAAAAAAAGGACATAAAAGTAACCAAACGGGAAAAGCTGATTACCTGCAAAAGAAGAACACATTTGACTAGCAGCAGATCTCTTCCCAGCACAGTAAAACTAAGAAGATAAGGAAATGATATCCTCAGTGTGCTAGAAGAAATAACTGTCTATATAGAAATGTAGTATTGCAATTGCCTATATCCAGCTCAACTATCATTTGTTGTTGAGTCCTTAAGTCATGTTCAACTCCTGGTGACCCCATGGACTGCAGCATGCCAGGCTTTCCTGTCCTTCACCATCTCTGAGTTTGCTCAAACATATGTCCTTTGAGTAAGTGATGCCATCCAAGCATCTCATCCTCTGCCACCCCCTTGTCCTCTTACCTTCAATCTTTCCCAGCATCAAGGTCTTTTCCCATGAGTCCATTCTTGGCATCAGGGGCCAAAGGATTGGAGCTTCAGCTTCAACATCAGTCCTTCCAGTGAATATTGAGGACTGATTTCCTTTAGGATGGACTGGTTTGATCTCCTTGCTGTCCAAGGGACCCTCAAGAGTCTTCTCCAACACCACAGTTCAAAAGCATCAATTTTTCAGCACTCAGCTTTCCTTGTGGTCCAACTCTCACATCTGTACATGACTGGAAAAAAACATAGCTTTGATTCTATGACCTTTGTCAGCAAAGTGATATCTCTGCTTTTTAATATGCTATCATTTGGGGCTTTCCCAGGTGGTGCCAGTGATAAAGAACCTGCCTGCCAATGCAGGAGACATAAGAGATGTGGGTTTAATCTCTGGGTTGGGAAGATCCATTGGAGAAGAAAATGGCAACCCATTCCAGTATTCTTGTCTGGAGAGTCCCATGGACAGGGGAGTCTGACAGGCTACAGAGTCCATCAGGTCACAAAGAACTGGACATGACTGAAGTGACTGGGCATGCAGCACAATAAAGACAAATTTCAAACTGTTTTTTTTTCTTTCTATAAAACAAAGAGTAAGAGAATTTTCCTCCATAGACGTTCATTAAATGATCTTCTAAAGAATGCGTGTGGTAAAAAGAAAATTAAATCCTAAAGCTTAACTAGAACTAATAATAAGCAAATAAGTTGGTAAAATTGGTAAATATACTGATGTAGGTAAATAATCATTAATTGCAAAGAAGAAAATAATACTATTGTAGTATTAAGAATAAATTTAGAGAATAGAAATAGTGGATAACAGTGGCATGGAATTGGAAATGGCATGTTTGAAATTAAAGTGTTTTTATTTCTCTGTATGATTTCAGTAGAAAATAGAAATGTTGGAGATACTTATACACTGGTAGGTCAAATAAGCATTTTAAAGATAAGGGCTGAGTGAACAGAAAGAGAATAATTTTCTAGTCCAGAGAAAGGAGATACAGGTACATTACATTTCTATGGATGCTATAATACATCACCACAAGTTGGATAGCCAAGAACAGTGGAAGTTTATTCTCTCGCCGTCTGGGAGGCCAGGTCTTAACAGGCTTCCCTGGACTGAATCACTTTCACAGCACTGTCCTTTCTCTGGAGGATCAGTGGAGATCTGTTCCTTGCCTCTTCTAGTTACTGGCATTCCTTGGCTTATAGCCACATCACTCCAATTTCTGCCTCCATCGTTGCATCACCTCTCCTGTGTGTGTATGTCTAATCTCCCTCTGCTTCTCTCTTTAATTTTTTAAAAAAATTCTTTTAGGCCATACGGTGAGTACATGTGGGATGCCGACCAGGCATCAAATTCATGCTCTTCCACTGGGAGCGTGGAATCTTAACCACTGCACCACCAGGGAAGTCCCGCTTCTCTCTTTTAAGGCCACTTGTGATGGAACTTAGAGTCTATCCAGATCTTCCAGGATGATATCTCTGTATCAACACCCTTAACTTAAGCACATCTGGAAATGCCCTTTTTCCAAACAAGATAACATTCACAGGTTCCATGGATTAGCAGGGACAGCTCTGTGGGGCTACTGATCATTCCACTACATAGGAATAGTGGTAATACAGTCTAGCAAAAAACAAACCAACCAAACAAACAGAAAAAAACAAAACAGGGAATGAAAGGTAATAAGACCAATAGAGCCAATAAGTGTCTTCTGTTCACTTTAAATACTTATTGCTCATTTCTTGCCTTTTTACCCTAAACCTAGACTGGAGTAATGGAAAGCATTAGAAAAAGAGTCAGTACACTATGATCAAATCAGTCAAAGCCAGCCCCAACCTGTTTTTGCAAGTAAAGTTTTATTGGAACAGTCATGTCCATTCACTACATATTTTCTATGGCTGATTTTACATTACAATAGCAGAGCTGAGTAGTTGCAACAGAGACCACACGGCCTGCAAAACCAAAAATATTTACTCTCTGGTCCTTTCCAGAAAAGTCTGCCACACTGTAATTTAAATGATCTTTTCCAAGTGGAAATAGGGGAGAAGCAAATTGAATGGATCTGTTAATTGGGTGTGTGTGTGTCTGTGTGTGTGTGTGTGATATGCACATTTTGAATCAAGGTCATTAACAGTCTGATACTGTCAATGGAACCAAAGTTCTCTGAAAATCAACAGGTGAAGGGAAAAAAGTTTTGCTTCCTGGATTTGGAAATTTGGATTCAGGATTTCCTCCAACCCTGCAGAATGTTCTTAGAAGGAAGCTTTGCAATTAAGTGCTGAGCACACTAAACTGGAGGGATAAGAAGCAGTAAATAACACTAACAATTTTATGAAAAGTGTAGGCAACCTGTATTTTACTCTTAATGGGATGCACAGCTTGGCCTCATTTTATTTTCACTTCTATTGTAAGCGGCCTCAAATCATTATGGTGGAAGTAGAGGTGGTATAAATAAATAACCATCCATGGACAGCACAAAAGAAAACAAAAATGTGGAGCAGAAGAAAATAAATCTCATAAGTAGCTGTATTTTAAGGGAAGGTCAGGCTTTGCATTAGGTAGTATTTATAAGGTATTTGTGGAGTGCCTTTAAATGCCATGGAAATGTCAATGACGGTCACAGCTCTTGAAAACAATAGTGTCAGAATGAGCTAATTTAGTTTGGCTTTCACTTCTGCGTCAGAAACAGGAACGCCTGTTCCTCAAGCTCATGTCAGGCTCAGAGATCACAGTCCTCTCTGGGCCCAGCGTAGCACTGACAGCTTCTGCTGACATACTGGCCCAACAGGCGTGTTGGGCTCTCTGAATTTACAGTAGGCATAGTTAAGTATTTAGCAATCTAATGTGCTGGGCTTCTTTGGCTTTTCCTGTCAATTATTTTAAAAAAAGGAGGGGGGAGACAGAAATTTCTATTCTATATAAAGTCCCCATATTATTTAAATGGATAACTTGTCTGAGTTGCCTTGAAATAAATTGAAGAAACCATCTCTCTCTCGCTCTCTCTGCTTTGAGACAGATTTTCTTCACAAAGAGAGCTGACAAGACTAACAGGATGAGGCCACCCCAGTCCATCCTCAGTTCATTATACTTGGTCTTTTACCTTGTCTAGCTGTCTCGGAGATTCTCTGCAGAGGAGAGAAGTCTCCCAAGATGGTGCCAGTAAGCAGCGCATGGAGGAACAGGGGACGAGTCAACTCTGGACTCCCCAAAGAACACCAGGAAACACACTGATGAAGCAAACCTGAGTTGATCTGGCCCACTGCACTCAGGGAGGATACAGCCCTGGCAGCTCCTAAGCAGTGTCTTAGAAGAGGGAGTTCAGGGGAAGACATTTGAAGGGTGTTGTCATTCAAGGCAAGGAGCTGGTTGGAGTCACTTTTTTTTTTTCTTTACATGATGCTTTAAGATTGGTGAACAGACACCTTGAGGTGATAGTCTTAAAGCCAATCTTGATAAGGAAATTCTTCGTTGGATAAGTGAGCTATTTGTCCAAGAGAACAATTTATTTATCCTGATAGAAGAGTTATTTACCCACATGAACAAACTGTTTGCTCCCATAAATTGATTTGTAGAAATTCCTTGAAACAAACAGTGAAATTTTGTATTGCTTTACAGCCTAATCTTTNAATCTTGATAAGGAAATTCTTCGTTGGATAAGTGAGCTATTTGTCCAAGAGAACAATTTATTTATCCTGATAGAAGAGTTATTTACCCACATGAACAAACTGTTTGCTCCCATAAATTGATTTGTAGAAATTCCTTGAAACAAACAGTGAAATTTTGTATTGCTTTACAGCCTAATCTTTCTGAGTAAGAGTTGTCAGGTTGATACAAGTGGCTTCCATTTAGTGCTATAGTCACATGGATTCAGGAGAATCCCCATTCTTAAAGCTTTTATCCTAAAACATGACACAGATTTACAGGCTAAGGTCATTCCTTAGGGGTTCAAACTTGTTCACTACATCTCCAAATATATTCTCCTGAATGACAGTGTATAAAGCTTACCTTTGTGGAACTTTGCTGGCCTCTCCTGTTGTCTGCTCACATTTAAGTCTATGCCTAAGTTTGTTTTATTATCGGTACTTGCCCAGTTCCCAATAGTATTGAAGTTTTCTTAAAGAACTGATAATCGAAGGAAAAGTATTTTGTCTCCTTGAAACTGAAAATAAGAAATTTCTTTCAACTCTATGTCCTGCTTGCTTAGATCAAAAGTTTTCAGTGAGATGCTAAACACATTTGATTAGAAGAAGAAGGGGCAGTAAAGATTGACCAAGGCATGCCTGCAACACTGCAGCCTTCACTGAAGCCCTACACCAGATGCCCAGTCTCAAGAAATCAGAGACCAAGTCAGAAACTTGGACGGGTGACCGTGATTTCGGAACCTGATTCTCCTCGTGGATGCCTGATGATTTGTGTAGCTTTGCTTCAGCTCTTGCGTAGGGGCTGGTCATCCCTATAATGTAATTGAAGTGCTGGCCTTTGAGTATTATCAAGTCCATATAGAAACAAAACCCTTTACCAGAGCAGAATTTTCATGTGACCACTGCACAGAGATTTCTGATCTAAAAGTCACATTTTTCTTAATAAAAATGATAGTCAAAGTTAGACATGGATTTGCCATGATGATCTGTTCTGTGATTAGAAAAGATGGTACCCTTCGCCACCTCTCCTGTTTTCCTGGATACCGCTGATGTCCTTGATCTCCACAAGTTCCTATTGATCCTGAGTTACTTTCTTTAATTTATCACCCTGAAGTAAAGTCCTAATATGGCTCTTGAGCTTGGGTCCATACTAATCTTTGGTCATTGGAAAGATTAGCATGTTCTGTGTGTATATTCCTCCGACACTTGTCTTAAAGTTAAAGATCAAACATACCATTTGAACTGGACACAAAGTTGATCAGGGAGCTGCCCTCCCATTTCCCATCCCCCCATTCTACATTTTTTTATTTTGACCACACCATGTAGCATGAACAATCTTAGTTCCCCAAGCAGGGATCGAATCCATGCCCCCTGCATTGGAAGCATGGAGTCCTAGACCCATGGACCACCAGGGAGTCTTAGTCCCTGGACCACCAGGGAAGTCCCACCTCCTTTTACTTTAACATTATTTTTTACCTATCAATAATTAAGCTTCTTATCTTGACTCCCATTTTTACTGAGTCCACGTAGGGTTTTTTTTTTTTTTTTTTTTTTTTTTAGCTTTTTGTTGTTTTCAATTCCAGAGTGCCAAACCAATTCTGACCCCGCACATATATAAGACCACTTCTAGCAGGTGCCACCAAGATCTATGTCCTACAGTCATGCAGAGAAGGCTGCCCATCTCTATGCCACAGCCAAGTATCCAAGCTACCAGCCTAAAGACTCATATCACCCAGCTTCTGGTCTACATAGAGAGGGATCAGATACCACCACGGGGTCTAGACAAAGTCAACATGGGGGTCTGCAGGGAGGAAGTTACAATTTGTCTCCTGGACTTTCCCCCTTTAAAGGCATTTTGTTTGTTTGCTTTGTTTTGTTGGTCATCAGTTTCAGTTCAGTTCAGTTGCTCAGTCGTGTCTGACTCTTGGTGACCCCATGAATCGCAGCATGCCAGGCCTCCCTGTGCATCACCAACTCCTGGAGTTCACTCAGACTCACGTCCATCAAGTCCGTGATGCCATCCAGCCATCTCATCCTCTGTCGTCCCCTTCTCCTCCTGCCCCCAATCACTCCCAGCATTAGAGTCTTTTCCAATGAGTCAACTCTTCGCATGAGGTGGCCAAGGTACTGGAGCTTCAGCTTTAGCATCATTCCTTCCAAAGAAATCCTGGGGTTGATCTCCTTCCAAAGAGACTGGTTGGATCTCCTTGCAGTCCAAGGGACTCTCAAGAGTCTTCTCCAACACCACAGTTCAAAAGCATCAATTCTTTGGTGCTCAGCCTTCTTCACAGTCCAATTCTCACACCCATACATGACCACAGGAAAAACCATAGCCTTGACATTAGGATAGTTACATATACTTTACCATTACAGTTTCCCTCTTAATTTGTTATTCTGAAATTTACATTCTCTTATATATTTTTTAAACCTTTTATTTCATACTGGAGTGTAGCCCATTAACAGTGTTGGGATGGTTTCAGGTGAACAATGAGGGGACTCAGCCTTGTATATGCACGTATCCATTCTTCTTCAAACTCCTCACCAATCTAGGCTTGCCCTTAGCATTGAGCAGAGTCCCATGTGCTGTACAGTAGGGCCTTGTTGGCTATCCATTTGAAAACATAGCAGGATATGATTCTTGTCTTTCTCTTTCTGACTCACTTCACTCTGTATAATAGGCTTTAGGTTCATCTACCGCATCAGAACTGACTCNCTGTTTCCACTGTTTCTCCATCTATTTCCCATGAAGTGATGGGACCAGATGCCATGATCTTCATTTTCATCAGCATCACCTAACAACTCCTGGAGTATTAAATCTCGAGCTTGTCTCCCTGCTATGGACGTGAGGGTGGTTCTTCAAGACTTCTTGTCCAAAACTCCTTCTCAAGGCTCCTTCACTCAAGATGTGGCTCATCACACTTTCATTAGGGACTGATTTCTCAGGGGAAGGATGGAAATCTTGGTGCTTACTCAAGCTACTGCTAGTAGACCACCTGAAGCTGCCATGTTCTTATCTCTTTGAAGTTTGATTCTGAGGCCCCCTTTCAATCTCACATATCCTATTTGTCTTTCCTACAGATCCCCCTTTTTTAGAAAATTAGCTAGAATCTGTTCCTCTCACCTGCAAGTAAAGCACCTTCTCACCTTTTGTTGCCTTCAAAAGACTGTGTATCACAAAGTTATATTCTGGTGCCATCCAGCTGGTGACAGCCAGGCTGGCCCATGCCCTGCCCTGATTAATTGCAACAGACCACACAGTTAGTCACAGTTTCCTATATAAAGCTCTATAGAAAGAAGCACACTTAAAGGAAAAATATTTTCTCTTAAATTGTGTACTACTTCTGGCTTCCTTTTGAGCACAGGGACAAATAACTTCCTCTACTCATAGGATGAGCCAAGTCTGCAATGAGACCATTTCAAAAACAGTGACTCACTATCAGTTTTGGCTTGAAGCTAGCTCTTCAGAAACATACTCCTTTTTAGAGTTTATGTTCCTGAGCGTGTGTGTGTGTGTGTGTGTGTGTGCGCGTATGCACACCACATGGAAGCACAAATCTCAGTTCATTACACCCTTCTCCCAAGAGAGCGCTGCTTTGTTGCACTTTCTTTGGCTTCCAAACTAGTTTTAACACCTCCTGACTTTCTTATCTAGTCATTCCTTTGCAGTAACAATCAAATGGCAATCTGAACAGTACCGAGGTGAAGATTTCCCAAGAGCCTCGCATTTTGAGATTCTCCACGTGAAGGGCAGCAGCCTTCGTGGCTGGGCCAAGTCTATTTGTGCACACTGGCTCTTATTTACCCTTTCCTTTCCTCCTGGATTTTTCAGCCAGCTAAAATCCTATGAATGTGAATAGTAGAGGCTGTTTTACAGAGAAAAAGAAATCATAAAAGTTTAGCAGTGGAAAGTGTTCCCATTCATTCTGTCATAACAATGGCGGTAATGAAGAATACATGTCGTGACTTCCCTGATGGTCCAGTGGTTAAGAATCCACCTCCCAATGCAGGGGACATGGGTTAGAATGCTTGGGGC
>SJYA01002983.1:26812-66655 GCA_006410615.1 Neotragus moschatus
GGGGGGGGGGGGGGGGAGGGGGGAGGAGGTGGGGGGGAGGGGGGGGGGGATGGGGAATAAGTTACCACATTACATGGGGCAGTGCACCAAAGCTAGAGAAGCTCATAAGCTGCAATTAAGACCTCATGCAGCCAAATTAAAAAATATTTTTTAAAAACAATACATATGGACCAGTGATGAATCAATAATCCACTTATATGAAGCATCACAATGTATGATCTGTATATGTGTGTGTATATATATATATATAGTTTACATGTATATATATGATCTATAAACTAAACATATGGATCTTACTTCCTGTCTTACAATATTCTTATGAGATAGTTATGCATGCTACTAATAGTATTAACCCCAATTGACAAATAAATAAACTTGATGTTCCCAGAGTTTAAGTCACTAACTCAGTCACAAGCAAGAGACAGGAGTCTCTAGACCCTTATTAATTAAAGGATGCCTGTGAACCACAGACTCTTGGGCCCCTGCCCAAGAGCTGTTGAATCAGAGTCTGCATTTTTACAACACCTTGGATGATTCTTTCGCACAATACAGTGTAAGGAGCCCTGCTTCAGGTCAAGCGCCATTACGTGTCATAGAAGGCTGTGATTTTTACCACTAGCCACCTCCTTCTTTCTTAATGCTTCTCATCAGAATCATTTTCTAAGAGGCTGGCCAGTAGAGGGAAGAATCACGAAGTTCGGGATTATTCCCAGTTTGTCTCCAGTCTGAGGGATCATTTCCTGCTTTTTCCATTATTATCACAACTGGAAAACAAAAGTTAGCCTAGTTGTAACAAAGGCAGAAAACAGAAGAGGAAAAACAAAGGATGCTCAGTCGATTATTTCCTGTTCCTTCTAACTTGAAGCCCTGCTCCAAAAAGCACAGACCATTAGGACTGAATTCTGAGGAGACTGAGGGGAGCTACAGATGGAGTCATTTTGCTGTCTGTGGCTAATGTCACCTACAAGGTACACAGACATGATTTTCCTTCATTTGTCTCAGGGCCCTGGTACATTCTGTCTGTTGTCAAATTTTCACAAGGAAAAATAACATGGTTTCAGAATATGAAAATTATATCTCTCACTGGGAGACCCAGGCTAGCAGCACCATATATTCAGTCCAGGCCTCTGCAAAGATAAACTGGCCCAGGAACCTGGAGGATGAATTCTGTTCTGCCCACTCCTTGCCCAGCCCATCTGCTCATCTTGAGTTTCAGAGGGTTTACTTCTTGCCCCCAAACCAAAGAAAAGTAAACTGGGAATATGGATCAGTTACTCTTGTTCTGATCACACTTATGGCTTGAAATTAACCAATGTCTGATCCATAATCTAATCGAAGTTCAGAGTGCTGCAATGGTTTTAAAGTTTGGTAACCTATTCACTCCAACTCAAACCAAATATTATCTACTTGCTAAGGCTACTGGATTTCCCAAATTTTACTTTATTTCCAGATATGCATTCATCTAATAGATCTTCTTTGCCTGATACAAATTTTTCATTTTAAATCAAAATATCGTTGCTGTTTTCTTTGTTTTTATTATATTCCAGGCAGTCAAAAGACATTGTTCTCAAATAGGATGTGAAAGAGCCAACTGGCTAGAAATGTGTGGAAATGTGTCAAAGGCACATGTTTCTTTAGTGGGTATCTCAAAACCTTTTCCCCAAACACAAGCACTTTCAAAATCTTCATGTAGGTTTTTCTATACACTTGGGTCAGCTTATTGAACATATGGAAATGAATTTGGGAAGGACACATATGATTCTGAGAATTATCTCCTGTGAAAGTATGGATCTAACAGGCTAAAAGAGAGAAAAAAAAAATAAAGGCCTCATCAGTGGGAACCTCCCTGGGGGTCCAGTGGTTAAGACGTCACCTTCCAACACGGGGGGTGAGGGTTCGATCCCTGGTTAGGGAGTAAAGATCCCACATGTCTTGTGGGCAAAACACCAAAACAAAAAACAGAAATGATATTGCCACAAATTTGATAAAGACTTTAAAAATGATCAATGTTGAAAAAAATTTTTTAAAAATAAAAACTTCATCATTGGATGGAAGAACTAAGTCAAACACCTTCAAATTGAGAGGAAGATCTCTCCTGACTTGCTTCCCCATGTCTATCTATGGAGGGGGCCACATTGTTGACTACCGGGTATTCTTTCAGCCAACTGATGTTTACAAGTATCACTGATGGGCCATCGACTCTGCTGGTCACCAGGTAGAAAGCAAGGCAGGCAAGGTTCTTGCTCTCTTGGCTCTTACTTTCTACTGGCCCTTGTTTACCATGATGGCAGAGGAAAGAAATGACCTGGAAGAACAATAAGACTAATGTCTTCCATAATAAGACGAATAGAAAAGGATGTAGGTGATACTGATTTTTGTGATACATTCACTGGAACTGGTTGAGCAGTCAGTTTCCCTGCTCTAAAGATGCCAGCATGTTCCATGATGTCAAAATGCTTTAAGAGATGCTGCAAGTCGGGGTCTCTGTCTTCCTTTTGTCCCTAGTGATCACAGGGATGTCACAATTATTGAAAGAGTGTTCAGTTACTAAGTCATGTTCAACCCTTTTCATTCCCATGAACTGCAGCAAACCAGGCTTCCCTGTCCTTCACTATCTCCCAGAGTTTGCTCAAACTCATGTCCATTGAGTCAGTGATGCCATCCAACCATCTCATCCTCTGTCGTCCCCTTTACTTGCCCTCAACCTTTTCCAGCATCAGGGTCTTTTCCAATGGCCAGAGTATTGGAGCTTCAGCTTCAGCATCAATCCTTCCAGTGAATATTCAGGGCTCGTTTCCTTTAGGATTGACTAGTTTGATCTTGCAGTCTAAGGGACTGAAAGAATGCCAGTCCCAGAAACCTATTTCATCGATTTACTAAAACCTACGATCTTCACAGCAAAATACAAGGGGGCAGTGAACGACACGTTTCTGGAGTTCGTGTTTTGCCCACCAGTTTGATTCTCCCCAGGTATCCTTTTCAAGCGGAATGGGTTCTCACAATTATTCTGTCTTCCACGGAAAAGCTGTACTAGCAGGCACCCACAATGGCTGTCATCTGTCAGCAGTTATTACCTACCATTAAAGCTAAAGGGAATGTTAATGAAAAATATTACAGCATGCTTTGTAAAATTCACAAGCCATTTTAGTATTACCTCCTGCCAAGCTGAATACAGAGGTTTGCCTAATCACAAAATGTTACCTCTCACATCTTTTCCTCTAGCCTTGTTCCCAGGTACCCAGCATCCATCCAACCTGCAATAAGGAACCCCACGTTCAGTTACTCAATGCAGAATTCAGTCACGTTTTACCAGAGGTTATTCTGCAAGACTCTTTTGTGTTTGGCTTTCCATGTTCTAAAAAGAACGTGGATTGAAGGTTGCAGACCACCATTCTCCCCGAGTTGATAGCTTTACGTGGACTCAGAGCAACACTGCCCCTTCTGACAGGGCTTTAGGGAAATTGACACAATGCTCTTCAATAAATAGGCTTTATCTGCCAGGGCTGGCAGCGACTGCTTCAGAAAGTGTACACAGGCAATATGCCACTGCGTATTCCCCATGGGCACTCAGCACTTCTGCTCATGGCTCCAAATCTGTCATCTTTCTATTCTGCTCTTGCCAAGTTCCTAGTCTCCCTGGCCAGGGACATAAGACATAAGCTTCTTCTCCAGTCTCTGGGGTCTGTGCTCTCTCAAGCCTTGTGAATGTTCACTTTCAAGAGGGAGGATTCTGTGGGAGTAATTCCTTGTGGTTTAAGAAGTGAATTGCATTCCAGGGCCCACAAAGGTATGTGGTTCTAAATGAACAACAACAACAAAAAAGAAGGATCTTGGATGAAAGTGTTAGTCGCTCAGTCATGTCTGACTCTTTGCAATCCCGTTGACTATATAGCCCACCAGGCTCTTCTGTCCATGGAATTCCCCAGGCAAGAATAGTGGAGTGGGTTGCCATTCCCTTCTCCAGGGGATCTTCCAGACCCAGATAGCAAACCTTGGTCTCCTTCATTGTAGGCAGATTCTTTACCATCCGAGCCACAAGGAAAGCTCATGTGGGGTGAACTTATAATCAATAAATTGCAGACTCTCAATCTTTCTGAGCTCTCAATCATCTTAGTATCTCCCCACTGTGACTGTCCTCTGAATGACATAAACGATCGTATTACTGAGGATAGAGACCTGAGGAGGTTAGGTGGCCTGCCTGGATCCACACGGCTAGTGTACACGCCAGGTTCAGGGCACGTGCTTCTTGCTCTCCACTTAACCAACCAGATCTGAGCTGTGAAAAGATTTCAGAGAGAAGGAGAACTGTGTGCTAAGTATTGAGGGTAAATATCTGCATGTTATGACACGGGAAATCTGAGAAAAAGCAAAGCCACCCACATGAAGGCAAACGTGCTAAAAGGCGGCTTTCTAAGAACCTCAAGAAGCTCGGAAATGTAAATCATGGAGTGCGGGCAAGAGAATGGCTGTGAATGAGACTGGAGAAGTCTCTGAGGCTAGAGATGGAGGGACAGCCAAGTGCCACTAAGGAGTTTCCATTCATTTCACAGGTAATAAGGACTTGCTAACTGGTGTCTGCACATCCCAAGATCTAGTCCCTCAGCACTTTTCCAGTGAAAGATATAAACATTTACTAAAAATAAAGAGTAAACACAGTGACTACTTCTCACTGTTTTTAAACTGATGCCTTACCAGATACCATGATAACCTAACTCAATAATTTGTTCATGTCATTGGAAGCTCCCCCAACACACAACATGCATGAGTGCACCCAGAGATTCTAATGAAGAAAAACTTTAGCTGGAAATAGTTTATCAATGATATTTTTACAGGATGGGTTTCTATCACATGCCTCAGGCAACCAGTTAATAATTAAGAAGAAATGGAGCATTTAATTTTTTTTTTAATTTTTATTTTTTAGTTTGTTTTACTTTACAATACTGTACTCATTTTGCCATACATTGACATAAATCAGCCATAAGTGTACCTGAGTTCCCAATCCGGACACCCCCTCCTTCCCCCTCCCTCCCCACACCATCCCTCCAGATCATCCCCGCCCATCANGAATCAATATAGTGAAAATGAGTATACTACCCAAAGCAATCTACAGATTCAATGCTATTCCTATCAAGAAATGGAGCATTTTAAAGCCTGCTCTTAAACATCACTGTATTGCAAAAAGCAGCATTTCATGTGACCTGAGAACATTTGGGCTGGCTTGGACGAAGTTTTCCAAGGGGATGGAGTTAAACCCAGATCTACCCAATCACCTGAAAGTAGCTTCAACTGCCTTGTGTAGTAAACTCCTGATGTCTCCTCACTGCAGGGGCATCAATGGGTACCCAGGAATGCAGGCAGTTTAGAAATGATCCCCCCTTATAAAGATGTTCATCCTACCACCTTTTCATGAATGAGTGGATAAGCCATTTATCTTCTCCGTGGTAATAGGTGAAGACAGGCCCTATGACTTCCAACAGATGGAGGCCTGTGTGGGTGAGGCCAGTTCTTCAACCAGACCCTGGCACCATACACGGGGCAGAAACAGGTAAATTCCCCCAGCAGGTGAACCTGATTTGAGAAACCTTTAAAACCAGACAGCCATTCCAAAGGAAGGAATGTTTACTGGAGGAATCCAGAGAGTGGAAGAAAAACAGGTGACTCAGAGTTAGTATTACTGTCAGCAAATTTGTGAATAGGCAGCAGGTACCAAGTCACAAGGTTAGGGTCTGGACCAGGCCCGAGTCATACAGCAGTGAGTGATGGGAAGTCGGCAGGTCCTCAACCTGAAGGTGGCTGAGACAAGAGGAAGATCAGAAGTGTGTGCTCGAAAGAGGAAATCTACTGTACAGAGATGTCCAAAATGCCCCACGCAGTTAAACCCAAATAAGTCAGAAAATATCTACTAAGCCTCGAAAGTAGGAGAATTAGATGGACTGTGGGTAAAAGCAGGATCATATGGAATCTCTTATCCTTTAGATGATATTAGCCGATTTGGAAAGGCAAGCTATCAATAGCAAAAATAATACTAAACGACAACACAAAAATCTCATTTATTAAGGCAAAGTACTTAAGATATGTTACAAGCTAGGACATGATTAAATGGTTCTCTTCTGAATCCAAATGGCATTTCAGACTGAAGCAGTACTCTGTTTCTTAAAAACTATTGCTAATATTAACTAGGAGAAATGATCATTGGTCTGAAAGTGTTTGGTTTACATTACTACATTACATAACTTGCCATCTATCCTGTAACATTTTTTAAATAAATCAGATATCTTGGAATGCACATAACAACTATTCTTAATCCCTCCTTCCTCTCACAATTACTTTTGTCCAGGGTTTTTCTGAAATAGGTCACAGTGAGAATTTCTCATCTGTCTGACCAATGCCCAGGGCTGGTTACAGACAGGTGGCACTTGGGCTTCAGAAGCCTGGCTTAGCCGGGGCTGTTTCCCACCAGGCTTACTGCTAGGCTCACTTTGGTTGTGTATCCATGACAACAGCCCACCCTGGGGGATAGTCCATTAGTTATCCCGTTGCTGTATCTCCATAATTCCCAGTGAGTTATGCGAATGACTACCCCATTTGCTGGATTACAACGGCCTCTTCTATGCTTAGACATGACCCTTATTTCTGAGATAAATGGGTTTGTACCGTATCATGTCAATGTCTTCCAGGCCCTTTCATGAAAATGAAATGGCTGCTATTCCGGTGGATGACTTAGCAAGTAGGGATTTTCTGCCTTCCTGTTTTCATTCTTCCCTCCCTTTCTCAAGGCTCTAAAGAGAAACTGAGCTAATAGCCCTACTTGTTAATCGCTCTGACTGGTAACTGCTACTTAATGAGTCAAGTTCGCAGTTACACAGTTAAACTGCAGTAAACACATGGGCAATGGACATGGAGGAAGCACCTAGTTTCCTCCCCATTTTCCTCTCCATATAGTTATGATAAAGCACCTTATTTTGTGAATATTGCATTTTAATGAATTTTATTATGCAGAATCCCTTTTTGAGAAGTTTTTTAAAAATTGGTCTTTTAATTACCAAGATCAGCTTGAAGCGAAGGATTTGAAAAGCTTTGCCAAAGAGGGGGAAAAAAACAGTATTCTATAAAAAGCCATAGTAAAGTGTTTTGACTTAATTTTTCTTCTGTTAAACTCATGGCAGTATTATGCTAGCATTACGTGAAAGATGGTAATCTTTCAAGTCACAACTTTAAGAACCACTAAAAATCGGCTAATTAACAGCATTGTGCAATCCACTGAGAACACTTAAAGTCCCAAGTGAAGGGGGAAAAAAGATTCAAGTGATTCTGATAAGCTCCCAAAGATAAGCCCTTATCTGAAAAATGTGATGGGATCAGCGTAGAGTGAAATGTCATGATTATCCAGGGCCATTACTTCATCTAAACCATTTTTCCAGTATTGAATGTGAATAAAACTAATTCAGTTTGAAGAGGTCACTTTCTGATCTCTCCAACAAGATATGCTACAAGTTTGCAGGTGACTATCATTCCTGGAATAAAAATTAGAAGGGTCTGAACTTCCAAATACTAAATTCAGGATCAGAAAACATTTTCTTAACATTTGTCATATAGTTAAGATGGCCAGGCAAGGAGACTCTCCTTTAACTAACATTCATTTCTTTATGTCGGAACATGTTGATACTGGGACCAGCTCATTAACTGGGCAACTTTTGTCAGTCACGCCTAATACAGAACATTTCCCTGAAGATGTATTATTCACTTTATCCTTGAAGCAAGAAAACAAATGAGAATCCAGAGGTGCCTAATTGATTGTTTCATTATTAAGTTTAAGGGGAAATACTTTGAGTCACATTCTCATAATGTTTATGTAATTTTCTGACTTCATGACAATTTCCCCGAAAGGCAAACGCTCCAGATAATAGATCATCAACCCTCTCTTGTTTTGTATTGCTGTGACAAATATCTACCCATCTCCTGCACAGTGCCAAGTTGTGGATTTGAAAGTTATTTTGAGTATCGCTTGAAGTGATCAATATGTGCTGGATTTGAGTGATTATTGTAACAGTAACTGTCCTTTTATTTTGTATGAACAATTAGCATTAAGAGGCTTCATCAGACTCTGCCACTTACTAGTTGTGTGACCCTAGAAAATCACTCAGCCTCCCTGGATTTGGTCATTCTCTTCTAGACAATAATGTGGGTGACCATGATGGTAACGGAGGAGGTACATGCCTCAAAAAAGAGACCCCCCCAAAAAAAAGAAGATCCAGAACCACGAATGGTGGGACGGTAGAGCAGAGTGGTGAAGAAATATGGAAATGTGGGATGGGGGGTTGGCAAATAAACATCTGAGTCAGTAGGAAATGCAGAGGCTTTGGGAATGGACTGAAAAATGAGGACCCTGACTGCCCATACCTTTGGATGTGATTTCAATCCCTGTGTGTTCCAAGTACCGAGCTCCATCCAGATGCATAGCAGCTCCCTGAACAGAATTCTAAAGAAGCGATGAGGCGGGATCCCAACTGCTGTGAAAAGTCCAAGAAAAGCCAGCGACTGAGAAGTGATCAGACAGCAGAGACGTTGGTGCTCTTGATGCCGCCCTTTGGCCTCTGCCTCCAGGCTGGAAAAGAGGGAGAATTTGGAAGGAGAGCGGGAAACAGCTGTAGCGTCCTGACCAGCTCAAGATGTAGAATGCGGTTCTCTGATTCATGGCACACAAAACAACACAGGGAGGGGGCAGTGGAGGCGGCAGTGGGTGAAGGCAGCCCTGGGGACACTGTGCAGCCCGAAAAAGTGCCCTGCTGCGTCCCTGGGAGTCATGGTTACTGTCTGAATGGGTGACCGGGCTGAACTAAAAGTGTGGTTCGCGCCATCCTTGTCTGCCCCATCATAGTCATCTGCAATGAGCATCCAACCCCAAACCTCTCTGTACTGAGTGGAGACCGTCCTCACAGGGTACCCAGGGCTCTCATTTCTAAACCTCACTGATGAAAGAAGTAGTTTGTTTCTTTGGTTTTGATACTCTGTTCTGGAAAAACCCATATCTAAGGAATATATAAGATATCTTGATATTGCTATGGTCATACTCTGTCACAGTTTCTTCTATCTTTTGTCCCAAGTTCCACCTCACAATTCAGTCTGCCCATCTCTGCTCCTTCAGATTGCTTCCTGTAGTTTACCCCCATTGTATATGGTGTCTGGTCTCTGGGGATCAGTGTCTGGACCTGTTTTCTGAGTGGAACATTGAAGCTCTGTGTCTTTACTAACTGCTTGCACCTGGTCAATCTTGCTTTTGTTGAATTAAACCAGCAATTTAATAACCTCATGTATTTCATTGAGCAAATGTTTACTGCTTTCCTAGAAGCCATCCCTAACACTGAGGATAGAATTTAGAAGTTAGATGGGGGAAATGTCCGGACCTACACCACCCTCTTCTTATTTTTACTTTTCATTTTATCTCGTTAATTTTTCTGGTCCACGATTTCCAACTACAGGTGAAGATTCTTTAAATCAAACATTTCTTCTTTCCGCAATACCTCTCCAGAAATGCGATTGATCCACCCTCTGCACCACATCCATTCCTAGGGTCAGCAGTCCTAGGATGCTCATGGAGGAACCCTGATACAGACCACACTGAGGCTGGTGGCCACGGATGGAAAGAGAAGTGGGGAGACCAGGAAGCAGGAGCCAGGGCTTATGTGAGATTCGGGAGCTAGGAGAGTCTGGGCACAGAGTGTCTGGGCAGGGCTTTAGTTATCCAGGTGAGAATGATCTAGGAAACAGGAAAATTAAATGCAAACATCAAAGTCAGTGTGTCTAATACAGCCAGACAGTCATCTCCATTTTGCAAACATTTGTTGAATGACGGTCTATTTGGTGCCAAGCACTATGAACACAGAGATGAAGACAAGGATAGTATTTCTAAGTTCAATATCCAGATTATTGAGAATCAGCCAGAGTGTACAGGGCAGAAATGAGAGGTCAGCCTGACTATGCTGCCTCTTTACCTTCTCCTCAACCCGGTGTGGGATAAATTGTCATCTGATCCCATACTCAGGGCAAACAGGGGGAAAAAGTATACAGCAGATGTTCAGATGGTCACCAAAGCTCGCATGCTTGTAACTCAACTAGTTTGTAAATTAATCATATTTCGACAGGCAATTTCTTGTTGCTTTCCTGGCATCCATACCCTTCCCAGCTTCCCCAAAGCTTCCCCTTTGTTGGTCCTCGTGATCACATGGAAATCAGTTCTCCCATCAGTTGATGCATATGAAAAAAACACACCTAACTGAAGCTACTCAAAGCCTTCACCCACTTGGTCCAGTGATCGGTTCAGGAGTGGGCATGTCATCTAGGCCTGTCTCCTTAAGATGAACCTGGAGGACTTCACTGAGAATATTGAGATGAAAGGCTCATGTAAGTGAGGAGGTGTGGCAGTCCAAAGTTGCTGGCAGCCATGGTGGGAGCACAAAAAGAGAGCCCTGTGAAAATGCAACTGACTTCAGAAGAGTCAGGGAAGATGAAGCAGAACAAAAGTCTCCAGGATATACTTCACTGGGTCTATCCAGAGTTTTAGCCAATTTATGACCTCAGGGTGTACCTGTTTGGAAAATACTTCAGTAATGATGGAAAATATATCCACAGTGGTATGGAATTATTGTTTTTTTTATTAGTAAGGAATTTTTATTTTTAAAACTTTTTAATTGGAGTATAATTACAATGCTGTGTTCATTCCCACTGTACAACAACATGAATCATGAATATGTATACACGTATCACACGCATCCCACTCCTCCAGGCCATCACAGAGTGCCACGCTGGGCTCCCTGGGCTATACTAGAAACTCCCCACCAGCTGGCTGTCTCACACACGGCAGTGTGTGTATGTCAGGGCCACTCTCCCAGTTCACTGCACGCTCTCCTTCCCCCAGCTCCGTGTCCACAAGTCTGCCTTACGTGCCACCATTTCCCCATCCTCTGAGTTACCTTTNTGTCATCTAGGCCTGTCTCCTTAAGATGAACCTGGAGGACTTCACTGAGAATATTGAGATGAAAGGCTCATGTAAGTGAGGAGGTGTGGCAGTCCAAAGTTGCTGGCAGCCATGGTGGGAGCACAAAAAGAGAGCCCTGTGAAAATGCAACTGACTTCAGAAGAGTCAGGGAAGATGAAGCAGAACAAAAGTCTCCAGGATATACTTCACTGGGTCTATCCAGAGTTTTAGCCAATTTATGACCTCAGGGTGTACCTGTTTGGAAAATACTTCAGTAATGATGGAAAATATATCCACAGTGGTATGGAATTATTGTTTTTTTTATTAGTAAGGAATTTTTATTTTTAAAACTTTTTAATTGGAGTATAATTACAATGCTGTGTTCATTCCCACTGTACAACAACATGAATCATGAATATGTATACACGTATCACACGCATCCCACTCCTCCAGGCCATCACAGAGTGCCACGCTGGGCTCCCTGGGCTATACTAGAAACTCCCCACCAGCTGGCTGTCTCACACACGGCAGTGTGTGTATGTCAGGGCCACTCTCCCAGTTCACTGCACGCTCTCCTTCCCCCAGCTCCGTGTCCACAAGTCTGCCTTACGTGCCACCATTTCCCCATCCTCTGAGTTACCTTTGTCTCCCGTGTTCTTCTCATTTCCCTCATATTAAAGACACTGGGGAAACCATAATTCCTTTTTTTTTTTGCAAAACCTCTCCATTCCTCTCCCCATAGCCATCGTAGTTTATCCTTCCCACAGCTTTTCCTGGATTTGCCAGAGAATTGCTCCTAATTTTCCTTAGGCATTTTAATCTCAGTGATCCTCTAATCTCCACCAGACCTAGAACATTCTCCAATGTATACATTTATGTAACCATACCGCTGATGTGGTTAAAATGACACATTGTTATTCTTTGATATCAATTCATAAGACACTTGTTACATACCAGGAGAATTTTACCTCAAGAACTGACAGTGTCACTGGCCTAAGGCCCTGCTAGGAAGCCTGGATTATAAATCACAGCTTGTTGATGTTGTCTTTGCAACCCCATGGACTGCAGTATGCCAGGATCCTCTGTCCTCCACTATCCCTTGGAGAGATAAATCACAGCTACAGAGTTTCAACTATGCAAGGTGAACTAATCCAAGAGACCTACTATACAGCATAGATAGTACAGTTAATAGTGCCATACTGAATACTTAAAAGTTTGCTAAGAAGGTAAATCTTATATTAAGTGCTCTTATCACACATGCACAAATCAGAAGAATTTGTGAAAGGTGGAAGGATACTTTTGAAGGTGATGAATATGTTTATGGCATAGACTGTAATGATAATTTCAAGCATGCATATTTATCCCCAAACTCAACCAGCTGCATACGTCAAATACATGCAACTTTTCGTCTATCAAGCATATCTCAAGATAGTTAAAATAATAAAACACAGCCATTTGACTTCTAAGTCTAGACTTTTATTTTTTGCTGTTTGCTATAAAATGAAAGCTTCTAGCCACTCACACTGGAAGAACTCCATGTCAGGCACCTGCTGTGACTGCCTCTTCTCTTAGCTGGCTGATCCTGCCCCTATGCTGTAGTAAGAGTCAAGGAGATCCACTCAGTGTCTAAAGATGAGGGAGACATCATATCTGGCCACACAAAGTGAGTGGAGGGAAGTCAACTGAAGCCAAGTTCCAGGGTCTTCATAATTCTTGGTGGAACTGGTGCCTCACCTTTTCCAACAGTGCTCTCTGCACTGATCCCCGTAACTGCCCTGAGAGGCCTGAGGCAGTGGCTCCTTCTCTCACCACATACACTGTCCTCTTCTGTCACACACACAGACTGACTTGCTATTTCTGAGTTGTTTTTGAGTGCTGGACCATTGTTGGTAATCACTGACTTTTTTTTTCCCCTATCTTGGAAAAAGGAGCTGCAAGGCATTGCCTTGCAGAGAAAAAAAAAAAAAAAAGGAATTTGGGAGAGGGAAAAATCACAGACATATGAAGGATTCCAAATAGATTCATTTCCAGAAGTTTGTATTTTAATCCAATCAAGACACTTGAGCACCCTGCATAGTGCCTGTACCTTTAAAGGAATTTAGCTCAATTTTACACCAAACACCATTCTGAAGCTTAACTGAATGTGGAAATGCCTTCAGATTTGGTCACTAGGAGCAGAAAAGAATCACGGAAAGGGGCCAAATGTGACTCTTTCTGGTTACTGTTTCTTCTTTACTCTCAGTGCCTGGACTCTTCCATGTGGCCTGGGTTTTGAACAGACTTCAATTCTGAATAAGCTTAGTCACATCTTTGAAATCTCAGATGATATTAATATTCATGGCTCTCCCTGTGTAAATCTCTACCCCTCAAATTGGAGAATTAGCTGTGAAGTTAGGAACTGGAATTCATAGCAGATATGTGAAACTCAGTTCCCTTCACCACTGTCCCCACTGAAATAGCCGATTGTTATCTGGAACAGCCCAAGTTCCTTTCAAAGCCAACCTTGATTAAACTCAGTCATTTATGAACTTATGCCTTGCTGCAGACAATCAGGAAAACTCATCCTCCCCTCTTGATTTAATCCAGATAACTAAACGTCACTGACATCTCCTAACCTGCTTTCCTAAGAAAGATCTTTCATGCCCTGGAGTTGAAGCTGCTCAAATGTGAAAGTAACATATTATCTTATATCCTAAATAATGCTGAGTTCTATACTTTTTGCCCTCGAGAGTCAATATGTTTTGAATGAATTAATAACTCTGAACATGTGCATGAATAACTCTGAACAATATTCTGAATGTGTCTGGGAGGTTAACTCACTTTTAACTAGAGCTTAATGCTAAAAAGAGGAACATTCAACGTCAGCCCTAGTTTGTCTGCTTCCTCTTGTCCACACTGGGAGCCCAAGCCCACAGGCATACCTATTGCCACTTTAGCATAAAGGAGAAGGGATGAGAATGTGTGGAGGTGGGCAGTGGAAGAACACTGTCGCTCCAGGGAGAGAAGCGTTCAAGAGTTTTCTAGTGGATAACATATCTCCTGCATCCCCTGCCTGAACATCTAGGAAGAAAGCATCAGCAACTTGCAAGACTTTCATTTTTCCAATCATTCTTCTGGACACATCCAAAGTCACTGCAGAATCTTTCATCCCACATTTCTTCAGGAAGCACTTATTGGGAAGACATTCTACACAGAGCTCAGGCCAGGGTAAGAGGATGCCACTGGAGGCTGGGGGAAAGGTGGCTGTTGAAAGGATTTTCTGTTCTTGTTAAAGGGAAAGAATCGAATCAGGTGCAAAATAATTGTCCTCTACATTGCATCATGCTTTACTGCTGAATAAGAATTTATACGTGTATGAATCATTGTATTTATCTTGAGGTGAAGGGACAGACACTGGCACTCTACTTTAGAGATGAGGACAGTACGGCTGGGAATTTAACGGAATCACTTGTGGTACACTGCATTATTAGCTACATTCCTCACCATTTCATGTAGCAGTCCACTTTGATACATGACCTTATGTTGCTCGAACAGAGTAGAGAGTGGGACTTCCCTAGTGGGTGGTTAAGACTCTGTGCTTCCAATGCAGGGAACACGGGGTCGATCCCTGGTTGGGGAGCTAAGATCCCACCTGCCAAGCAGAGCAAGTAGAGCAGGCAAAAGACGTTTGTTTTAAGGAGTGGAGATTATTTACACTCCACCGAACAAGAGGGAAGCAATGGTATGCCAGTTCCACGTCTCAGCCTCAGAAGGGCTTGACTCCAAACCACTGACATTCCATTATGTCAGATCGCCTACTGCATATACCGTGTGAGGCTAGAAGGGTTTTCCTTTATGAGGCTAAGAAACTATCATGTAAGAAACAAATTGCCAGTCTAGGTTCGATACAGGATGCAGGATGCTTGGGGCTGGTGCGCTGGGATGGCCCAGAGAGAAGATATGGGGAGGGTGGTGGGAGGCGGGTTCAGGATTGGGAACTCATGTACACCCGTGGCGGATTTATGTCAATGTATGGCAAAACCAATACAGAATTGTAAAGTAAAAAAAAATAATAATAATCAAAAAGAGCGCACACACACAAAAGAAACTATCTTTGAGTAAGCTATGCCTTGCCAAGCTAGTCTGATTTATCTCTCATTATTTCCTAACATATTCTCTGCTACAGACAAGTCAGACTCCTTCCCACCTGCCATTCATGCATCTTCTCTTTAGAGAAATCTACCCTCAGCCTAATGGCAACTTCTCCCTCTCTGTTCAACCAAATCTTCTACTTCTTAAAAGATGTTACTGAAATGTGACCGATTTACAATGATGTGCTCATCTCTGCTATACAACAGAGTGTTTCACACACACACACCCATATATATAGATATATAAAAATAATATATACATATATATAATACAATATATATACGTATATATAATATACAATATAGATATACTATACACATTGTTTTCCATATTCTTTACCATTATGGTTTATCACAGGATACTGAGTATAGTTTTCTGTGCTACACAGTTGGAGCTTGTTGTCAGATCTTCTGCTTGTTTAACTCCCCACTTCTACTACTGCATCCATTTATGAGGTCTTTCCTAGTCACCTCTTCTCTGCTCACCTGCACTTCGCATTTACATGCGGTCTCAGTCCCCTGCAACTACATCTTTAACCCGCTATTGATGACTGTATGTTCTGCCTCCAGAGCTCAATGTAAGAACTTCCCATAGGACAAAGACCTCTGCTTCCCTAACGCTCCTATAAATAAGCAGGTGAGTGCGCATAAGAAATAAACTCACAGCATCTAAGCTATACTATAAGGAGATTAATTCATGTAGGCTCTTTTTTTTACTGCTTGTACACTTGCTTCACATCTCTGGACTGCTAAGAAGAAGATTCAAAGATCCTGTGACATTACCTCGAGCTCAAATCACCTGAACTATTACGGAAAAGAAGGAATAAGTATAAAGTATGAGAGAAGAATGCTTCCCGTCTCCACCAGGTGTCTCCTCGGGTTCAGCCATTTTCAACAGCAGCCTTGTAAGCGATGAGGCTGTAGCTAAGCCAAAGCAGGGACCATGCAGGGGAGGCCCACCTACTGGCAAGGACTGCAGGGCTTGTTACAAACCAGAGCGAAGACGGCAAAGATACACCTCCAAAAGCTTCTTCCCTCTGTGTGTACAACGTGGGCAAAACTATCTCAAAGAACATACCTTTTGAAAACATAGCTCATGATCATTACTTATAAAGGATTACCAGGTCTTCTTTAAAAATGTAATTTCTACCTCAGGAAAAACTTAATTTCCATGCATATTACACTCCTTGCCATTGGTACATAGGCAGCTTATTAGTAGATTTTTGGTATCCTTAAAGATTTTTTGTATTGGAACTTGAAAGAAAACCAAATCAGCAAAAATAATTGAGTGTTTGCTCTGCTGTTCTTTCCACCGTTCTAATCGCTGCAGCACAGCCGTAGGCACTGACGCACCTTGCCCCAAATTGTCAGCTTGAAGAAGCATGTCATAACCACAAGTAATTACCTTGTGGGTCCAATAAACTGGAGGCTTTCTCAAGATGCTCCCTGGGCTAGATCATGAGGGCTAGACAGTCCATGGAGGAGAAGAAGATGAATCTACCAGCTTGGGTACAAAGAGACACAGGCTTTCAGCTATAAGCAGACCTTGGAAGTATCATGGGTTTGGCTCCAAGCCACAGAAATAAAGCAAATATGGCAATAAATCGATTCACACAACTGTTTCGGTTTCTCAGTGTACATAAAATACACTGTACTGTCGTCTATTAAGTGTACAACAGCATTATGTCCAGAAAACAATGTCAGTTCAGTTCAGTCGCTCTTTCATGTCCGACTCTGTGACCCCATGAACCACAGCACGCCAGGCCTCCCTTCCATCACCAACTCCCAGAGTCCACCCAAACCCACATCCATCAAGTCAGTGATGCCATCAAACCATCTCATCCTCTGTCAGCACCTTCTCCTCCTGCCCTCAATCTTTCCCAGCATCACGGTCTTTTCCAGTGAGTCAGCTCTTCGCGTCAGGTGGCCAAAATACTGGAGTTTCAGCTTTAACATTAGTCCTATCAATGAACGCCCAGGACTGCTCTCCTTTAGAATGGACTGATTGGATCTTCTTGCCATCCAAGGGACTCTCAAGAGTCTTCTCCAATACCACAGTTCAAAAGAAAACAATGTGCATACTTTAATTTTAAAATATTTTATTGTTCAACTATGCTAACCATCATCTGAGCTTTCCGTGAGTCATCATAGTAACATCAAAGATCACTGGCCACAGGTAATCATGACCAACATAATGATAAAGTTGGAAATAGAATGTGACACAGTGACACTAAATGAGCAAAGTGCCACAAGCCTTCAATTTGTAAAAAAAAAAAGAAAAGAAAAAATCCGTGAAGCACAATAAAATGAGACCTGCCTGTATACATACAACTTATACAATAACTAGGCCCTCCTGGCAAGGAATTTTTCTTTTTTATACAGTAGTTCCCCTATTTCCCTGATTTCCTTTTCCCCACCACCAACTGTGGTCCAAAGATATCAAGTGGAAAGTTCCAGAAATTTAAAAAAAAAAAAAAAATCCATGAGTTTTAAATGGCATGCCATTCTGAGTAAAGTGAAGAAATCTCACGCCATCTCACTTTGTCCCACCCAGGACGGGACTCATCCCTTTGTCCAGCTCAGTACTTAGTCCAGTACTCAGTCCAGCTTCGTACTCATCCTGGTTATCAGCGCTCACAGTGCCGCATCCAAGGAACCCTTGTTGTGCCTCACAATGGCCCCAAAGGGAAGAAGAGTGATGCTGGCAATGCAGATATGCCAGAGAAGTTGTAAATTTCCTGACTTGATGAAGGAAAAAAATGCTGTTGCCAAGCTCTATGGTAAGAACAAATCTTCTCTCCGTGAAACTGTGAAGAGCGAATAAGTCATGATAGTTTTGCTGCTGCACCTCAAACTGAAAAAGTTATGGCCACAGTGTTTTTAAGTGCTTAATGAAGACGGAAGATGAACTTTGTACCATAAGGTACTTTAAGAAAGAGACCACATCCACCTAGTGTTTATTACAGTATATTGCTATAGCTGCTCTCTTATTCTTACTGCTGCTAATCTCTTCCTGTGCTTGACTGATACATTAAACTTTATCACAGGGATGTATAGTATACATACCGGTATAGAGGAAACATAGTGTATACAGAGTTCAGTGCTGTCCACAGTTTCAGGAATTCAGTGGGGTCTTGGAACGGATCTGCCCGTTGATGAGCGGCAACTCACTACTCGACAGAATGTGTAGTATGTCACTCCTTCTTCTATTTCTTTTTTTTTTCTAAATACACAATGTAATTTATTTATTTTTTTAAATATAAATTTATTTATTTTAATTAGATGTTAATTACTTTACAATATTGTATTGGTTTTGCATATATCAACATGAATCATTCTGCCACAGGTATAGACATACTCCCCATCCAGTTTGCTTTCAATACTTACTTTTACACAGATTCCTTAGATGTGTGTGTGTGTGTGTGTGTGTGTGTGTGTGTGTGTGTGTGGAGGGTGTTGTGTATGCCCACATACATGTATAAGCACCATCTAGGAAACAGATCAGCTACTGCTGTGTCCTGGTCACCACATCTTCTGGGGATGGTCTTAAATGAGAGCAAAGGAGAAATCCAGAGGATCTAGCAATTTACACTGATACTCTGCCTATGACCTAACATCAGTCAGATCAGATAGGAGACCCGGTTTGGTGGAATCACGGTGTTATGGGTTAAACTTTGTTCCAATCAGTAAAATGTGTTGAAATTCTAAGCCTAGTATCTCAGAATGTGATCTTATTTTTTTTTTCTAATTTAAATTTTTACTTTTTAGCTTGTTTTGTTTTACAATACTGTATTTTTTTTTAAATAGGGCCTTTACAAATAACATTAGGTCACTAGTGGGGTCTGAACTCAATATGACTGGTGTCCTTACAAAAATGATGAGTGTGAACAGAGACAGACACAGAGAGAAGACCATGTCAACAGAAGGCAGAGGTCAGGGTAATGTGTCTGCAAGGCAAGGAACTCCAAAGATTCCCAGAAAATCACCAGAAGCTGGAAGGAGGCATGGAGCAGATTTCCATCACAGCCCTCAGAGGACTGCAGCCTGACTGATGTTACCTTGACCTCAGCCTTCTGAACTCCAGGACTGGGGGAGAAAAAAATGCTATGTTGTTTAAGCACGTAGGCTGCAGGATTTTGTTACAACAACCCTAGAAAACTAACAGAGGAGCAGGGAACAGGGATTCTGTGCTTCTGACCTCCTGATTGATGAAAGAAGTTTGAACTTTTTTAAGAACTTTTAAGTTCTGGTGGAGTAGAATAGTAGAAAGAGATGAGGTGGAAAAGGCATTCCTGGTTAAGACCTGTGCTGCTCTATAAATAGGCGTTAATTAATTCGGCATTCTGACTCCACCACAATCATGGTAATCCCCATCCTGCTATAGAGTTTTCAGTAATGTATTAGTTACTGTGTTGAATCAGCTTCCTGTCAGACACACAATTCTGAACATAAATGCTTGATATTTCCTAATTTTATAGGATAATATTTAATCCATTACAATCCTGGTGTATTTATCATTAGCTGGTCTATTCATCCTCTAATAAGCCTATTTAGTCATTAAATCCCAAGGACATGCTTTGTTTTAGAGTCATCACTGTTAAGATTACACAAAACTCAAGGTAAAATAAAAACCTCCATTTTCATTTTTCCTGCCTTTTATTGTACACTATTCAGAATTGAGGGCATTATTATGTAGCTGACAAGAATTAGAATCAAACAGACACCACTGCAAAGTTATTTCACGCATACATTTCCCCCAGCTCTGAGGAAAGCCTGCAGTGAGATCTTGGATTTTAATGAGCCTGGACACCAGCATTCCTATCTTTCATTACCAATTTATAGTTCGATTGCCAAGATCTCTCTTGGATGTTTCCACAGTCTGGTAAGACATGGAATGAAATACTGTTACAAACATATGGTAATAAAGCTGACCATTCATGGATCTGGTCTTACAACTATGTAATCTAGCCAGAGAGGTTTAATGTTCAGGAGGGTGTGAGTAAACAGCTCATTATGATCAAGAACATCTAGAAGGAAATACTTATTATCAATTAACCTGCTCTGCTGTCTATGTGAGAGCTCTCTGCAGTGAACACAGCTCCACTCAGGTTTCCATTCTGCCCAGTTTAACTCAGCATCTATTATGTGACCACCACACACCGCACTGGGATTTATACAATGTCTGTCATGTTTTCTCTCTTTCCTTTGATTACTTTTAAGACAAACAGTACTGCCAAACTGCCTGCCTGGTCAGATTTCTTTCTTGTTAAAAATGGCTCCCAAAGTAATAGAGGAAACCAATTGCCCTTGGATGAATGCTTTGGTGTCATTTTTTTCCTGGGACCTGGGGCCCAATATTTTGGAAATGGTAACCCCATTAAATATATGGGAGTTTTAGGTTCCAGGAAGCTGCACCATGGCCAAGTGATAGACACCCTTGATTGTGATACTCTCCAGAGAAGAGAATTTGACATGACTACACAAGAAGGCTAAATGATTATGTCAAGGCTGTATATTGTCACCCTGCTTATTTAACTTATATGCAGAGTACATCATGCCAAATGCCAGGCTGGATGAAGCACAAGCTGGAATCAAGATTGCTGGGAGAAATATCAATAACCTCAGATTCACAGATGACACCACCCTTATGGCAGAAAGCAAAGAATTAGAGTCTCTTGATGAAAGTGAAAGAGGAGAGTGAAAAAGCTAGCTTAAAACTCAGCATTCAGAAAACGAAGATCATGGCATCCAGTCCCATCACTTCATGGCAAATAGGTGGGGAAACAATGGAAACAGTGAAAGACTTTTTATTTTGGGGGGCTCCAAAATCACTGCAGACGGTGGCTGCTGCCATGAAATTAAAAGATGCTTACTCCTTGGAAGAAAGTTCATGACCAACCTAGATAGCATATTCAAACGCAGAGACATTACTTTACCAACAAAGGTCCATCTAGTCAAAGCTATGGTTTTTCCAGTGGTCATGTATGGATGTGAGAGCTGGATGATAAAGAAAGCTGAGCACCGAAGAATTGATGCTTTTGAACTGTGGTGTTGGAGAAGACTCTTGAGAGTTCCTTGGACTGCAAGGAGATCAAACTAGTCATTCCTAAAGGAAATCAGTCCTGAATATTCATTGGAAGGACTGGGGCTGAAGCTAAAACTCCAATACTTTGGCCACCTGATGCAAAGAACTGACTCCTTCGCAAAAGACCCTGATGCTGGGAAAGACTGAAGGCAGGAGAAGAAGGGGATGGCAGAGGATGAAATAGTTGGATGGCATCACTGACTTGAAGGACATGAGTTTGAGCAAGCTCCGGGAGTTGATGATGGACAGGGAAGCCTAATGTGCTGCAGTCCATGGAGTCGCAAAGAGCTGGACATGACTGAGCGACTGGAATGAACTGAACTGAACTGAATACAAGAATGCATGCTTTCGGGTGTGGTCAGTCGCTCAGTCGTGTCCAACTCTTTGCGACCCCATGGACTATAGTCCACCAGCCTCCTCTGTTCATGAGGTTTTCCAGGCAAGAATACTGGAGCGGGTTCCATTTCCTCCCCCAGGGGACCTTCCCAGCCCAGGGATTGAACCCGAGACTCCTTTGTCTCCTGCATCGGCAGGCGGATTCTTCACCACTGAGCCACAAGAAGGCATACCACTGCAATGTGAGCTGTGATCAAATTCGAGTATAGACCTCTGAGGGAGACACAGGGAGAGGGTTAACTCCCAGGAACTGGCCCAAAAAGAGATGTTATCAAGACTTACCGAATGAATAGCACTGGGAGTGCATTGCCAGCACTGCATAATCACACCTGGATACTGAGGGTTTCCACCATCAGCATCTATTCTCTGTACTATTCTTCCTCACTCAGAGGCAGAGTGAAATTTTTATTTAAACAAATCTCAAGTCCTGAACTGCTAAGATTTGATTCTATTGGGTTTGTCATGTGCCAACGTGGAGAAACATGGAGGGTGGGATTATATTTGAGAGTGCTATACTGTGGACAGTAAGATAGACTCACCAAAAAATATCCAACAGAGACGAGCAGCTTTCAATCTTCCCCCCACCCCCGCCTCACACCTCTCCCTCAGTGATGTGAGAAGTAAAAATATTTGCAGGCCATTGTAGTCCAGCCCATGGCAGATGGGGTGGGCGTGGTGGGGGCAGGGGAGGGGGGCATGATGGACAAGCCCTCAGAAGTATAGCACACTATGGGCAGAAAGAAGTCACCCCCAGGATAGCAGACTGGGCGTGTGGAGGAAAACGCTGCAGCTATCAGCATTGCCTGCAACATTAGAAACAGCAGTGGCTGTAGATACAGAAGTAGCTGATGTTGTGTGCGTTAGCAGTAACTGCAGAGAAAGACCTCTGTGAAAGCAGCCCAGAAGCCTCCATACAAGAAAACGATTATTTCAGCACAGGCAAGTTTAGGGCACAGAGGAGAACCAGCAGAAAGCCCAAGGAGGTGAGGATGATTTTAGACAAAGGAGGCTCAAAAACAACAGGGTTCCGCAGTATAGCACAGGGAACTATATTCAGTATTCTGGCATAAGCCATAATGGAAAGGAATCTTTAAAAGAATGTCTATGTATGTGTAACTGAATCACATTGCTGTACAGAAGAAATTAACACAACATTGTAAGTCAACTATACTTCGTCTTTAAAAATTATAAACATACATAAATAAAACAAAGGAGTGTCCAAATAACCCCAGGGCATAAATTCCATTTCTCTCTAAGTGAGGCAGGATTGGATACGCACACCGGAAACACAAGCATACCATTGGCAGCTGTAAATATATGCTTATCCTTTAGTTTACTTTATAATTAATAGTTCACTCCGCAGGATGAACAGGTCATTCTTAAATAATCCTTGCCTACCTATGATGATATCCGCAATAAAAGATCCTCCTTAGTCAGTAGAAGATTTTCTCTTTTCTTGGTTGTCTCCAGTTGACAATAGCAGTCAGAATTCCAGTTTGCAGGTAAGCAAAACAAGTTGTTGTTTTTTTTAAAAAAAAAAAAAAAAACACCTCTTGAAGAACGCTGACTTACTAAAGGAGTGATTCTCACTGTTTGGCTTCACAAGTTCTGAAGCTGGCTGGGCCTTAATTGCTATTTGGATGGCTAGCAATGCAAAATACTGAGAAAAACAGCACCTGCCTATAAAAACAAATTCTGGTTTTGAAACTCTCGGTAACAGAACTAGCATAGTCAGTGGTGAAAGCTAGTTGTTTTCTTTGAAGCTGTGACAAAGACTAAATGTACACTATTTAGTCATTTTTCCCTTGGGGGAAAATGACTGCCACGGGCTCCCTGCTGACAAAACTTATCATTAATTCATTTGCCTTCTTTAACAATAAAAACATATTTTCCCTAGACAGAAGTGAATTTGTGACATGATAACTCAGTCACCAATGAGGAGAATTTGCCTTCTGCATCAGTTGAAAAACATTTAAAATGTTCTCCATTCACACAATGTAAAATCTGTGTGCTTTTATTTTTTTATAATTTTTATTTTTTAGTTTGTTTTGCTTTACAATACTGTATTCGTTTTGCCATACATTGACATGAATCAGCCAACAGTGTATATGAGCTCCCAATCCCGACCCCCTCTCCCCACTCCCGCCCCACACCATCTCTCTGGATCATCCCCGTGCATCANCACTCCAGTATTCTTGCTTGGGAAATCCCATGGACAGTGAACCTGGTGGACTACAGTCCATGAGGTCTCAAATAGTCGGACATGACTCAGTGACGGACTGAGCACACAGGCACATGTGGTGCGGAAGTTGGTGATCAGGGTGTGGGAACAGAGCATCCTGTAACCATAAAACTAGCATTTCTGCAGGAAAACACATTAGGTGAGAAAAGCAAAACTTGATAAAATCACATCTACTAAAGTCAATTTTGGCCAACAAATGAATCTGTCCATATTTATAAAACCACTTTTGATTTTCAGAATATTTGGAATTTCATAATCATTGATAACAGCATGTGGATCTACACTGAGTCAGGTCTTCATCAAACCAAATTTAGCAACATAAGCCATTCATAAACCATTCAATAGGAAGTGGCCCCTGTGATCCTGACAGTATTGTTACGGCTTAGACCACCCTCTCATCTCAGCCTAAATCTGGCTCCCTTACCTCTGAAGGCAAGAGCTAATAAGTTTTCCAAAATGTTAATTATTTATTGTATGAGTTTACACAGATACATATATGCATGTGTGTGTGAGAGTACAATTAAAATGCCAACGCTTTGGGACTTATACCTTAAAGAATCAACCAGCCCCATAAAGAGAAAAATGTCATCATAGATTCCCAGGTGTGACTCTTCAAGGCTATCAAACTTTACAATCACTGGTACCACCGTGCCATTTGGTATCTGTAAACCACAGCTGTGGTTCGACTGCTTATAGAGTCAAGCTGGCTGTCTCANTGTGTGTGAGAGTACAATTAAAATGCCAACGCTTTGGGACTTATACCTTAAAGAATCAACCAGCCCCATTCCATAAGAGAAAAATGTCATCATAGATTCCCAGGTGTGACTCTTCAAGGCTATCAAACACAAACTTTACAATCACTGGTACCACCCTGCCATTTGGTATCTGTAAACCACAGCTGTGGTTCGACTGCTTATAGAGTCAAGCAGNGTGTGTGTGAGAGTACAATTAAAATGCCAACGCTTTGGGACTTATACCTTAAAGAATCAACCAGCCCCATAAAGAGAAAAATGTCATCATAGATTCCCAGGTGTGACTCTTCAAGGCTATCAAACTTTACAATCACTGGTACCACCGTGCCATTTGGTATCTGTAAACCACAGCTGTGGTTCGACTGCTTATAGAGTCAAGCTGGCTGTCTCATCACATCTAAAACAGACCATGCCGAGTCAGTTATTAGAAATAGCCTATAGGCTTTCTGTCCTGGGGGGAGAGCTGCTCACTGTTATTAATCAGTTTAGGAGGAAACTCATGGATTTTTTCCTGGGGAAAGATGTGCGTGGTCAATGAACACAGGATCAACCTAAAGATTGAAGCTTTTAGTCCAGAGGCACCTAGGAAAAAATATAGCCTCACAGAAGGAGGTAGAAGGTCCAAGCTGGTCATACAGATTGGATGCCACTCAGCCAGGGGAGGACACCTCCTAAGGAGGCTCTACAGGGATCTGGTAGGATAGTTAGATGAGCTGTAAGAATTATGTAAAGCTGGAAGAACCAACCTCATGGACTCTTTCCGAAGACTTGCTTCAGGGATTCACTGAGAAGTAATCAGCTCAGCTCATGCCCTGGGTTTCATCCCACCTCCATCCCCACAGAGGCAACAAGCCCAAGAACCAGACTTCTCTTTCTAGCGTTGTCCCAAACAGCCAGATACAGGGCTTTTTATACTAAGAGAACCACGAAGGAAGAATTTCATTTGAAAAACACAGTTCCGTTTCAGAAATTCTCAGATGATCTTTCACTTGTTGCTAGTCACCTGCCCCTAATTCACCATAACATTCAGTACAAATGTCATGATTGTTCTGACATCCTGTGCCCCATCTCTGCCTCAGGAAATGAGCCCAGCTGACCAAACAAGATGAATTGACAATACATGAATTCCCTCAGCTTCCCTCCCAACATCTGCAGGTGAATCTGCATCCATACCCACTTTCCCATTTCCTTTCTTTGTCAACTGGGGAAAAGCACAACCTAAAAGTTGAGAATCGTGTTCTATTCAGTGCACTTGCTAAGGACTTAAGCCCAGGAGGCAGCCTCTCAGAAAGCTCTGCGGGATTGCTCCAAAAAGGTAAGGGAGGAGTCAGGATACATGGGAGGTTTGGGGACAAAAACCAGGTAGTCGGAATATCACAAAATGACTGTTGGTTAAAGAAAAATCAGACATGTCAAGATAATGAATTTAGCACTTTTCTATGTATGGGAAGATTCGAGCATCTGGGCTCATTGAAAGCACTCCTTTGATGTGTACCTTAACTATCGAGGGCCAGCATCCTGCTTGTCTCCAACCTGAATCCTCCCAGGGTGCAGAGTACAGGGCAGGTAGCCACAGTGACTGATGGTAAAGGCCACCACATCTGTTGTTTACTGTGTGACAGGCAACATTATTCACCCAAAATTCCCTTTCCGAGATTCTGTCACTTCTCTCCGAGTTCAGGCACTTTTCTCCTCCTATTCCCCACCCCCCGCCACCTATGCCTCTACTTTAGAAACATGCTCAAACCTTTCCCCGCTCAAAAACATCACAAAAAGGGGATATGACCTGAAGTGTGCTGTGTCTTCACTTTCCACGCTTTTACAGCTTAGCTTCTTGAAAAGGGTTAGTGGGAGGTGAGGAAATAAAACACTTAAGGCGGCTTCCTCTCCGGCTTATAGACTGAAAGCGTTCTCAGCGTCAATCATCCTAGCAGCTAAACTCGATGGACAACTTTCAGCCACTTCCCCCCTCACCTCTCTGCAGTGTGGTTTGCTGTTGCTGTTGTTGTTTGTTTGCTTGTTTTTAATTCTTCCTGAACTGGTCTTGGCCTCTGGGAATACCAGTCTCTTTTTCTCAGGTCTCTAGGTGGAACTCTCCCTCTCAGTTTTCCTAATAGGCTCTTCTCCCATCTACCAACNCCTCACCTCTCTGCAGTGTGGTTTGCTGTTGCTGTTGTTGTTTGTTTGCTTGTTTTTAATTCTTCCTGAACTGGTCTTGGCCTCTGGGAATACCAGTCTCTTTTTCTCAGGTCTCTAGGTGGAACTCTCCCTCTCAGTTTTCCTAATAGGCTCTTCTCCCATCTACCAACGCAATGACTGTGATCCTATGGTTCTGTAAGTGATTTCAACTACATCCTTAATGCCATCCAAAGCCTCCTCTTCTCTCCAGTCCTACTGACATGCACTTAATGCAGAACCTCATCATTTCCATTTTGGGTTTCAGCAGCAGCCTCCTAACTGCTTCTCCCATCGTTCTGCTGGGGCTTCACTCCCCAGCTCTTTGATGGCAAATAACAGAACACATCATCCGCATTTCTCCACCACAGTGCCCTTGACAGCCACAGTCACTTTTAACAACGGAGAAAAATCTTACTTCTCTTGGAAGCTGAATCTTCCCCAGACTTCCACTTCCAGTAAGTCCTCAATACACCTTACATTTCATAGACATTGAATGGAGAAGTCAGAAACCTATATATACAAATATATATATGTATAGGAAGTGATGCAGTGATAAGGAGACTTTGTTTGGGAAGTTTTCCCTGGAATAACAGCCATACCTGGGTACATAATCATGGCCTTCTTCCAACTTAGCCTGAATATAGCCTCAGAATCCTCCTCAACACAGTGCCAGTGAATGGTCAGTTGGAAACCATTTGTCATCCTGGCTTTGAATACTCTCCACTATGCTACAGGGTGGTCCTTCTAAAAGAAAAAAATGTAAGGCTGTCATCACTCTTGAAAAAGCTCTAACTGGTCTCCTTTGCCTGCAGGATGTAGCCCACATTTTCACTCTGACAGTTCTCCCAGGGTCTGGTCCTGCCTGTTCTCTCAACCTTCCCTCTCACAGTCAGTCTTTCCCTCATCACTTACTATGGCCAAGAACTCTGAGTGTTCCTTTGTTTGTGGACAATGTTTAATAATTGAATCTGGTGACTACAGTTAACAATATTGTATTGTATACTAGGAAGTTGCTAAGAGATTAGCTGTAAACACACAGATTAGCTTAAACACAAAGATTAGCTCTTTGTTCTCACCACAAAAACAGCAACGAAAACAGGGTAATTATGTGCAATGATAGATTTGTTAACTAACCTTCTGGTAGTAATAATTTTACAATATATACATGTATCAAATCACCATATTATACACCTAAAACTTACAAAATGTTGTATGGCGATTATATCTCAATAAAGCTAGGCATAAGGATGTAAGGGTAGATGAAGTCAACAAAGAAAAGACAATTTAAAAAGAGACAAAAAGACTGAAAAAAAATCTAGCCGAAAACTAGATTTCTCTGGAAGGCCAGAGAAAGAATGGGAGAGGAAAACAACTCATCAGAAAAGCTAGTAAAATACCACAGAGATAAATGAAAGAGTAAAAGAAAAAAAGAAGTGTGTGCTTGTTCTGTGTCTGTCTGCACTTAAAATACTGGTGGAAGGGGGTGAGTCAGGGAGAAAGTACGTGTGAGGCCAGGAAGGTGATTAGTAATTTCAAATACCACAGATTGGAGGGACATGAATGAGAATCCAGTAGAAGACACTCAATGTAGTGACTATATTGACCTAACTTAAAGTAGGTGTTTTAGCTAAAGACTGAGGATGAAAATCAGATTGCAAAGGATTAGGCACCGATTAGGTAGCAAGGAAGTAAAAGAAAATGGAGGAAGTGGAGGCGAGAGGGTCTCCCTCTCCTCACCAGTCAGTGAGTTTCTTGAAGGCTGAGGCTGTCATCAAATACATGACTTGTGTGTAGAGTTCGTGGATAAATGTGATTTATAAAATATCCAGCTCTGTAAAGCCCACACGCCAACACTGATCGTTGCTGTGAAGCTGGAAACATGAGTGCCTCTGATTGACCTTTATCAAAGTTTGCCCTGGGGACCAGGTGGACATCTCTTGCTCCAGTGGATGGTCAGTTTTCATATGGAAGCAATCAGACTTCAGAGTCAATGGCCTTTGGCTTGAAAGCAATTTAATACATTTGAATAATCCAAGAACAGACCTCTTTTGGAGAATTGCGTGAATGAGAGAACATTTAAACTAATTTTCTGCAACATATTTCTGTTTTCTCTCTGTGCTGCGCTAGACACAATATGAAGCTTGTCTCGTTTTTGAACCCTGTCCCTCCGAAAGCTGTCTACACTGTCTTCACAATTTCAATTCCACCCTGTTTTAATTTGTTCTTCCTTCCTGTGCTACTTCATTCAGAACCTCTTTACTTTTTACCTCAACTGATTTAAGAGCCTTTTTGAGGCTAACAGAGTCTAGGTTTTGTTTTGATCCCAATATAGATTATTTTCTTGGTAAAAAAAGCAAATAAAGCCAATAATTTCAAATTTTTCAATTGTTCTTTATTACCACCTAAAGAAAATCTCACCTGACTTTCAAGACTCATTAATCATGTACTCATTTTTAGTTTTATCTCGGATCACTTCTCCCTGTACTATTCTGCAACCAAACCAGTGGGTCCCATTCATACCAGACTTCTGCTCTTTGACTTATTCACATACTTTCCCTCCTTTTCCTTCCTTTTGGGTATGCCTCAACTCTTTTTCTTTACATTATGGGCAAGGCAGTCCCCTCCATGGAGTCATTCCTGCTCAACTGGTTTCCTTTTTTTCATATATGAATGTTCACAATCCTCCATGCCTTTATGGTGAGATGGCTCATATTTGGTTACAGCTATTTGCATATATCTCAATCTAGTGGAAACACTAGGTCTTCATACAATTCTTAGCCTATTTTCATCCACATTGCAATTATCCAATAAATAATGAATGAATGAATAAGTGAGTATAAAGAGGCAAGAGTAAACTGAAGTTAAAAACCAATCTTTGGAAATTTGCTAAGTAGTCATTTTCATTTTTATTAAGGTAGAGTTGATTTATAATTCATATAAGTTTCAGGTGTGTGACTCAGTGACTCAAAATTTTTAAAGGTTATACTCCATTTAGTTATTATAAAATTTTGGCTATAATCCCTGTGCTGTATAGTATCTCCTTGTAACTTATTTTAGACATAGTATTTTACTTCTTGGGGGCTTCCTTGGTGGCTCAGCTGGTGTAGAATCTGCCTGCAATGCAGGAGACCTGGGTTTGATTCCTGGGTTGGGAAGATCCCCTGGAGGAGGGAACTGGCTACCCACTCCAGGATTCTGGCCTGGAGAATTCCACGGACTAAATAGTCCATGGGGGTCACAAAAAGTCTGATACAGCTGAGCAGCTTTCACATGATGGATTTTCCTTCTTAATCCCCTGCTCCTGTCTTGTCCCTCTCCTTTTCTTTCTCCCCACTGGTAAACACTACTTTGTTTTCCAGATCCATCAGTCTGTTTCTTTCTTTGTCATAGCTTCTAGTTTTTGTTTTTTTTTTATTTTTTAGATTCTTCGTATAAGTGATATTACACAGTATATGTCTCTGACATTGTTTTGCTAAGCAGTAAATTTCTTTAAAATATATGGCCTTATAAAGTTGCTAAAAATAGGCAAACAAAAGAACATAGCATGTCTTAAATTTTGCATTTAGCATTAGATCTATCTGGGTAACCAAAGTCTCTTTCTCATATTTGACAGAATTGAGATAGCAAGCAGCTGTACCAACTAACAAGGATAAAGGTTTGGAAAGTATGAGCTCAAGCTAAACTTTACTACACAGATTCACGTATTTAATGTTTGTTTCACTACTCAGGCCAAAGGACTGGCAACCTTCGGTTGGCAGTCTTTCTACAAGCATTCTTAATGCACATCATTTAAAAGCAGTTTCAACAAATATCTGCATTTCTTCTTAGTGTATATTTTCCATAAAGTACCTAAATATAATCACCCACTAAATCCTTAAAAATACATTAAAAGTGGGACTTGGAGTAGAATGTAGAATGGAGCCAACTTGGATTAAGACCAGGTCAATTAGCTGAAATATGTTAACGAGGCCAGGGTTATATATTCCACCTCCACTTGACCAGTTGGCTGGGCTCCATTCACAAAGACTAAACCCCAGTCCTTAGTCAAAGGAGAGGGTGACGCTGCATCAGTACAAATGTATCCTCATTCTTGGAAAATAAACCAAAACACTTTTTAAAGAGGTTCAGAATAGCCATGCAATTATCAAAACAGTTCATTAAATTCAGGGCAGGTGTGAAGGTGAAAGATTGGAGAAATTTTAGAGAGGGGGAAAAAAAAAAAAGACTTTTCTACATGGGAACAGGGAGCAAGATAGCTACATCCCAAAAGGAAGCTTGGGAGTTGAGTTGGGTTGGGATGGTTCAAAGTGGTTTAATAGAAAGAGAAAAAATATTTTGAGGGAGATCTATAAGAAGCTGAGGAATATGAAAAACTATAGGAGAATTTTATAAATCCTGCTCTGGCCCCTTTCTCAATTTAATGTATCACTGCATGTTCGTCATACTAACATTGCATTTTTTTTTTTTTTTTGAGGGAGGAACAGGAACATTATCAAAGGGNATATTTTGAGGGAGATCTATAAAAAGCTGAGGAGTATGAAAAACTATAGGAGAATTTTATAAATCCTGCTCTGGCCCCTTTCTCAATTTAATGTATCACTGCATGTTCGTCATACTAACATTGCATTTTTTTTTTTTTTTTGAGGGAGGAACAGGAACATTATCAAAGGGTTTACTCTCCAGATAGTTATGCTACTGAAAAACAATTGAGTACAAAACACCATTGCTTGCAGGATGCTCTGAAGCATACATTTCCTTTTTTTTCCCCTTTTTTAATTTACCAAGAAGTTTCTCCCCAAGGCAAATGATGTGGGTTGCAGTTAAAAGTACACAATTAGAGGTTGGGCACTAGACAAGCAGTCAGAAAATGTTACTGGAATTTGAACTTTTCCCAAGCAAGTAACTGTGCTTGTCTATAAAACTGCTTCAAGTGAGGGAAAAAAGGACATTGATTGAGGCAAAGAAATCCACTGTGAAACGTTCAAGTCTCCTCAGTGTGCGGCAGATTTCAAAGTAACTAATGCTTCCAAATTACTTTATCCTGGGTATGTATCCACTTCCTGTCTCTCCCCGCACCATATATGTTTATAATGACATATTGATTTCTAGTCCAGCTTAAAATCCAATAGAAGGCGCCCCTCCACTGAAGGGGGGGGCATTTCTCCTGAGTCAGCTCACCCTGCACACATTCTCAGTGCACCTTCTGTCCACAGGCTGATTGTTCCTTGGACCATGTGGAGGAAAGAGATTGAGGAAGAGGGGCTGGGGGAGGGACCAGAAAAGAAGCGGGACCTTTCTCATTTCAGAGGTGAATTGAGTTCCAGGCCTGGGTTAGTAGTTGTCTATCAAATTCTGTCCAAATTCTTTCCAAAGTCAAACACTTTAAATCTAACAACCTTGACAACTCAGGATACACATTTTAAACTGCAGAGCTCAGCTCAGCGTTCTATCTCTGCATTGCCAGCTGCTGCCAGAATTATTCTCCTGTCATGTCTCATGGAGTGGCTCATGAATAAGATACTGACCAAGCAAACAGAAGACCTCAGAGAGTTTCCATTCTAATTTTAGAAAACCTCCTCCGTTCTGAAGAATTAGGGGTGAATAAATTACATAGTAAAATTCGGTAGCAACAAATGACATGAAATTACACAGAAAATATTAGGCATATAGAGGTCAAACTGAAATGCATACAAAAGCCAAAATTATGGCTATTTGAAAGGCAAATACAGTTTTATTACTTTCAGCTGCATACAGTAACTTTGCTAACTGCATAAAGTAACTTTGCTTTCAGTTAGAAGGAGCAGTAGTTCTGTTATAATAAAGAGATGAGATGAATTTGTTCTAATAACCAGTTTTCACAGAAATAAAATGGCATGTCTATAAAATGCATTTTGATATGAAGTAAGATAAGGAGCTTTGGCTCCATCCCTTCATTCCTTCTGGAGTTATTTCTCCACTGATCTCCAGTAGCATATTGGGCACCTACCAACCTGGGGAGTTCATCTTTCAGTGTCCCATTTTTTGCCTTTTCATGCTGTTCATGGGGTTCTCAAGGCAAGAATACTGAAGTGGTTTGCCATTCCCTTCTCCAGTGGACCACATTCTGTCAGACCTCTCCACCACGACCCGGGCATCTTGGGTGGCCCCATGGGCATGGCTTAGTTTCATTGAGTTAGATAAGGCTGTCATCAATGTGATCAGATTGGCTAGTTGTCTGTGATTGTAGTTTCAGTCTGTCTGCCCAAGCTGAGTGCCGAAATGCTTTTGAAGTGTGCTGTTGGAAAAGACTCTTGAGAGTCCCTTGGACTGCAAGGAGATCCAACCAGCCCATCCTAAAGGAAATCAGTCCTGGGTGTTCACTGGAAGGATTGATGTTGAAGCTGAAACTCCAATACTTTGGCCACCTAATGCAAAGAGCTGACTCATTGGAAAAGACCCTGATGCTGGGAAAGATTGAGAGCAGGAGGAGAAGGGGGTGAAAGAGGATGAGATGGTTGGATGGCATCACCGACTCAATGGACATGGGTTTGGATGGACTCTGGGAGTTGGTGATGGATAGGGAGGCCTGGCATGCTGTGGTTCATGGGGTCACAAAGATTTGGACACAACTGAGCGAATGAACTGAACTGAACTGAACTGAAGACAGGAACTAAGATTCATGTGGTTATTACTAAATGTTGAGACCTGTATTTGATGATTTTTATAAATATATATATATTACCTCCTTTAACGTAATTCCAAAGAGTATTTAATATCCCCTTTTTACAGTTGAGAAAACTGAGATTTGGGAAGGGTAAGTAACATGGCCAAGTTTCTACAACTGGTGAGCAGCAGGACTCAACTTTGAATTCTGTTTTGAGCTGCTGATTCCCAAGGAGCTGATTAAATATACCAAAGACTGTATTTGTTTCTATTATTAAAATACATCATAGAAGATGTGACCAAAAAATGAAGACTGGCTTAGCAGATAAGTGAAATTATAAAGTTTATTTTGTATGTACAGACAATGTACATAAAAGTTTTATATAAGTTTGTATAGCCTTAAATTTATTCCACTATTGACACCAATCCTTAAATTTAAAAAATATATATTTTTAGAATGCTTCTGTAGGATTTCCTTTAGAGCCATGATGAAATTAATTTATGACATATTTACTGAGCACCTTCTAGGTCTCAGGCACAAAGTTGGGGGAAAATAAAAATATATGAAAAATACAATAATACAATTCTTGCTCCCTAGTAATTTGAAACTAATTAGGTCAAGGGAATATCTAGTTTCATCTACTGCATCCTGGCTGAAACAAGGGATCTTATTATCTCTTGGTAAACCCGGGCCAAAAATAGCTTGTATTCCCACCTTAGTTACCGAATTTATATTTCATTTTTTGAGGATAACTTTATTTAGAAATGAGAAAAATCATTCAGAACAATCATATCTCAGAATTTTCAAAACACCTTCTCACAAGCTCTGCTAAAAATTAAAAAATTGGAGTCAAAAATGTGTGGTTATCCAGTAACGTATTTTGAATGAATGACCAGAGTTGCTGGTGATGTCTGGGAAGGGCTCCAGGCCTTTGCCAGAGGATCAGACTTCACAGGACATGCAGCCCTTACCTGAGATATAAACTCTCCCAGTCACTTCAGGCTAAGCTAATGCAAGTTTACTCTTGATAATTATTGAGCAAATTATATTTCCTCAGGACCAGACTCACTTTTCTTATGAGCCCAGGGATAAAAAACTTTCTTTAGTCCAAAGACCTTTCAAATCAGCCTTGTCTTTATCCATAGCACCTTTTAAGCCAACTGTCTGCTAACTATTTCCTCTGACTTTAGTTAATCCAATTCAGTAAATTCATGTTTGTTTATGAGCCAAAAATCTAGAGACATTTAGCAATTAACTAGTTGTTTGTTGAGGCAGAAATCCATTGCAAAGAATTCAATAACTCAGGCACACAGGTGGAGTTTGGAGCCCAAACCATTCAACTGGGCTTTCCGAAACTATATATAAGCACAATCTTATCTCTTTGTTTGGTGTTGTGAATCGGTGGCAAAATGAAGTGTTCCAAGGTATAGTGTAGATAAAAAGAAGGACACAAAAGTGATTCTGCATCTTCATTTTTCCTCTCAAAGCTTTCAAATTTCTGATTATTAATCTGTTGTGAGAAGTTTCTGTGTTTCTTGCCAGTCATCTTGCAAGCAGCTATTTGGGGAGGGAGATTCACTCTTTCTAAATCTAACCTTTCAATAAATAAATATTCTACAGGCTGAAAAATCAACAAAACAAAACCAAAAATAACACGTTGTTTCCCGCTAGTTCAGAAAACAAGTATCAATAGCATTCTATAGGTAGGAGACCATTCGGGCAGCCACTCTTTGTGACTTCGAACCACTCACTCACACAACTCCCAGGGCAAGGGGAGAAAGTAACATTTTATTGCTGATTCCCATGGTGCATCCTTGTCAAGATTTGCAGATAGAGCTCCAGTAAGCCAAGCTCATTCCTGGGCTTAGAGTTGAAGAAAGAGGAGCCCGAGGTGAGGCAGGAGGAAAAGCTGGAAAAATAATGTAGTAATCGCTTCTACTTCTTGGCTATTAACTTAAGACAAGAACTAAACCAAATATAAATGAAATCCTCCTGCTGTCTTTCCTCATCTTCTATACCTATCTCTCCTTCATTATAAGCTCTGAGCTGCCTGCTCCCCGCCACCACAACTTCCCCTCTCCTTTACTCAAATCTTTCACCCTCACAGCCTCCTTAATGGATTTAAAGCGAGAGATGAGTGCACTGAGCAGGCGACTTAAGGGCTCACCTTTGTTCTCTCTTGGAGAAGGGAATGGCAACTCACTCCACTATTCTAGCCTGGAGAATCCCATGGACAGAAGAGCCTGGCGGGCTACAGTCCATGGGGTCACAAGAGTCAGGCATGACTTAGTGACTCAGTTCTTTTGCTCTCTCTTGGTAGCCTGCTAGCAGACGGAAGGGATGCTATCCTCCGAGGTCTGACTGGTGGGGCGCAAGAGCCTTCCTGGAGGGGAGGGCAGTTGGTGAAAGATGTAAAGTGTGCTTTACTGTTCTCCAAACTAAAGCACATCCTTCTTTTTGTATAGCCATGGATTTTTGTGATCTGACCATTTCTATAAGCTCAGTGTGGTAATTCTAGCTTCCCTGGTGGCTCAGCTGCTAAAGAATCTGCTTGCAATGTGGGATAACTGGGTTCGATCCCTGGGTTGGGAAGATCCCCTGGAGAAGGGAATTGGCTACCCACTCCAGTATTCTGGCCTGGAGAATTCCACAGACTGTATAGTCCATGGGGTTGCCAAGAGTCTGACACAACTGAGTGACTTTCATAGTAATTCTAATATTTTTTTAAATTAATCATGATTCCAAACTGGTTAATTACCCCTGCTGAATGTACTTCATTCTCTCGATCTCTCTCTCTCTCTCTCTCTCTCTCTCTCTCTCACACACACACACACACACACACACACACACACACAAGAGTAAGGCACTAATCATTCTCTTCATACTTGTTAATGAATCTGAATATCATTCAAGTAGCATCTGCTACTCAGTTGAATCAAAAAAGTAGGGCATTTTTGAGGGTAAGGTCTTGAAATTTTGACTCGTTGGACTCTGTGATGTTGGCATTATCTTTCAGTGTCCACAGAGTCATATAACCAAAGGATCATTTGAACAATCACGGGTTTGCCTTGACAGTACTTTTCAGCGTCTGGTTGAAGTATCCAAAGGGATTTGAAACATCGCCTCCAATTGCACCTTGTGTGCCTCCAAACATCAGAATCGTCTTCCATCTACTGACATGAAATCTCTCTTCTCAAAGTCCCATCCTTTGTCCCACATGGACCTTGGTCACCATGTAATTTAACTGCTCTATTGGGAAAATTTTTGGCAAGTGTGACAAATTTTTTAAACAGTTACCACTTATTTATCTCATTCAGAAGGAAGAGATAGGACAAAGCTGCCCACTTGCTGCCTGATGTGCAGTNATCTCTCTTCTCAAAGTCCCATCCTTTGTCCCACATGGACCTTGGTCACCATGTAATTTAACTGCTCTATTGGGAAAATTTTTGGCAAGTGTGACAAATTTTTTAAACAGTTACCACTTATTTATCTCATTCAGAAGGAAGAGATAGGACAAAGCTGCCCACTTGCTGCCTGATGTGCAGTTTTGTGCTTTTATGTTCTGAAATGAGATAAATTTTTCAACATCAACATCTTTCTGTTGAAGATACAGAACAAGCCCGCCTGCCTGGGTCGACTGCAGAGTTTCCCCAGAAGGGAGCGCATTCAGATGGTCAACTTCCCTCAAGTGAATCAGAGCCTGGGGGGAAAGAACAGATTTATGACACACCCTAGGGAGTTTTCTCAGACCCTGACCCCACCGAACCAGTCTGTCAGAGAAACACTCAAACATACTTGTGGGTGGTGGGGAGCCCTGTGACAAGGCAGTCCCCAAGCTGGGCAAGCAGGCTGCCCTGTGATCAGCTGGAGAGGACCCCTTTAGAGACTCAAAGGGGTGGCCTTTGGGGTTCTAAGAACAGCTCCATCTTGTCATCAGCTGCAATGTTTCCTGCATTAGAATCTTCTCTCATCTTCAATTGTCCTTTACAGTCTTGGTAAGCGTGCAATCTAGACTGAGAGCTGAATTCCCAAGGCCTGTGTATGAAAGGCAGAAACCTTTAAAGCCGAGGTTCTCAGACAAGGCAAGCCATTCATGTCCCTCCAGAGGACACTCAGAAATGTGTGAAGACACTCATTGTTATAATTCGAGGTGCTAGCGGAGTGTCATGGGTTGAGGCCAGTGATGATGGTAGNCTCTATCAGATCTAATCCCTTGAATCTATTTGCCACTTCCACTGTATAATCGTAAGGGATTTGATTTATGTCATACTTGAATGATTGAGTGGTTTTTCCCCACTTTCTTGATATTTAGGTCTGAATTTGGCAATAAGGAGTTCATTATCTGAGCCACAGTCAGTTCCTGGTCTTATTTTTCCTGACTCTATAGAGCTTCTCCATCTTTGGCTGCAAAGAATATAATCAATCTGATTTTGCTATTGACCATCTGGTGATGTCCAGGTATAGAGTCTTGTGTTGTTGGAAGAGGGTGTTTACTATGACCAATGCATTTTGGCAAAACTCTGTTAACCTTTGCTCTGCTTTGTTTTGTACTCCAAGGCTAAATTTGCCTGTTACTCCAGGCATCTCTTGAAAGGCTAGCCACTTAAGTATTCTGGTCTGGAGAATTCCATGGACTGTACAGTTCATGGGGTCACAAAGAGTCAGACATGACTGAGCAACTTTCACTTTCACTTTATTCTGAAAACATCTTTGGGCAACCTACCCTGATCTCCTTAGTGTTCAAACCCAAAGACTCCCCTGCCACTAGGACTCCAGCAGGTTGGCTCCCAGAATCCCATCTTCCCAGTATCTCTGCCGCACCAACTGGAAGATGATGGCCTCAGGATCCAGTCCCAAGGACAAAGTCTCCACTGACAAACAACCTGGTCTCTAGCCCTCCCCACGGCAGGAGGCAGGCTTCTGATGCACATCGTTAGGCTGACGTGGATTTCCTTCTCTCATTTTCAAACAAAATAAAAGGTCAAGGATTTCTGCCTAGTCCACTCATTTAAGGATCTAACAGATCCCTTCCTGGAGAAGGAAATGGCAGCCCACTCCAGTATTCTTGCCTGGAGAATCCCACGGACAGAGAAGCCTGGTCACAAAGAGTCGGACACGACTGAGCGACTAACACACACATACAACAAATCCCTAAGCATCGTCATTTCAAGACAGGATTTCAAAGTGCCCTGGAGCCTCAGCATGGAAGGAGACTGTATAACCATGTCTGGAGGCTTTTTTTTTTCTCCCATGGAGTATTTATTTGGAATACTTGGAATAAATAATTTATTGGTAATAATTTTAGATTTGTAGGAAAGTCACAAAGATAGTACAGAGAGTCCCTGTACAGCCTCTCCCCATACATCCCTGTTGTGCAGTTGTCAAAACTGCAGACCAAATACTAACACGGGAAATAGTGAAGGACAGGGAAGCCTGGCATGCTGCAGTCCATGGGGTCTCAAAGAGCTGGGCACAACTTATGACTGAAGAACACCTCTAAGGCAGTAACTAAGCCCCAGGTTTTCCCCTGTGGCTCAGCTGGTGAAGAATCTGCCTGCCATGTGCAAGACCTGGGTTCGATCCCTGGAATGGGAAGATCCCCTGGAGAAGAGAAAGGCTACCCACTCCAGTATTCTGGCCTGAGAATTCCATGGACTGTATAGTCCATGGGGTAGCAAAGAGTCAGACACAACTGAGCGACTTTCACTTTCAGGTTTTACTTTAATTTTGCCTTTTTTCCATTAATGTCATTTTTTTATTCCAGGATCTAGTACTGAAAGCTTTTGAAATCGGTCCTCTTCCCAGTTCACATGAGGTCCATCTGGGATTCATCTTCGGATGTCAGTGTTTTCTGTCCAGTCCCTCTTCGGCTCGCCTCGTGTCTGAATAGAAACAGCGGCTACATCCTGTGCCCCATGTCCCTTGCTTTGTTCCTCTTAGCAGCTAACACACCTCTGCACACTTACTGATCTGAGTTAAACCAAAAGAGCATAGAAGGGCAATGGAGTTTTGAAAAGTCCTTTATTCGGTTTTACCAAGGACATGATGGGTGCTAAGCCAGCGCTCTTTCCTTCTTTCTTCCTTTCTTTATTTCCTCTGAGTGAGAACATTTAGGTCATAGTTATCTGAACTAAAAAGCAGCTGAATTTCCCCTAGAATCAACTGAATGTTTCTACAGCATCCACAGTGAAACAGGAAAAAAGCCTTGATGGTCAACGCCCTTGACAAGCCAAAGAGTCTCTCCTTTCTGCACCTGAAGGGTCACTCTAAGGCTGCAGCCTTTAAGCAAAGTCCTTCAGACATCAAAGAATATCAGTCAGGGGCCAATGTTCTTGGTCTGGGAAGTTACAATACATCATAATAGATTCAGTTTGCAAAGCCCTTCTTGCTAAGACTAGCTTGCCAACTATGCAGCTCAGGTAATGTCTCTTTAAAGCTTATA
>SJYA01002983.1:71366-116074 GCA_006410615.1 Neotragus moschatus
TTTTTTTTTTTGTCCTTTTTTATATCCACTACCTGGGAGAATTATTACAGGTCTAGTCTGTTGCACAGCTACATGGACAGAACATCCAGTTGAAACAATCACTTAGAATTTGATGGTGAACTATTTTATTCTGGTTTGAGTTTAGGTTTTTGTATGGCTTCCCAGGAAACCTTCATAATTTCAGATCCCACTAAGAGGAATATAAAATGAAGTATGGGTTGGGTTTGAGTTTAATGGACACTCCTATGAAAGCATGTTTTTTCTTAGTCAATTAACAGTGAACAAAGACTCACGGACAAAGGTTTAACCTTGTCAATAAGTACAGTGGCTTTCAAATAGGAATGGGATTGAGTTCATGAAACAATGAATGGTTTGTTTTTCCACTAATTGCTCTCAACTCTCCTCTGCTGACCTCTCACCCCGCTTCTTGAAGAATAAAAGGTTTTCTTCAAGAAAATAGAGGCTGATTTCATAATCTCCAATTATGTTTCATTATAATATACCCATACTTCTCTTTTAAAAAACCATTATTGTCATAACTGATTCAAAGTACCCCTCACCACCCCTCTAGCAGGCGGATGAACTGATGGGACCAGTGACTCTCTGAGGGGGGTCTGAACTCTCTTATACCCTCCCACTTGCCAGTGCCTGCCCCCATCACCCACCAGAGCCCCCACGTTTCCCCAAGCCCCTCCAACCTCTTGGCTACTCCTTCCCCAATGTGGGGTAGTGCCAAGTCAACCAGGTGATGAACAGACATCAAAGCATCAACAAAACGTCAGCCTCCCCCTTCGGCAGAGCCTCGGGCTATAAAGACATCCCCTTGTGGACTCCCTCCCTTGGCTTCTCTCCATACGAGGTATATTCATTTAAAAGTACTTGTATATATATACTTAGCTTTCAGTTCACATGTCCATTAGAACTTTGAAAGACGGCAAGCACTTCACAAACACTTCCATAAGAGAGAGAAACGTAAAATAAAAATATCGTATCATGAAGTTAAAAGTTTCAGTTTTGTTGTTTATGAATCTGCCATATCTCCTTCATTTGTAAGTACCTGAATAGTTTTTGAGGAGGAAAATGAATACGTATTTTTTAAATTGTCTATGAAACAAACTAAAGAGTTGTTGTTGATACCTAAATGAGATATTAGCCTAAAGCCATTAGCTATGTTTTTTTGTCTTTGATTAACTGTAGGAAGGTAGGGAGTTTAAACTCACATAAATATATGAACGTAAGTCAATGACGATGATGATAACCCTTTCTTTATAGAATATGATTGATTTCATCATACTCTCTCTTCCACATACCCTGAAAAGACAGAAGTACAGTCATCCATGGGGCCTCTCTCGGGATAACCTGGATGTTCTACCCTCTTTTCTCCAGAGGAATTTTGATCTCAGAGGGAAGTCAGAGAACTCCTCTGTCCGCTTACTTCTTGTGCTGTCTTTCCCCATTTCCCCCCTCACCAAAAAGCTCTATTTCCCTCTTGCTGTGCCCAGACCTCTAGTTCTGTCATATTTTCATTTTCCGTAATAGTAGCCCTTTAAAAAATATTTATTTATTTCCCTGGGACCATAGTCTTCATGATCTAGCTTTAATGGTGAGGACATACAACAGAAGAAAGAAAAGCATGAGTTGCTAACTGATAAAGTATTTCCAAAATATTATTCTCCCTACAGGAGTATTTGGGCATACTCTTATGGTTACAGTGATGGTCAAGATTTAATTTTTCTTTAGCCCTGTGCCATTAGCATCAATGTCGATGATGATGCTTTACTAAGTTAAGGCAAGTGTCTGATATTCATAGCCTACAAGCTTAAGACTCATACCAATGATGGGTGTATTTTGCTGCTTTATCTGGGAGTCATCCTGCTATGTAAATCAACATTTTCTAATCATTATTCCACTTAAAATGTGATAAAGATGCCCGTTTAGCATGCACACAGGACCGCAGGGCACACTCTCAGAGCTACTATAAAACACCGTATTGCTAAACAGCTGGGAAGGTAGCTGGTACCCTGGGCATAAACTTGCATGATGCTTGAGGAGAGTTTACTTGGCAGTATTGGACTAACCCCATGAAATGCCGCCTATGGGAAAGAAAAACAAAAGTTGCTGGATAAAGTATGCTGTTACAAAATTAGTGTTATGTTTCTAATAGAATTATCTCCTATTGGTTATCAAAGTCTTCTAAGTTTACCACATGTAAACAAGAACTGAATATATTACTATAGATCTCAAAAGTTCTCAGCTCTAATTTGCTTCCTACGAACTTCAATAAATGGCATTTTGTTGCTGATGGGCAGGCTTTAGAAGGGAATTGAAACTGCATTTATATTCCTAACTACATATAGTTTTTCTCCATAAAGAAAAGCCTCATCCTCTTTGATCAAGCTCTCCACTCTGGGAGGGCAACACATGGAGAATTAATAAAAGAAGATAGAGGTTCTCTGAGCAATTTGAGCAAATCACATCTGGGGACACAGCCATAAGAGAATACCTCTATATCCGTAGATTCTTTGTTTTTAAAACCCAGATTTTAATGATCAGTGCAGTCTCAGTTAGAGCAGTTTGATGATATCCTTTAAAAATAATAAGTTTTTCTAAGACACCAATATTTCTTATAGTCTAATCTCAGAGATTAAAAACTCATCTTTTTAAAGTAAGGTAAAGAGATCCTTACAACAGCAGAGATGTATAAAAGTGACCTCAACTCCCTGGACCTTAGTCTCCTTAAAGTTAAAATGGAGCAAAGAGAGCGGTGAGGTTTCAGTCTTTAGTATGTCTCACAAAGGAAGAGAGAGATTTTGAACTCCATATTTTTTGACCTATTTCTTTCAACGGGCCAAGTGAGGACAGGACTTAATTGAACACAACGGTCTGATATGCATGTGCTTTGAAGATTTCTCTCCTATTTCGGCTCCTCCCTTGAAGATGAAAGGGTTTTGCCAAAAACTGAAGTAGTCCCATGAGAGCAGCTCCATACAAATGCCTGGGGGCAGAAATAACAGTTATGACTTTGCATGAGCTCCTCCAGGTTGGGAGGTCAACTTAAATGAACTCAAATTCATTTCAGTTTCTTAATATTAAGTAACAGAACTTCTCACTCCATTCAAAGACTCCAGAGAGAACAAATGTGTGGACACCAAGGAAGAAAAGGAGTGGGGATGAGCCAGGAGACTGGGATTGAAATATATATTCACTACTGATACTATATATCAGTATAAAACAGACAACAAACGAGAACCTACTGGACAGCACATGGAACTCTATTCAGTGCTTTGTGGGGACCTAAATGGGAAGGGAATCCAAAAATGAGGGAATACTGTATGTATGAGTGAGTGAAGTCGCTCAGTAGTGTCCAGCTCTTTGCAACCTCATGGACTGTAGCCCACCAGGCTCCTCCATCCATGAGATTCTCCAGGCAAGAATACTGGAGTGGGTTGCCATTTCCTTCTAGAGGGGACCTTCCCAATGCAGGGATCGAACCCAAGTCTCCCCCATTGCAGGCAGATGCTTTACCCTCTGAGCCACCAGGGGAGACTGTATATATATATATTGTGGATTCACTTTGTTGTACAGCAGAAACTGACACAGCAGTGTAAAGAAACTACACGCCAATAAGAATTAACTAAAAAAAAATAGACTGCATTCTGTCTCTATGGACTTCCCTATTCTGTACATTCTGTATAAATGGAATCATATAATATGCTATCTTTTCTGATGTCTCACACCTAATTGTTTCCAAAGCTCATCCATGTTAGAGCATATTTTAGTCCTGTGTTCCTTTTTATGACTCAGTCACATTCTTTTGCACGGACATACCACAGTTTATCTGTTTGGCCATTTACAGACATTTATGCTGTTTCTAAATGTTGTATTTTGGCTATTAAAAATGAAACTGCTGTGAACATGCATATCAAAATATAAGAGGCTCCAGAGAGAGGTCTTATTTTCTGAGAGAAACCTTCCCTTGACAGGGAACCTATAAACAGTGGCCCAGAGTGATGAGCCTGAATGGCAAGGAAGACCCTGGGGATGGCCCACACACACAGGTTTGTGAGACACACCGACAGCACACGAGGTGTGTTTTGGGGAAACCTGGGTGCCGACTGGCATGACTACTTCCAGTAGACTTGCCGGAGAAGTTTTTTTGCTTTGGGGGTTTTTTGAGCCTCACTTTTCTAGCCAGTAAAATGNGCCCACACACACAGGTTTGTGAGACACACCGACAGCACACGAGGTGTGTTTTGGGGAAACCTGGGTGCCGACTGGCATGACTACTTCCAGTAGACTTGCCGGAGAAGTTTTTTTGCTTTGGGGGTTTTTTGAGCCTCACTTTTCTAGCCAGTAAAATGAAGAGGTGTGCGTGCTGAGTTGCTCAGTCGTGTCCAGCTCTTTTCAACCCCGTGGACTGCAGCCCACCAGGCTCCTCTGTCCATGAAGCTTCTCCAGGCAAGAATACTGCAGTGGGTCGACATGCCCTCCTCCAGGAGATCTTCCCAACCCAGGGATCAAACCCAGGTCTCCCGTGTTGCAGGTGGATTATTTACCATCTGGGCCACCAGGGAAGCCTAAAGTGGAGAGGCAGGTGATCACTAAGATCTTCTTTCTATTGTTACGATCCCTCGAGGCTTCATCTTTAGAAACCCAGCTGTTGCTTTAACACTTTCTTTGACTAACACATACAACTTCTGGAAACCAAGTGAGGACCTCAGGCAGGCTGGGTTCTCAAGCAGGAAAAAGGATGAAAATTCCATCCTTTAAAAGTCTCAGTTGAAGTAAAACTTTTCTGGCTAAGTCATTAGAGCACAAAACAATCGGATACACACACGCACGCAAAACAAGCAAATACAAATACTTTGGGACAAGGCGAGTTTGAAGAATTTAAAGGGTTGACCTTTAGGGTGTTTTCAAATTGATCTAATTTTATTATGTGTTAGAACATACAACAATTTGGATTAGAGAGGCAAAGTGAAAATCTCTGAAGTTTAAATAATTCACAGCAACAAACTGAAATTAAGATTAGTAATAGAGATTTCAAAAGCATTTTATACTTCTTACAAAAGTTCATTCTTTTAAATAGTTTGGAGCTTTTGGTACCATTTAATAAGCATCTATATGAATGTTTTAAAGCAAATGCAAAACATAAGGTAATATGAAGTAAATTAGAGCTAGAATTATTCCATTTGCCAGCAATTCTGCATCAGTTTAATACGATTTAACAAATTTGCCAGAGAAAAGTATTAACTCAAAACAAACAAAAAATTTGATTACAGGAAATCTCAGGATAGAAAGAGTAATCAAATAACGATGTACCTTAAACATCGCTTTTGTCTTTCCAACATAATATAGTATTGCTTTCAAATTCAGTGGGGAAATGCTTCCCTTTTTCCTCCTTTTCTTGCTCTCACTTCATAGTTAAATCAAGCGCCTGCTTCACTGGACATAATATTTCAATTTCTCTGACAGGTCTGCCAAATATGGTTGCTGCTCTGAGATTTTGCCTTTTGCCAACCAGGTGGTGACGACTTTAACAATATCAGTTCACTTCAGCTCAGTCAGTCGCTCATTCACGTCTGACTCTTTGTGACCCCAGGGACTAGCAGCATGCCAGGCTTCCCTGTACATCACCAACTCCTGGAGCTTACTCAAACTCATGTCCTTCAAGTCAGTGATGCCATCCAGCCATCTCAGCCTCTGTCGTCCCCTTCTCCTCCCGCCTTCAATCTTTCCCAGGACAGGGTCTTTTCTACTGAGTCAGTTCCTTGCATCAGGTGGCCAAAGTATTGGGGTTTCAGCTTCAGCATCAGTCCTTCCAATGAACATTCAGGACTGATTTCCTTTAGGAGGGACTGGTTTGAGCTCCTTGCTGCCAAAGGGACTCTCCAGAGTCATCTCCAACACCACAGTTCAAAACATCAGTTCTTCAGTGCTCAGCTTGTCCTTGCATTTAAAAAGATCATATCTCTCACAAGGCTCTTGATGGTTCCTCGCTCATCCACACAACACTTCAAGAGAGAAGAGGGGGTTTGACTAATAATGTCTTGACTAGACAGAGTAGAGACCCATGTGGGTAAAGATGGCAGGTAAAAACAGCACAATGGAAAATCATGAAGCAAAGCCACCATAGAGTATATATATTTCCAAGGTCAAAGTTATACTTCTAGGGAATTTCCTAGTGGTCCAGTTGTTAGGACTGTATACTTTCACTGCAGGGGTCAGGTTCAGTCCCTGGTCTGGGAACTAAGATACCACAGCCGTGTGATATGGCCAAAAAAAAGAGGAAAAAATATGAAAAAAATTATAAATATATTGCCTCTAAAATCCCCATAATCATTTGGGAACATAAAGGGAGATTCATACTATATCATTTTTAATTTGTTATCTGAGTTTTCTTGAAGGTGTCTAAAAAGCCCTTTGCCCTTCTTGAATTTTTGCCTTTAAGGAAGCAGGCTGATTCCTTCCTGAGACCACAGACATAGCCTCATTTAACCCTTAAAGTAAATAACGCTGGCACCAGGACTTGCAGAAAATTTACAGCTTACAAAGGACAGTTTTCTGGGCTTAGCTACTTAAGTGCCAAGGTATGGGCAACAACAATGAATAAATTTGCTCAATTTTTGACACTGCAAATTAGTAAGAATTATAGAGTATTGATAAGCACCTATTGTCATGCAAAGATTTTAATAGACATATATGTGGGTGTATTAGTCCAGTTCAGTTCAGTCATGCAGTCGTGTCCGACTCTTTGTGACCCAATGGACTGCAGCACACCACGCCTCCCAGTCCATCACCAACTCCCGGACTTTATCCAAACTCACGTCCATTAAGTCACTGATGTCATCCAACAATTTTATCCTCTGTCGTCCCCTTTTCCTCCTGCCTTCAATCTTTCCCAGCATCAGGGTCTTTTCAAATGAGTCAGCTCTTCACAACAGGTGGCCCAAATATTAGCGGTTCAGCTTCAACAGACTGATTTCCTTTAGGATGGACTGGTCGGATCTCCTTGAGTGTATGCATATTCATTTTTTAAATTTGCACTTGTTTGTTTTTGGATTTCTTATGAATTAAAAGGCCACTTTTAAAAAAGGAAAAAAAAAAAAAGGCTGATTTTCATTCCTGAATGAGGATTTCTTTCTACTTGTTTATCAGGGAAGAGAAAGTCACGATCTTCTTTTTCCATGTTATCATCATGTATTGAGAATTCTGTGTTGCGAGCTAGGAAAGTAGGTGTGGGTGGAAAGGGACAGAAGGAGGGCTCAGTACCCTCTATAACAAACTAAGCTACTACAGGCAGGTTTCTTCTAGCCCAAACTCACAAAAGAAATAATACTTCAACCCCAGGTATTATAGTCATAGAACAACAACAAAAACCTATTACATAGCAACAAATCCAACCATGTCATTTCTCCATGTAAATAAGTGTTTTACTTCAGATAGTGTTGTATTTATAGAAAAGATTCAATAATAGTCTACAGAGTTCCCCTACCCTGCACTTACCCTTACCCTATTGCTAACATCTCACTATAGTCCGTTTTCACAAATAATGAACCAATACTCAATTCTTCACTAACTTCCTTTTTTCTTTTAATTGCATTAATGTTTCTCTAACCTCCTTCTTCTGTTCCAAGATCCCACCTAATATATCACACTATCTTTATTTATGTTGCCTCGTGCTCTTCTTGATTATGACAGTTTCTCCTTTTTCATGACCCTGATAGTGTCAGGGAATACTGGCTAAGGTGTCTTGTAGTATGTCTCTCAATTTGGGTTTCTCTCAAGAGGTTTTGGAAGACAACAAGGTAAAGTGCCCTCACACCACATCATATCAGGGGTACCAACATGACTGGATGTTGGTACCAACATGACTCATCCATGATAATCTTAACCTTGATCATAGCTAGTAGTGTCTGGAAGGTTTCTCCACTCGAAAGTTACGTTTATGTTCCACTTTTCATAGTGTAATCTTTGGAAGCAAGTTACAAAGTGTATCCTGCATTTAAGGGGTGAGGAGTTAGGTCCTACCTCCTTGAGGGTGGAGAATTCATACAAATTATTTATAATTCTTCTATATGCATGATTTGCCTTTTATTCCCAATTTATTTATTCAATTATTCATTTATATCATACAAATTTATGGACAGTATAACCTTTGGGTTACGCTTTGAGTTATAGTCCTATACCATATTCTATATTTTGTGGCTCTAATTGCTCTAGTTTTGGTCATTGAAAGTGTTTCCAGTTGACTTCTGTGGCGTATCACCCTTTTAAGTCTTTCTGACTTTCCGGCACTATTTCCTACCTCAGTCCTGATATCGAAGTTTTTCTAAGTAGCACTGGCTCCTTTCATTGGAGACTGGTATTAGAAACAGTTTATTACTAATAAACTGGTATTAGAGACTGGTATTAGTCTCATATGAGACTAGCAAAACTTTAATTTGCTCAATTACATAACTGAAGCTCAGAGAATTTAAGGGATTTTCTCAACGTCCAAAGGTGACTAGCTGCAAAACTAACACTGGAACACCAGCATCCTCATACCTGAGTCACTGATCTTGCCACTGACACAACTCTGCCTGTCCTCTCCTATTTCAGGACATGCAGCCTTCATGAGGCTATAAATGAAAGAATATGACCTGGCTTCCTGTGGTCTAGACATTCCAAGTGTCCTGCAGTTACACACATCTTTATTTATGTGGGCTTTTCAAGCCTTCCATGAAAAAGAAAATGAAAGCAAGGGAAATAGTTATCATAATAATTACAAAGGGGTAAACGCAGGGTCATTTCCCCAAGAGAGTAAGGTTTAGATTACACACAGAGTACCAGTTGTATCTTTTATGCTCAGAAAATCCACTGTGTGATATATTTGTGCACACGGCTTATCACTTCAAGACCCCCACTAGTTTGTCACACCCCTTTTAGACATGTGCCCTTAAAGCCACGAAAACCCAGAGTGTGTATACTCATGCACAGACCTATGAAGGGCAAAATTGGCCCTTTAGGCTGGACATTTGAAATCTGTAATAAAATTTTTAATGAGTAGTGATTATTGTTCCTTTCGGGGAAAATATGTAGCATATTTTTCCTATGGTCTTTGTGAGGTTCACAGTTTAGTACATAAAGCATTATCAAAAACTTTGACCATGTTCTTTGGTACCAGAGCATGACCATGGTGCACATATCCTGTTATCTTATTATCCATTATATATCACATAGCCCAATTTATATTTTCAAAATCTGTAGATCATTTTAATATGGTGCCTTAGGCATGTTTCTTTTTTATCTATACATGATGTGTTCCCAATAGATTCCATGCATTCAATAAATAGTAATGCTGATAACTACTGCTAGTTATTTACTAAGACTGTCCCACCTTTATGGGAGATGCAAAGATCAATAAGGCCCAGATCCTATTGATAAAATGGTATCCTAACATGAATTTTACTGCTGACCTCTAACAGCTCCTAGTACAATACAGTGTACACAATGGGCATTAAGAAAATAATCATTATTTATCAAATTAATAGTCAATCCATAAACTAATGGGCTTTAGGAGTTTTCACTGATAATTGTTTCAAATAAAGTATTTACACTGAAATGGGTCAACAATGCAACTTCTGTGTTAGAAAAGCTTTTTAATAATCATTAAATATTTATAAACTAACAACTTGTAACTAATTTAGTTACTAATGACTTGTAACTAGCAAGTAGTTAGTTATTAAAAAGTTGTTAGTAACTAACGACTTGTAACCAGCAAGTCATCAGTTACTAACAACCAACAAACCTTAACTCTGTAGACTAACAACTTTGCCTGTGACTCCCTGAAGACTTCCTCCCTGTTTAGCTCATAAGGGAAGAAGTAGTGAGAATGGCTGACATACCATTTTCTTGAATGTTTACACTTGTTCATCATCTTGATCATTCTCAAGAGTGAAGAAGGCCTAAACCACTTGAGTATTATTTTTCTCCTAAAATGAAGTTGCCGTTGTTCAGTCACTCAGTCATGTCTGACTCCTTGCGACCCCATGGACTGCAGCGTGCCAGGGTCCCTGTCCTTCGCCATTTCCCAGAGTTTGCTCAATCTCATGTCCATTGAGTTGGTGATGCCATCCAACCATCTCATCCTCTGCTGCCCCCTTCTCCTCCTGTACTGAATCTTTCCCAGCATCAGGGTCTTTTCCAATGAGTTGGCTCTTCACATCAGGTGGCCAAAGTATTGGAGCTTCAGCTTCAGCATCAGTCCTTCCAATGAATATTCAGGACTGACTTCCTTTAGGATGGACTGGTTGGATCTCCTTGCAGTCCAAGGGAGTCTCAAGAGCCTTCTCCAACACCACAGTTCAAAAGCATCAATTCTTCAGTGTTCAGTTTTCTTTATAGTCCAACTCTCACATCCATACATGACTACTGGAAAAACCATAGCTTTGACTAGATGGACCTTTGTAGGCAAAGTGATATCTCTGCTTTTTGATCCAGCCTCAGGTCTCTTATTTGTAAGACAACTGTAATATCAAATTATCAGTATTGTTTAGACACAGAGAATTAGTATATAGAAAGTATGTTTTGGAAAATTGTATATACAGGAGGTATTCAATAAATGAGCTACTTTAATATTGCAAAAAAAACCCAAAACTCTGTTTAGGTTTGTCATAGATTTTCTTCCAAGCAGCAAGCGTCTTTTAATTTCATGGCTTCAGTCACCATCCACAGTGATTCTGGAGTCCAAGAAAGTAAAATCTGCCACTGTTTCAGACTATAATTTAAATATACAACTTTAAAAGTAATTTTATTAATTATTCTAATTTATTACATGAAAAAGTATTTAACACACCTTTGAAATTCATATACATTGTTCATATTCTAAAATGTCAGGACTTTCTACATTTTATTATTTTTAATTTTAGTTTAAATTGATATTTTTATGTCATTGGAATTAACACAAAGGTATGATCTTTATACCAACTATTGGTCTTGCAGCAATCAACTGCTTGTATCAAATGCTGAATGCATCAAAAGTCTCTTGCTTAGCAGTTAGAATAACCATATTTTTCCTTACACTTATATTAACACTTGTGTGTATATAACTCATGTATATTAATTCATATCTATGTATATAATTTACTGGAACACTATCTGAAAGAAAACAGATATAGCTAAGACTTATAATAGTAAGTCATTACATTTTTGTCATTTTAGGTTAGTACTAAAGTTAATCAATATTAAAGGCAATATCTTCACAGAGCTTTTTAGATGCAAAAAAAGACATATTTTATCTTTTTTCCTGATTCATGTAAATTGCATCAATGTATACTCTATCTGAAGCAATTTGTCCCCTATTTCAAATGGGCAAGGATAGCTATTACTTTCACAACCGTTTATAGTCTCTCCACAACCTTTAAAATGAGTAGCTGTGTTTAGAAAGTAGCAGATATATATTAGCACATGAAAGGAACTCTTCCAGCTAGTCTGCATAAACCTTCAACCATATACCTGAAAAGCCTGGTTGGACTTGATGTACATGTAGGCTGGTGTTCAAGTAATGAACACTGCTGCTGCTGCTGCTGCTAAGTCGCTTCAGTCGTGTCCGACTCTATGCGACCCCATAGATGGCAGCCCACCAGGCTCCCCCGTCCCTGGGATTCTCCAGGCAAGAACACTGGAGTGGGTTGCCATTTCCTTCTCCAATCTTACCATNCGCACACAGAGCTATCCTGCACAGACACCCAGCTCCTTCCCTCATTTTTTATGGGTTTGCCACACTTTTATTACCACTGCTGCTGCTGCTGCTAAGTTGCTTCAGTCATGTCCGACTCACCACTAGCCAATGGGAAAAAAAATCCTCTCTCACCCCTAGCTATCTACTTTAGTAAACCATAAGTTTGTTTTCTGTGTCTTTAAATCCATTTCTGTTTTGTAACTAAACTCATTTGTATTTTTTTAAGATCCCACGTATAAGTGATATCACATGGAATTTGTCATTCTTTGACTTATTTCACTTAGTATGATATTCTTTGGGTCCATCTATGTTGCTATAAATGGCATTGTTTCATTCATTTTTGTGGCTGAGTAATACTCCATTGTATACATGTACCACTTCTTCTTTACCCATCTGTCAGTGGACACTCAGGTTGCTTCCACGTCTTGGCTATTGTAAATAGTGCTGCCATGAACACTGAGATGCATGTACCTTTTCAAGTTAGAATCTTCTCCAGATATATGCCCAGAAGTCGAAGTGCAGGATCATAGTGTAACATTTTTTTTAAGGAATCTCCTCTCTGTTCTCCATAGTGAACGTGAAAGTGAAGTCGCTCAGTCATGTCCGACTCTTTGCGACCCCATGGACTGTAGCCTACCAGGCTCCTCTGTCCATGGGATTTTCCAGGCAATAGTACTGCAGTGGATTGCCATTTCCTTCTCCAGGGGATCTTCCCGACCCAGGGATCGAACCCAGGTTTCCCACATTGTAGACAGATGCTTAACCATCTGAGCCATGAGGCCAGGTTGTTCTCCATAGACACTGCACCAATTTCCTCGCCTCATTTTTCACGTTCACTCAGGTGCTGACCACAGGCTGCCGTAAATGACAGATGATGATAACTTTCAACAGATGTCTTTCTGACCCCAAAGACAATGGAAATGACAAATAATAAGTTTGTAATTACCTTAACTTCAACCAAAGCATAAGCTGAAAAATCACCAGATGACAACTACAGGGAACATGTGGGACTAACTCCCCCATTAAGCGTGTTTAAGAGTCCCCCGTGCTGTGCCGCTCAGGAGCCATGCCAAGAGAGCAGGGAAGGCGGCCCAACAGGCACCCCACCATAAATCTTCCAGGGCCCGTGACAAACAAACTCGATTTTAGCATCTGCACACACAGCTGACGAGAGACACAGAAACGAAGAATAAACGGGAACTAGGGCACCCTAAGAGCCTGGAGTTTTACAGCGCGTTGGATCAGATAAAAGTCCTCTAATTAAAAATACATTTGAAGTGCTCTCGTTCTCCTTTCTCTTAAGTTTGCCAAGTCTGGTCCTTGAGGAGAAACAATAGGAAAGGCAAAAACGGCAAACAGAATTCTGAACTGATGAAAGGAGGCTTTTGCTGATGTTCTTGGTTTGGGAAATGGGTTAGACAGTGATTGTGAAAGGCAGCGAGCCACTGCTAACCTTGACCAACGCATAGCTATCTGGGCTTCACGCTTTGAGAACAGAGGGACTGATGAGCGTGGAGTGATTTTTCTTTTTTTTTTTCAAGAATGTGAAGCTTGTTTGAACTAAGCTTTGATTAAACATCCAAAAGTACACTTCTTAGTGGGACTAAAGATCCTGACCAGGTGTCTACTCTGAGATGGAGGTTAGCCAATACCCAGGTAGAAATAATTCTCACTTGTAATGGTTAATTTTATGTGTTATCCTGATTGGGTCACAGTGTGCCCAGTTATTTGTTCTATCACTATTGTTGGTATTTCCATTCGGTTTAAATGGGGAAACTGAGTAAAGCAGATGGATTTTCTAATATGGGCAGACAACATCCAATTAGCTGAAGTCCTAAATAGAACAGAATGGGAAATCCTTGTGTAAGCAAGAGAAATATCTTTTCTGTCTGATGGCCTTCAGACTAGGACATCAGCATATTTCTTGCCTTTGCTTAAATTGAAAGATCAGCTCTCCCTGGGTTTTGAGCCCACTGGCTTCCAGACTGGAGCTAGACCATCAGTTCTTCTGGTTCTCTGGCTTGCTGACTCACCCTGAAGATCCTGAGAGTTGCCAGTTTTCAAATCTTATGATTGATTTTCTCCCTATAATGTCCTCCCATTGATACTACTTATCCCCCTTGGAGTTCTAACAGAATCAACTCTATGTAGACGATTGTGATCACTTTCTCCAGGCTAACCATCTCCATCTGATGCAATCATTCCTCATGAGACATCATTTGAGATTGTCCCCCCTCGCTGTCACTCTTCTGAAAATGTCCTGCATCCCATTTAGAGTGTGGTACAGAATCTTCTTTAGGTACAGAGGTACATTATCACCTCCTGAGTTCAAGTGCTTTATATCCACTTACGCTACATATTTTGGCATCAGTCTTTTTGGTGATTATATTTCTGACCCACATTTGCACGAATTCTTCTGCTAAACCATCTTTTTCTTTATGCACTAAGATTCTTTTAAAATACAGAAACTTAAGTGATGGTTTAGCTATAAGCTGCTCTCCTTTGGATCGACATTTCTAGATCAAATCTTTCCCCTAAGCTCCAGCACCAATTCAATCACCTCCTGGGCTGCTTACAGTTACCCTCTAGGTATAAGGGCAGGAATTAATGTTTGTTTTGTTCACTGCTATATGTCTAGCGCCTTTGGCACCCAGGAAGCAGCTTCTCTGCAAATATTTTTAAACACATAAATAATTGAATCTAAAGGGCATATGTTCAAATATAATCTTACCCCCTTACCTCACTTCCTATATACCCTCTCAGGAAAGTGGTACCAAGGTCAAAAATCTGAGTGTCACCTTGTATCTCTGTTCTACCTCACTTCACATATCCAATCAGATCTGAAGGAACAGGAACACACTGATTGATTTCTCTCCAAGAGTCTTTCAGATCGATCCTTTTGCTCTTTCTCACCATTGGTGACTTAGTGTAGGTCCTCATCTTCTCCATATTGATGTTTTTCAATAGTCACCTAAATAGATGGATGACTCCATTCTTGTCCACACTTTTAAAAATACATCCAGTCTTCATACTTCCATCCATGCTCTCTTTCTGAAAGACACAAACCTGTTTAAAGCACAATACTACTTGAAGGCCTCTCCCCATGATGGACACAGTGAAGTCCAAGCATTCATCCTTCCAAGCTCTTTCTTGGCCCTGCTTCACTCTTCTTAACTTCCCCACCATGTGCCCTNTAAAAATACATCCAGTCTTCATACTTCCATCCATGCTCTCTTTCTGAAAGACACAAACCTGTTTAAAGCACAATACTACTTGAAGGCCTCTCCCCATGATGGACACAGTGAAGTCCAAGCATTCATCCTTCCAAGCTCTTTCTTGGCCCTGCTTCACTCTTCTTAACTTCCCCACCATGTGCCCTATTCTTCAGCCTTACGGAGCAAGCACACTCTCCCCACTGATCTATCCATGTGTCTCTTGCCTTTTGTTTCTTCTCTGTATCTATACAGTTGACTACAATTCACTAAAGCATTCAAGCGGTGGCTGCTGGTCATCCCCAGGCTAGGTAAGATACCCGATCTGCACTCACAGAACACCTGTGCCAATGCTGACTGTGCACAACCATAATAAAGTGTGATAAAGGCCCTCACTCACACTTGATTCTAAAATTGCATGAATTTGTATCCTCAGTGCACATCCCAGTTTTCAGGACATAATAAGTTCTCAGTTGAATGAAGCAGGTGGCAACGTTGAGAAAGGAAAAGGACCAAGGAGGAGGGATATATTCCAGAAAAAAGTGACCGCTGTGAACAAAGGCACGGGGTAAGAGAACATTGCTTGTGTCTCAGGGAGGGGGAACCAGGCACAGGGAGCTCACGAAGGAAAGTGGGGAGCAGAGGGCTAGAAAAGAAAGGTGTTCTTTATGAGTGTCGAAGGTCAGTGAGCTGCCACTTGGCCAACCTGCTGACCTAGTGTTCCGCTTCTAGTCTTCCAGCAAGCAATAAATTATACACAGGATAACCAGCTTTCTTCAGAGGGTCCCACCTCTCACATTTTGCACTGTCTCTCCTTCATCAGCAGTAACACAGAGACCTGCTGAGTTCAGCACATATTATCTTGTTAGCAAGGTTTTCCCTTCACCGCTCTCTCTTTGCAGCTCAATCTCTCTAATGCTGACTGCTAAAATGGCTTGAAGTCCAGATGTAGATTCAACGTCGGAGTCAGGAGCTCTAAAATCTGTGCCAGCATTGTGGGAACGTGCTGGCAGCTGTGATAATGATTTATCTCCAGGGCATTTACTGGAACATGCCAAAACCCTGAATAAAAATAACTCACATTTGTAGAGTGCTTTCCTTGTAGCAGGTATTGTTCTAAATCTTCTGCATGTATTAACTCACAAAATTCCTATGAGATGTATACCCTTATTATCCCCACTTTACAGATAAAGTCATTGAGGCACAGAGATGTTGTGAACTCTCTACTTGGACTCTCTATTCTCTGTTGGAATTTGAACTGTTTGTGTGGTTTTTTTTTTTTTTTTTTTTTTTTAGGCTTTTCTAAATGACGCTCCAGAATCTGTGAACTTAATGATTTTCCTATGGTTGTTCTTCAAAATAGGCAAGAAATTCAGGACTATAAAAGAGAATACAGCTTTTAATATTGACTTTGCGAAAAGTATATGACTTTGGTTAAGTCAGAACTCCATGAAAATTAATTTATTTTCAGTACCATGCCAAAAAGAGCAGGCTTCAAACATTTTTACTTCCACAGCCTCATATATAAATATTAAAAATATACTGTGTCCCCTTGTACATTGTAAAAGGATATCTAGATTTTCAATAATATGTTTACATGTTTGCAAAAATACTCTCTAGTATTTTCTAAATATAGATTTTCATTTATTTATTTATTTTTAGATTTTTAAATTAAATGCTTCTATTATCTATTAAATATAGGCACTTCAGGTCTCTTCCAGTTACTGTTCATATGGTACATTTTGTTTCTTTCTTAAATGACAACCTGTCTGTACCTCTGAATCTTTTTTTTGTTTGTTTTGTTTTGTTTTAACCAGTGTTTTTTATTTTATTTTATCTTTTTTCTGTCTCAGGTGTACATGAGTTCCCAATCTTGAACCGCCCCCCCCAACCTCCCACCCCATATCAACTCTCTGGATCATCCCCCTGAATCTAACCTCTGAATCTAACTAGGTCTATTGTACAGAAAGTTATCATTTAATCTTTTTTTATTGAAGTATACTTGATTTACAATATTGGTGTAGATTCAGGCATATAGTATCATTAAATCTTGTCTTTTCTTATCTAGACTGATCATTTGTATGTTTAATTAAAGTCTTTAGTGCATTCATACTTAATATAATTATTGACTTTGTTGGATTTACAGTTGTCATTTTGCAGCTTGTTTTCTGTATGTTTCATGTACTTTTTTCTCTTTACCACCACTTTTTGTGTTAAACCAATATTTTTTCATAAACCATATGTTTATGGTGCATATGTTTAAGGTGCATATTATGATGTATGTGTATATATGTATTCAGTTCAGTTCAGTTGCTCAGTCGTGTCCGACTCTTTGTGACCCCATGAATTGCAGCACATCAGGCCTCCCTGTCCATTACCAACTCCCGGAGTTCACTCAGACTCACGTCCATCAAGTCGGTGATGCCATCCAGCCATCGCATCCTCGGTCGTCCCCTTCTCCTCCTGCCCCCAATCCCTCCCAGCATCAGAGTCTTTTCCAATGAGTCAACCCTTCACATGAGGTGGCCAAAGTACTGGAGCTTCAGCTTTAGCATCTTTCCTTCCAAAGAAATCCCAGGGTTGATNGTGTCATCTGCATATCTGAGGTTCTTGATATTTCTCCCAGCAATCTTGATTCCAGCTTGTATTTCTTCCTTAGTCTTGGTCACATGAAAATGTTTTTTTCTTTAAGCCCAGAATTGATGATTACAGGACGAAACAACTCAGGTTAAAATGTGTACTAAGAATCATATAACCACAATGTATCTTGCTTGAGGACATTTTTCTTCTTCTTGAGAACCTTCTGACTAATCCTGTTATCTTAAAATGTATATTATGAGAATGGGTCTAATAAGTTGTTTTTATTGTTAGTTTTAATCCTCTCATCTTAAAATATAAATTGTGGGAATGTGTCTAGTAAGAACTTTACAACCTTGAGACATTCTTTTGATTTACTATAATAACCAATTGAAAAAGTATACAGCTCCCTTGTTAAGACTAGTGAGGGGGAACTCTCCATCCCCCTTCAGATGTCCATGTCAGAAGCTTGCTCTGTCCCTTTTCATAATTTAATACAACTGCTCCACAATGGTCTTGAGTGATCAAGCCTGGTCCCTGGACCCAAAGCTATATCATCTTTGGAGATCAGGAATCTATAAGCTATCAATTCCCTAATTTTGCTAGGTATAATTTGATTTTGGATATCAATAATTAAATGTTTTAAATAAACAAGGCACAATCAGAACAAATGTCACTGATAATTAGCACACAGGTAATGCATCTGTGAAATTTTAAAGGTATAATTTTAAAATTTTGTTTTCAGGGTGTAATTTATTTTCATTTGATTCTTCCGAGATTCAGTTTATATTTAAACATATTATATTTTATTTCATTAAAACCTAATAAGCTTTTGACAGAGAGAAAGAGTATTTTGAACCCTACTAGAGAGAGATAGGTCTTCCCAGGTGGCATTAGTAGTTAAGACCCCTCCTGCCAATGCAGGAGACACAGGAGATTTGGGTTCAATCCCTATCTTGGAAAGATCCCCTGGAAAAGGTCATGGCAACCCACTCCAGTATTCTTGCCTGGAGAATTCCATGGATAGAGGACTCTGGCAGGCTATAGTCTGTGAGGTCTGTAGAGTTGGACACAACTGAGGAAAAAACACATACACATGTGTAAGTTAAGTGTCATGCAAATTAAAACGTTCTATTTCTATGTAACTGTTCTTTCAAGTTTTTAAGTAAATTTTCTGTGTTAAGAAAGATGGTGTTACGTATCTAAAAAATAATTAATCTTCCAATAGATATAAACTGATCTTGTAAACTGTGATCTCATAGTGGTAGTGGTATATTAAAGAGGATTACAAAAATTATATTTTAAATCATATGCTAATTAAACTTCAGAGAAACTTCAAAGGAAAAAACGGTGATCATATGAACAGGTACCCCAAATATGGTACAATGAAATTATATAATATGCAGTAATATAAGTTGAAACAATGTCTACTTACATTGTAGACCTTAAATCAATATGGGAAAACAGGTGGAAATAGGTAAGCTCTATTTAGAGAAGATGACCAGAATTCAGTATTGTGAAATAAAAGATGAAAAAAGAGAACTTCAAAATTTGGGACCCCAAGATGAATTGGTCTTCCATATTTTTAAAATGACTCACAAAATAAAACTGTAGAGAAAATGGGCAAAGTACATATTCTATCATGATAGAGAATGCTTTCCTAGAGATTAAGAATTGTTTTTAATTTTGAAAAATTATACTAAGTCCTGAGCAAGATGAATGAAACAAATCTGTATCAGTTGTTTAACATCTTGTAAATTCAAATGAAATTAATAATTTTCCCTAAACTTTATGAATATGGGCTTTGAATAAAGACATTTCAACTTTCTATTTGATAAAAATACTCTTTATTTTGAGTTTTGAGTGACATTTTAAAATTATAAGGTTAGAACTTTTTAACAAGTGATCAATTCTTCTTCCAGCCAAGCGTTTCTCATGATGTACTCTGCATATAAGTTGAATAAGCAGGGTGGCAATATACAGCCTTGACGTACTCCTTNGAATTTCATGGCTGCAGTCACCATCTGCCGTGATTTTGGAGCTCAAAAAAATAAAGTCTGACACTGTTTCCACTGTTTCCCCATCTATTTCCCATAAAGTGATGGGACCAGACGCCACGATCTTCATTTTCTGAATGTTAAGCTTTAAACCATCTTTTCCCTCTCCTCTTTCACTTTCATCAAGAGGCTTTTTAGTTCGTCTTCACTTTCTGCCATAATGGTAGTGTCATCTGCATATCTGAGGCTATTGATATTTCTCCCGACAATCTTGATTCCAGCTTGTGCTTCTTCCAGTCCAGCGTTTCTCATGATGTACTCTGCATATAAGTTGAATAAGCAGGGTGACAATATACAGCCTTGACGTACTCCTTTTCCTATTTGGAACCAGTCTGTTGTTCCATGTCCAGTTCTAACTGTTGCTTCCTGACCTGCATATAGGTTTCTCAAGAGGCAGGTCAGGTGGTCTGGTATTCCCATCTCTTTCTGAATTTTCCACATCTCATTGTGATCCACACAGTCAAAGGCTTTGGCATAGTCAATGAAGCAGAAATAGATGTTTTTCTGGAACTCTCTTGCTTTTCCAATGATCCAGTGGATGTTGGCAATTTGATCTCCGGTTCCTCTGCCTTTTCTAAAACCAGCTTGAACATCTGGAAGTTCACGGTTCACATATTGTAAAGCCTGGCTTGAAGAATTTTGAGCATTACTTTACTAGTGTGTGAAATGAGTGCTTACATAACTGCAAATTTGCAACCTCTGGCCAACATCTCTCCACTTACCCCAAATTCTCATCTCAATATATCACTATGCACTTCAGATTTTACTGACTTAATTCTTCTAAAGAACAGCTCCGTTCCCCTCTTTGTGCTATTATTGTCATGTTAGTGCATCTACAACTGAACACCATAATAACCTTATAATCATTGCTTTAAACAATCTGATGGGTATTTCTAAGAAATCAAGAGAAAACAAAAATGCATAATGAGAGTAATTTTTATTTACCCAAAATTTAAATTACTCTGCTCTTCATTCTTTCTTGTGTATTTGATTTCACATTGAGTGTCATTTCCTTTCAGCATGAAGGACATTGTTATAGGACAGGTACCTATAGACATCTCCCAGTTATTGTTTATCTATGAATGTCATTTTTCTGCATATTTCCAAAGGATAGTTTTGGTACATAAAGTATCGCTGATTGACGGTTTATGAATTTACTATCCTCTAAGTGTGAGACAATTATAGCTTGGCATAGGATATTCAAAAGAATTATCAGTCAGTTCAGCACAGCTGCTCAGTCATGTGCAATTATTTGTGACCCCATGCACTGTAGCACACCAAGCTTCCCTGTCCATCACCAACTCCCAGAATTTGCTCAAACTCATGTCCATTGAGTTGGTGATGCCATCCAACCATCTCATCCTCTATTATCCCTTTATCCTCCTTCCCTCAATCTTTCCCAGCATCAGGGTCTTGTCCAAGGAGTCAGTTCTTCGAATCAGGTGGCCAAAGTGTTGGAGTTTCAGCTTCAACATCAATCCTCCAAAAGGAGGAATATTTAGGACTGATTTCCTTCAGAACTGACTGGTTGAATCTCCTTGCAGTCCAAGGGACTCTCAAGAGTCTTCTCCGATACCACAGGTCAAAAGCATCAATTCTTTGGCACTCAGCTTTCTTTACAGTCCAACTCTCACATCCATACTTGACTACTAGAAAAACCATAGATTTGACTAACTAGATGCTCCTTTGTTGGCAAAGTAATATCTCTGGTTTTTAATATGCTGGCTAGGTTGGTCAGAGCTTTTCTTTCAAGAAGCAAGGATCTTTCAATTTCATGGCTGCAGTCACAATCTGCAGTGATTTTGGAGCCCAAGAAAAGAAAGTCTATTACTGTTTTCCCATCTATTTGCCATGAAACAATGGGACCATATCATTTTTGAATGTTGCGTTTTAAGCCAGCTTTTTCACTCTCCTCTTTCATTTTCATCAAGAGGCTCTTTTGTTCCTCTTCACTTTCTGCCATAAGGGTGGTGTCATCTGCATATCTGAGGTTACTGATACTGATATCCAGGTTACTGATATCCTGGCAGTCTTTCTCCAGCTTGTGCTTCATCCAGCCCAGCATTTTGCATGATGTACTCTGCGTATAAGCTAAATAAACAGGGCGACAATAACAGCCTTGACATACTCCTTTCCCAATTTGGAACAAATCCATAGTTCCATGTTTGGTTCTAACTGTTGCTTCTTGACCTTCATACAGATTTCTCAAGAGGCAGGTAAGGTCGCCTGGTATTCCCATCTCTTTAAGAATTTTCCAGTTTGTTGTGATCCACAGCCAACAGCTTTGGCATAGTCAAAGCAGAAGTAGATGTCTTTTCTGGAACTCTCTTGCTTTTTTGATGATCCAGCAGATGTTGGCAATTTGATCTCTGGTTCCTTTGCCTTTTCTAAATCCAGCTTGAACATCTGGAAGTTCACAGTTCATGCACTGCTGAAGCCTCACTTGGAAAATTTTGAGCATTACTTTGCTAGCATGTGAGATGAATGCAACTGTGCAGCAGTTTGAACATTCTTTGGCATTGCCTTTATTTGGAATCAGAATGAAAACTGACCTTTTCTGGTCCTGTGGCAACTGTTGAGTTTTCCAAATTTGCTGGCATATAGTGTGCAGCACTTTAATAGCATCATCTTAAAGATTTGAAATAGCTCAACTGGAATTTCATCACCTTCACTATCTTTGTTCATAGTGATATTTCATAAGGCCCACTTGACTTTGCATTCCAGGATGTCTGGTTCTAGGTGAGTGATCACACCATCGTGGTTAACTGGGTCATGAAGATCTTTTCTGTATAGTTTTTCTGTGTATTCTTGCAACCTCTTCTTAATATCTTCTGCTTCTGTTCAGTCAGTTCAGTTCAGTCGCTCACTGTTGTCCTACTCTGTGACCCCATGAACCGCAGCATGTCAGGCCTCCCTGTCCATTACCAACTCCTGGAGTCTACCCAAACCCATGTCCATTGAGTCGGTGATATCATCCCCTTCTTCTCCTGCCCTCAGTTTTTCCCAGCCATCACATTTTTTACAAATGAGTCAGCTCTCCACATCAGGTGGCCAAAATATTGGTATTTCAGTTTGTTATGCCCATACTATTTCTGGCCTTTATTGTGCCCATTTTTGCATGAAACGTTCCCTAATCTCTAATTTTCTTGAAGAGATCTCTAGTCTTTCCCATTCTATTGTTTCCCTCTATTTCTTTGCATTGATCACTGAGGAAGGCTTTCTTATCTCTCCTTTCTAATTTTTTGAACTTTGCATTCAAATGGGTATATCTTTCCTTTTCTTTTTCCCCTTTTGATTCTCTTCTTTTCTCAGCTATTTGTAAGGCCTTCTCAGACAGCCATTTTGCCTTTTTTAATTCCTTTTTCTTGGGGATGGTCTTGATAACTGCTTCCTGTACAATGTCATGAAACTCCTTCCATAGTTCTTCAGGCATTCTATCAGATCAAATCCCTTGAATCTATTTGTCACTTTCACTGTATAATTGTAAGGGATTTGATTTAGGTCATACCTGAATGATCTAGTGGTCTTCCCTACTTTCTTCAGTTTAAGTCTGAATTTGGCAATAAGGAGTTCATGATCTGAGCAACAGTCAGTTTCCAGTCTTCTTTTTGCTGACTGTTTAGAGCTTCTCCATCTTCAGCCTCAAAGAATACTATCAATCTGATTTTGGTATTGACCATTAGGTGATGTCCAGGTGTAGACTCATCTCTTGTGTTGTTGGAAGAGGGTGTTTGCTATGACCAGTGCATTCTTTTGGCAAAATTCTGTTAGCCTTTGCATTGCTTCATTTTGTACCCCAAGGCTAAACTTGCTTGTTACTCCCGGTATTACTTGATTTCCTACTTTTGCATTCCAGTCCCCTATGATGAAAATGACATCTTTTTTTGATATTATTTCTAGAAGTTCTTGTAGGGCTTCACAGAACTCTTCAACTTCTTCAGCATTAATGCTTGGGGCACAGACTTGTATTACTGTGGTACTAAATGGTTTGCCTTGGAAACAAAGAGATCATCCTGTCATTTTTGAGACTGCACCCAAGTACTGCGTTTTGTACTCTTTTGTTGACTGTGAGGGCTACTCCATTTCTTCTAAGGAATTCTTGCCCACAGTAGTAGATATAATGGTCATCTGAATTAAATTCACCCATTTCAGTCCATTTTACTGATCCTTAAAATGTCTATGTTCACTCTTGCCATCTCCTGTTGACCACTTCCAGTATTCCAGGTTCCTATGCAATATTGCTCTTTATGGCGTCATACCTTACTTCCATCACCAGTCACATCCACAGTTGGGTGTTGTTTTTGCTTTGGTTCCGTTTCTTCATTTTTTCTGAAGCTATTTCTCCAGTGATTTCCAGTATCATATTGGTCACCTACTGACCTGGGGAGTTCATCTTGCAATGTCACATCTTTTTGCCTTATCATACTGTTCATGGGGGTCCTAATGGCAAGAATACTGAAGTGGTTTGCCATTCTCTTCTCCAGAGGACCACGTTTTGTGTGAACTCTCCACCATGACCTGTCTGTCTTGCGTGGCCCTACACGGCATGGCTCATAGTTTCACTGAGTTTAGACAAGGCTGTGGTCCATGTGATTAGTTTGGTTAGTTTTCTATGATTGTGGTTTTCATTCTGTCTGCCCCTCTGATGGAGAAGGATAAGAGGCTTATGGAAGCTTCCTGATGGGAGAGACTGGCTATGGGGGAAACTGTAGGGGAAACCAAAGAATTATATATTTCAGATATTCAGCTGCTATGAAATATCCATGGTCTCTTATAGCTGGAAAATGGATTTTCCTTTTTAGAATAGGGATTCTCAGAGTTTTTCTAGTGTTAAAATGGGTCTTGACTCTTGAAGAAGATAGAGCTTAACACGCTTCTAGAAGTTTTTTGACAACTTTTGATACTGAGCATCTGACTAGTGTTCTACAAACAATACATTGAAAAATGTAAATCCAGTTTGGATAAGTAAACTTAGGCACAGAAACGAATGGAGTGGGAGCCCATGGATAAAGTAATTACAAAAGAAAAACAAGGGCAGGAAGACATATTTCCATCCTATGCACCCCCAGCAGCCTCAAAAGGGAGATCATTTCACTGGAGAAGCAAGAGTTATGACATTTATTGATAGTCAAGGAAATACATTTTGTTTATTACTGGATTTCTGTTGTTGACTATTGCTCTCTGTTTGACCACACAGCTTGATAAGATCTTGAACTTAATCTGTTATCTGAACCTTAATGCAACCACATGCTTGACGGTTATAGTTCACACTGAAAAGAAAAAATATTTGCATTTGAAACACTCCTATTTTATAATTACATTTTGATTGCTGAAGCATTATCTGGGCATCCTGCAAAGCTCAACTAATGCAAACCTAATTACCCTTTAATACCAATCCCAGGAGGAGTTTAACTTGAAAACAGTAAGATTTATTTTTGAGTCTGTAGATTATTTTTAAAATTTTAGTTGTTAGAATTTATGTGCTGTATAAGGAAGAAAACAGATAATCAGAAAGTTCGGCTATTTCTTCTTTGCCAAAGGAGGCAGGAAAGGCACAAAGCTCACAGTTATCAGTTATATAGTCTGGAAGATGATTGGAGAGCAAACAGGTGCACCACTGCACAATCACACAACGCCTCGGGTATGGCATATGAGAATAGGACATATCTCTTCTATAATTATAATTATTAGGGTGATTAACATTTATTCAACTCTTTCTATATACCATTTCTTCTCCACAACAACCCAAAGAGGTAGCTACGATTAAGTATCTTCCTTCTAAAACCTGGTAAATCAAGCCAGAAAGATTAGGTAACATGTTTAAGATGCATCACTGTGTCTCTTCTATGACTCGACATCTGTGCTTTTAACCACTGTTCTATATGTGGATAACCACCCAGCAGGGATTCTCTTTTAAGTGTGATCCACTTAAAAGCACCATCCAAATGGCCTGAGAACTAGATGGAAAGACCTTCTGAGGCAGAAACTCTGTGGATGGGATGAACATCAGGTTTTCACCACCCTTCCAGTTGATGCTGAGTTTCTGTAAAACTTAAGAACCATTGCCACTCAGCATGATACTCACTCAGTGTGTTTTTGGTTGAGGTGTATTTTAAGAGACACTATAAAGGATTATTTTATTATGCATTACAGACCCATCTCTCAAATATCCAAGGTCAATCTTCAGAGCATATTATACAGACACCTTAAATCTTATTTATAAAATCAGTCTAATATATTGTTTTGCTCCTGTCTGTCTTCTTTCCTACCTCAGCAAGTGTTCCCAGGGCCCCTGCACTTGTATGAGTGCCTGACTCTGCTGCTTTAGGAGAAGACAATCCTACTTCCCTTCATGCTTTCTGAGCCCCAAAGTCCTCATGTGTCTACCCCACCTATCTAGGAGTCATCAGCGTGCAGTACACCCTTGGCACATTGGAGACAGTGAGAGTTGGACTGTGAAGAAGGCTGAGCGCCAAAGAATTGATGCTTTTGAACTGTGGTGTTGGAGAAGACTCTTGAGAGTCCCTTGGACTGCAAGAAGATCCAACCAGTCCATTCTGAAGGAGATCGAACCAGGGATTTCTTTGGAAGGAATGATGCTGAAGCTGAAGCTCCAGTACTTTGGCCACCTCATGCGAAGAGTTGACTCATTGGAAAAGAGTCTGATGCTGGGAGGGACTGGGGGCAGGAGGAGAAGGGGACGACAGAGGNTCTTGAGAGGCCCTTGGACTGCAAGGAGATCCAACCAGTCCATTCTGAAGGAGATCAAACCAGGGATTTCTTTGGAAGGAATGATGCTGAAGCTGAAGCTCCAGTACTTTGGCCACCTCATGCGAAGAGTTGACTCATTGGAAAAGAGTCTGATGCTGGGAGGGATTGGGGGCAGGAGGAGAAGGGGACGACAGAGGATGAGATGGCTGGATGGCATCACTGACTCGATAGGCATGAGTCTGAGTGAACTCCGGGAGTTGGTGATGGACAGGGAGGCCTGGTGTGCTGTGATTCATGGGGTTGCAAAGAGTCGGACGCGACTGAGCGACTGAACTGAACTGAATAATCACTAACAAAATCATTTATTAAACTGCTATAAACTCTGGAGCAGATTTTCAGTGATTATTTTAGGGATGTTTCTGAAAGTGGATTTGTAATACTTGCTGATTAAATATTTGGGTAACAACGAAGAGTCTATCAAAGCTGGATATCATCATACTTCCATAACATATACATTAGCAATATGGTCATTTGTCTTCAAAGACGGATTCTCCAGTGAACCATGCTTCCCAGACCTTCTGTGTACAGTGATTTTTGGTTATTTTTGAGTTTTTTGCTTTTCATTTTTTCATCTTCATTTTGTTTATTGGAGTCTAGTGGCTTTACACTGCTGTGTCAGTTTCTGCTGCACACAAAGTGAATCAGCTATATACATACATATTCCCTTTTTGGGGGGTTTCCCTTCCCATTTAAGTCACCACAGAGAACCTATTACAACTCTACAGAGCCCCTAGTATAGTGCCCTGTGCTGCACTAGTCATCTGTTTTATACACAGCCTCAATAATGTATATGTGTCAATCCCTACCTCCCAGCTCATCCCTCCAACCCCTGCTCCCCTTGGTATCCACATGTTTGTTCAAATAAGATCATCTATCCCATTTTTCTAGATTCCACATATATGCATTAATATACAATATACTATATTAATATTGTATATTACATTAATATACAATATATACAATGTATATAATTTTGAAGCTGAATTATTTAGGAATGGAGTTTCTGCCTTGGTTTCTTGAAATATGTATTCAAGGGAAAACCAGCCACCACATAAAGAGTCTATACTGAGACCTTTTGCTATAGGGGAATCCAAAGTAGCTAGTCAAATGGAGAGGCTCTATGGATAGATACAAACGTCCAGTCAACCCCTAACTGTCCTGGGCCTTCCAGATGAGGCACAAGACTTGGGAGAGGAAAGTATAACGGACATCCAGCCTAATGAGCCTTCAGCTGGGACACGTCTGCCATCTGACTGCAGCCATATGAATGACCTCAGACAAGACGAGCCTACACAAGCACAGCCACTCGCAAAACAGTGAGCAACAATAACGCACTGTTGTTCTAAGTCACTACATCTCGGGCTAGTTTGTTACCTAGCAAGCGCTAACCGTAACAATAAGTCAGGGTTTAAAAGTGTTGCATATACTGAACATATGTCATGGCGCCTAAATGTAATACAATAGGCTAAGGGAGATGGGTAAGATCTATGTATAATTCATTTCCTTTTCTTAGCTTTAGTAACACATTACTGTTGCTTAAATGTGGACTGTACGTGCTCTTATTAAGAGTATAAAAACTAAATTAGCATAGAAGGCAATGTGGCATACTGCATATTTCAGTGGAGTTAGAAATTTCATTAGCAGTACAAGGAATATTTTTATGAGTAACCATGAAAGGAAAAAAAAGAATAAAATTTGTATCCTGTTTAAAATTTTATAACTTGAGTTACACTGTACATGAAGTAAATCAGTTCCTAATACAACCTAAGAAAAGTGACTAAATGTTGACTGGTACTGCTTCCAGAAACCTGTGAAGACTTGTATCATGTGAATCAGCCTCTTCAGGGAACCAGATACACACACATTCCACCGTTCACACTGGGTCCTTCCCCGAGATACTCCATAAGCCCACATGATTGATGTTATTTAGTTTAACATTTGTCAAATTTCTGACTCTGAACAATTTTTATTTTATAATTTTTTTTCCTTCTCCACCTCTATCCTTCTCCAATACATAGTCAATTAAATACATATCTTTATATAGACAACTTACAATTTACCACATAGTATATATTGAACAACAGACTGATTCCATATAGGAAAAGGAGTATGTCAAGGCTGTATATTGTCACCACGCTTACTTAACTTATAGGCAGAGTACATCATGAGAAATGCTGGGCTGAATGAAGCTCAAGCTGGAATCAAGATTTCTCAGAGAAATATCAANACAGAGGGTGAGATAGCTGGGATGGTATCACCAACTCAATGGACATGAGTTCCAGTAAACTCCAGGAATTGATGATAGACAGGGAAGCCTAGCGTGCTGCAGTCCATGGGGTCGCAAAGATTCAGATATGACTGAGTGACTGAACTGAACTGAATCGAATATATGCTAGCTTTATTCTGTACACAACTACATCATAATGTACTTATAGGCAAAAGTGAAAGTGAAGTCCCTCAGTCGTGTCCGACTCCTTGAGACCCCATGGACTGTAGCCTACCAGGGTCCTCCGTCCATGGCATTTTCTAGACAAAAGTACTGGAGTGGGTTGCCATTTCCTTCTCCAGGCGATCTTCCCAACCCAGGGATTGAACCCAGGTCTTCCGCATTGCAGGCAGACATGTTACTGTTTGAGCCACCAGGGAAGCCTTATAGGCAACGAGAATTTCTTTTTTTTTTTTTCAAGCATTATAGAGATATCATTGACAGGTAACACTGTGTAAGGCTAAGGCTCACAATGTGTTGATATGATACACTAATATATAGGAAAATGATTACCACCATAGCATTAGTTATGTGACATTAGATGTGACATGGCACACCTATCATGTCATGTAATTACAGTGTGTGTGTGTGTGTGTGTGTGTGGTAATAACACTAAGATCTACTCTTTTAGCATTTTTAAGTATATAATAATGTATTAATAAATATAATCATCATGTTATACATTAGATTCCCAGAACTCATTCAGCTTATAACTGGAATTGTGTGCCCTTTAATCAGTATGTCCCCACTTCCCCCAACACCCAGCCCTTGGTAACCACAACTCTACTCCCTCTATGACTTCAGGTATTATTTTATATTTCTGTATAACAGATATAATACAGAATATGTCTTTCTCTGTTTTATTTATTTCACTTAACATAATTTCTTCAAAGTCCATCCGTGTTGTTATAAATGACAGAATTTTCTTCCTTTCTCACGGCTGGATAGTAATTCCATGATAGACTGATAGAGATAAATATACACGTACCTATAAAAAGTACATATATCTCATCAATCCTGATTCCAATGGCTTTGACTATACCTGGGAGTGGACTTGCTGGATCATGTGGTGGATATAGTTTTAATACTCTGAGAAGCCTCGGCACTCTTCTACAGGGGCTTCACCAACCTGCATCCCACCAACAGGCCCTGAGTGCACAGGTTGCCTTTTCTCCAGTTTTGCTAACACTTGCTATCTTTTACCTTGTTGATAGCAGCCATCATGACAGGTAGGAGGTGATATCTTGTGCTTTAGACTTGCATCGCTTTCCTGATATTTAGTGATGTCCATCACATTTTCACATACCTATTGTCTATTTGTATGTCTTCTTTAGACAAATGTCTAGTTAGTGCCTCCGACCATTTTTCAATCAGATTGATTATGTTTTTGCTACTGAATTGTATTAATTCTTTATGTATTTTGAATATTAACTCATCAGATAAATGATTTCAATTTGAAAACATTTCTCTCATTCCATAGGTTGCCTTTTTATGTATTTTCTTTTTTTTTTTTTTCCACTGTGAGAGGCATAGTTCTGGTGATTAATTTTTACTTTTGCTGCCTGTACTTTTGGTGCAGTATTGAAAAAAGTTGCCGCCAAGACTGATGTTAAGGAGATTTAGCCCCATGTTTTCATCTTGAAATTTTCCATGTTCAGTTCTTATGTTTAAGTCTTTAATCTATTTTGAGTTAATTTTTCTGAGTGGTGTAAAGTGGGTGTCAAATTTCCTTGTTGAGTGCTTATTTAGTTTTCTCAGTAATATTTATGGAAAGAACTATCCTTTCCTCATTAAGTATGCTAAGTTCCACTGTCAAACATTCACTGACTGTATGTTAGGGTTATGTCTGAACTCTCAAGTGTGTTCCATCGGTCTGTTTGTTTTTATGCCAGGACCATATTATTTTGATTATTATCGCTTTTCCTATTTTCCATAATGCTATCCTTTTGTTCCCGTTTGGTGAATCTATTGTAGGTGTTTGCTTTGTGGTTACTGTGAGGCTTACATAAAACACTGAACATAACACAGTATTTACACTGATGATTCAACTTTGCACGCAAAAACTACCCTTTTACTCCTTTTTTATGTTTCTGATGTCACAATTTATGTATTTTATTGAAACTGTGTATCCATTAACAAATTATTGTAGTATAGCTGTTTTTAGTATTTTGTCTTTAACCTTTATACTACAGTTATGTATTTAACAGACAGTCCTATTTCAGCACTATTTGTTACCAAGTCTGAATCTGAATTAACTTTACTAGTGTCTTGTATATTTTCATATGTTTTCATGTTACTAATTAGCATCCTTTCATTTCAGCTTAAAGAATTCTTTCAGCATTTCTTATAAGGCAGCCTTCAGTTTAGTTCAGTCGCTCAGTCATGTCCGACTCTTTAGGACCCCATGAATCGCAGCACGCTAGGCCTCCCTGCCCATCACCAACTCTCAGAGTTCACTCAGACTCATGCCTATCGAGTCAGTGATGCCATCCAGCCATCTCACCCTCTGTCGTCCCCTTCTCCTGCCCCCAATCCCTCCCAGCATCAGAGTCTTTTCCAATGAGTCAACTCTTCGCATGAGGTGGCCAAAGTACTGGAATTTCAGCTTTAGCATCACTCCTTCCAAAGAAATCCCAGGGTTGATCTCCTTCAGAATGGACTGGTTGGATCTCCTTGCAGTCCAAGGGACTCTCAAGAGTCTTCTCCAACACTATAGTTCAAAAGCATCAATTCTTCAGCGCTCAGCCTTCTTCACAGTCCAACTCTCACATCCATACATGACCACTGGGAAAACCATAGCCTTGACTAGACAGACCTTTGTTGGCAAAGCAATGTCTCTGCTTTTCAATATGCCATCTAGATTGGTCATAACTTTTCTTCCAAGGAGTAAGCATCTTTTAATTTCATGGCTGTAATCACCATCTGCCGTGATTTTGGAGCTCAAAAAAATAAAGTTTGACACTGCTTCCACTGTTTCCCCATCTAATTCCCATGAAGTGATGGGACCTGATGCCATGATCTTGTGAGTTTTCTGAGTGTTGAGCTTTAAGCCAACTTTTTCACTCTCCACTTTCACTTTCACCAAGAGGCTTTTTAGTTCCTCTTCACTTTCTGCCATAAGGCAGCCTTAGTGGTGGTAAACTTCTCAGGCTACATTTTTTAGGAAAAGTCTTTATTTTACCGTTATTTCTGAATGACAGCGTTTTCGTTGCTGGATGAAGTATTCTCGGTTGGCATTTTCCTTTCCTTCATCACTTTGAATTTATCATCCTGTTCTTTCCTGGACCACAAGATCTGTACTGATCTGTACAAATCCACTTTAGTGGTTTGAGAATCTCCTCTTTTTCTTGCCACTTTTAAAATTCTTTGTTTTAGAAAGCTTCATTTTAGTGGATCTTGGAAAAAGGTTCATTTTGGATTGAAATTTTTTGGTACCGATTAGTTTTATTAAGTTAGACTTCCAAGCTTTCTGTCTCCTTTCCCCTTTCTTGTCCTTCTGGGACTCCAGTGTGCACATACCGCTTGCCCTTGATGTCGTTCCACCAGTCCCATGGGCTTTCTTCATTCTTCTTCATTCTTTTTGCTTTTCTGATTAATTTCAGTTGCACTGTTTTCTCACTTGCACTCTTCTCTTCTGTTTGGACAAATCTGCTGTTAAAAATTTCTATTGAATTTTTTAGTTCAGTTGTATTCTCTGACTCCAAAAAAATTCATCTTTGGTTCTTTTTAATGTTTCCTGTATCTTTGTTGAGCTTCTCATTTTTATCTCATATGTTTTTCCTATTACTGTTAAGAAGTTTCTCTGTGTTCTCCTGCAGCTCTCTGAGCAATTATTGTGAATTCTTTGTCAAGAAATTCTTGTATCTCCATTTCCTTGGGCCCAGTAACTGGAGATTTACTATATTCTTTTGGTAAAGGAACATAGTAAATTCTTCATGATTCCTTTAGCCTTGAAAAGGTATTTGAGCATTTTGGGAGGCAGTCATTTCTTCCAGACTTTACAGATTAACTGCAGTAAGCGAAGGCTTTCACTCGAGGTTGGGGACACACTGGAGCTTAATGGGACCCTGAGTCTAGTGGTACAGGGCACTTAGTGTGGAGGCAGGTAGTGTCTCTGGGTGGAGGCCGGGGGACATGATGTCTCTTCCACTCAGGCTGTTGCGGTGCATAGCATCAACAACTGTGTGGTCCTTGGTAAGTACCAAGATGGGGAGGGAGGGTAGCAGTGGTTGCAAGGGCTGCTGGGCTCCTCAGTGGCACCCTCAGGTCCACCTGCTAGAGACCAGGGCGGGCAGCAGAGGTGTCTGGAGCCAGCGGTGTGAACACATTCGGCGGTGGGGGCCAGTTGCAGGTGGCTATGTAGTGGCAGGGACTGGCTGCACACACTACAGAGTGGCATGGGCCAGGGCAGGCAGGAAGGACTGTGACCAACCACAGGCTCACTGGCAGCTCTGGGAGCCCCGACTGTCAGCCTGCTCTCCCGTAGCTGCACAGTCTCTCCTTTGGCATGCACACTGCCATAGGCGTGTGATGACAGGGGAGAGGCTGGGGGCAGGCACAAGCACAGCTGGAGAGGCCGGCTGTAGGTGAGCCCAGTGGTGCGGACCAGTGACAGAAGACAGGGTCTGATCCAAGCCACACAGTTGAGGCTCCGCTGTGGACGGGCTCTTCCATGGCTACACAGTCTCCCCTGGCATGCGTGCAGCAGCGGAGGCTGGTTCCGTGCCTGTGCACAGCTGGAGCTCATCCCTGAGCACGTGCATGGCGGTGGGGACAGCTGCAGGGGTCTAGGCTAGTGTCCTGTATTCAGGCAGCCATGGACAGCTGAGCTGGCTCTCGTTCCTGAGTTCTGGCAGACGTGGGAGTGAGCTGGCATTAGTGATCATGGATACCCATGGAGCGCAAGCTGGTGAAAACAGCAGGGGCTCCAAGGAGGCTGCACTGGCCTTTTAGTTGCTTTGGAGACAAAATCTGCTGGGTTTGCCTGCAGAACAGACCACTGGGAACGCAACTGCTCTTGCTACATGGCTGCTCTTGGTAGCCCAGGCGTTCTTCCCCGCTCCTGCACCTCTGCAACGTCTCAGCTTCGCAGACTGGTTAAGGTGAAACCAAGTCAGGACCTTAGTTCAGAGCCTCAAAAGGCTGGGAAAGCTCGTGGCTCTCTCAATGTTCCTCTCCCGGCGAGAGGAACTCTTTGTAGCGGAGAAGTTCCATTTTGGAGCTGAGCAATGCTGACTTGGGGTTGGAGCAGGCGGTGGGGATGATGCAAACAAAATGAAGCTGTCACCTTCTCTTCTTGCATGGTTATTCTCAGGTTTTGATCCATGGTGTTGGCAAAATCTCTTAAGCGGAGTCCAGAGCACTCCCAGGGCTGTTTTTGTTCATGGATAGCTATCTAATTGCTGATCCTCTTTGAGGGGGAAAAGGTTGGGGTCTCCAATGCTGCTATTTTGGTGACCTCCAGGAAAGGTCATTGTTAAACTTCCTTTTGTATCCCTGATCATACCTGGATTAATATATTAAAAATTATTTGAGATATTTATCAAAATGAAGGAATGGGATAATTCCAGCATGGCTGGAAAGATACATTATTTTGTTTTCCAGACTGCGATACATACAGCAGAGTTGATACATTTGAATTGTTTTATCCTCTACCTCTGATTTGTCTGCTGCAGTCTACACTCTATTCTCCAATTCTATTCAGTCTATACAATGGACTGACTTCTTTGCAAACAAGCTCTGATTTAAAATCCATGATAGAACTGTGTTCACTGCCAGACCCACTACTCTCAGCTCACCTTTTGGCTTGACTTAAGTAACAGATACTCAATACCCCAGGCTTCCCCATTGGCTCAGCGGTAAAGAATCTGCCTGCCAATGCAGGATATGCAGGTTCGATTACTGGATCAAGGAGATCCCCTGGAGAAGAAAATGGCTACCCACTCCAGTATTCTTGGAAATACTAAGATCATGGCATCTGGACCCATTACTTAATGGCAAATAGATGGGGAAACAGTGATGGACTTTATTTTGGGAGGAGGCTCCAAAATTATTGCAGAAGGTGACTGTAGCCATGAATTAAAAGATGCTTGCTCCTTGGAAGAAAACCAAGATTTTGGAGACAAAATCTGCTGGGTTATCCTACAGAACAGACCACTGGGAACGCAATTGCTCTTGCTACATGGCTGCTCTTGGTAGCCCAAGACCTTGGTTGTCTATGACCAACCTAGATAGCTTATAAAAAAGCAGAGACATTACTTTGTCAGCAAAGGTCCATCTAGTCAAAGCTATGGCTTTTCCAGTAGTCATGTATGGATGTGAGAGTTGGACTATAAAGAAAGCTGAGTGCCAAAGAACTGATGCTTTTGAACTGTGGTGTTGGAGAAGACTCTTGAGAGTCCTGTGGACTGCAAGGAGATACAAACAGACCATACTTAAGGAAATCAGTCCTGAATATTTATTGGAAGGACTGATGCTGAAGCTGAAGCTCCAATACTTTGGCCACCTCAGGTGAAGAGTTGACTCATTGGAAAAGAATCTGATGCTGGGAGGGATTGGGGGCAGGAGGAGAAGGGGACGACAGAGGATGAGATGGCTGGATGGTATCACTGACTTGATGGACATGAGTTTGAGTGAACTCCAGGAGTTTGTTATGGACAGGGAGGCCTGCAATTCATGGGGTCACAAAGAGTCATACATGACTGAACAACTGAACTGAATTGATGCTGAAAGCTGAAAATTCAATACTTTGGCCACCTGATGTGAAGAACTGACTCATTTGAAAAGACCCTGATGCTGGGAAAGATTGAAGGTGGGAGGAGAATGGGATGACAGAGGATGAGATGGTTGGATGGCATCACCAACTCGATGGACATGAGTTTCAGCAAGCTGAAGGAACTGGTGATGGATGGGGAAGCTTGGCGTGCTGCAGTCCATGGGGTTGTAAAGAGTCGGATATGACTGTGTGACTGAACTGAACTGAACTGAACCCACTCCAGTATTCTGGCCTGGAGAAGTCCATGAACAGAGGAGCCTGGCTGGCTACAGTTCATGGGGTCACAAAGAGTCAGACATGACTGAGCAACAAACAACAACAACAGCAACTCAATACCCCAGCATTTTATCTGTGGTGAAGTCTTCCCTTAAAGGAAAATGCTGGGGAAACAATGAACAAAGTCATGTACAAGTACAAACCTTCATAAAATATTGAATCAGCCTAAGAGGTGACCGGTGAATCAAGCACTTGACATTTATTTACATGCTTAAAGTCTCACCATAATTTTTACCTTTAAACTAATGGAGAAGATGTTTTGTGACACCTTCTAAATTATTTCCAGAACTTTGCTTGTCAGTCTATAGAAAAACATTTGTCTTGTTTATCTGAATAAGAATTTTTATCTGTCCATTATCTGGAGACTTTGGTTCACATGGTGCTGACAAGCCCATTAGCTAAAAAGGGATACAGCACAGATTTTTGTTCTCCATACCACAAATATCACTTAACCACACCAGGAGATTCACCACCACTAAATATCAATACTTTAACACATAAAACTCTGAAACAGGAAACCTCTCAGGGAATCTTCAACTATCTCAGCAAGTTCTGCTAATAGATTTCATACTGTGAGTGACTCACTCACACACACACACACTGATACATTGCTTTCCACAGTAGACCTAGAAAATATAAGGAAAGAAAGAGGAGAGCCCAGCTGGCAGGGAAGTCTCTTTCTTCACTCTTTAAATACTTTAAGCTTCTTCTACTCCCCTTCACATAAGCACCTCATTGCTAATTCCTCTCTCCTGGCTTCTAGGCTTATTTTCACAAATATCCTCAAGAACTCAGGAAAAAAGAAAGTAAGAATAAAAGTCCCCTTTATTATAAGATAGGACACTCCAAATATCTGGATAATTGTAGACCATTTTCCACTGAGCCTGTTGATGGGGAAGAGAGGGAGGCACCAGGGATGTGATGAAATGTAGCACATTTGATCAGGAACTGACACTTCGGGGACTGAAAGCTGCCTTCGTCTGCTTGAGCTGCTATAGCAAAACACTATAGACTGGGTGGCTTAAACAGAGACATTTACTTCTCACAGTCTTGGATGCTGTGAGGTCCAGGACTAAGGTGCCAGTAGACTTGGTGCCTGGTGAGAATCCTCTTCCTGATTTGCTGTCAGGTGACACAAAGGTATCATCCCTCTCATGTCTCCTCCTATAAGGGCGCTAATCCCATTTATGAGGGCTCCACCCTCATGACCCAGCTACTTCCTGAGGTTCCAAATACCTTCACACTGAGGGCTAGAGCTTCACTATATGAACGGGGGTTGGGGGGCACAAACACTCAGTCTACGGCAGCAGCTTTAGGAGAAGTGGACACCAAGGAAGGAATGTAGCAGAGAAACAGATGTATTTTGCTGTGAGAAATGGGATCCCAGTTTAAAAATTCTCAAAAATATGGAATTCTATATTCATTCTACTCGACTTATTTCCTCTCTCCACTCCACCCTCCTCTTCAGAACTGGTGTTTTAACGTATCTGTACAAAATTCTCACAGTAAATATTGACAGTTCTGCCTAAGACTATTAAAGTTATGCTATAGTGGTAACAATGCTACTGAAATAATTAAGTCAGCACTTTCTCATTTCCATACGAGTCCCAGTGAAGCCACACATCTGTGCAGCTGCTTGAAATATCCGTTTATGTTTTTTTCAAGCCAGTTAGCCTTAATTCTTTCCCAGAAAATCACTAGTTGGAAATGTGAATGGCAAAGAAATCCTAACCTTAGCACTCTTACATTTCAAATTGTTAGGCTGCAGAAGTTACTTCCATCTGGCAGCCCAGACATCCATATACAAGAGGTACTTGCGTCCCACTGGCAGTTGATGCAGTGACCTGAGTCCTTCTCCAGTTCGATCACCCCTTGTTTCATCTCAGCAAGCCCAGAAGCCTGCCTCTCGCATCTGATGCCACTGATTCATGAACACCTTTCTTCCTCTTCACATCAGATTTGCTCTCTCCCTCCTATAGTTCCATCACCTGTGGCATCTATTGCATCCCACCTTAGATTCTTTTTATGAGTCTACATCCTAGCTCTCTTCAGAAATGCTCTGCTCTCTGAGGGCAAGGATTACAATTTGTTAATCTGTGCACCATCCTTAGATTTGCATATATAACGGATTATGTGATAGACCCTGCAGTATGCCCTTTAGCATATTACCTCAATCCTTCAGACACCACAGTAGCTGTTGGTGCCCTATCCATGTGTCCCTGGGTCTAGGAATTGTAAGGTTCCTGCGACTTTTAGCTGCCAGGGCCAACATCTCTCTGCCAAGAGCTTACTCTGGAGTCCATTTTCCCAAGGGCACCATGGGAGAAAGTGCTGGGGAATTATGGTTTATTTCCAGCACCCTCTCTCTGACCCTCCATCATGACTTAGGGTGTTGGTGTATCAATAGCCCAGCTGCCTTCCACCAGCCTTGGCATCGCTCTGAGCCAAGTGTTTTGCCCATGCTCCCTAGTTCATCAGTTTTTAGACTTGAGGGGGCCACAAAATTCCCTGCAGGGTTTATTCGACCAGGCTGCATGGTTTCTAATTCAGTCGGTCCAGAGTGGGACCTGAGAATCCACATTTCTAACCAGTGTTCAAGTGATTCTAGCCAACCTTGAACCATACATTGAGAATCAGTTGCTGCTCCAGGTGTCACAGTGATGACTTACTTTGTAGTCTGTTCTTCATTGCTTGCTTTCTCTTTCCTTTCCCTACCTTATTCCCTAACCATTGTTTCTGGGATCCCCTTGCAAGTCAACTATTTTTTCTCAGACCATATGTGGGGGGTCTGCTTCCAGGGAAGCAGAAAAAGAGATGACCAAGGTCTATATAATTATTCTTGCCAGGATACACATGAGAACCTCCTAACTTAGAGAGATTAGCCTACATGTTTCTGGTTACACAAATGGAAAATTCCAGCTGTTGACCACAAAGAATACTGTCTCCATGGCATAAGGCCTTCCCCATATAAACTTCTCTATAAACATTACTAGAATTAAATTAAATTTTTTTGCTCAACTATCTCACAAATATTAGGATCAGAACCCACTTACTGTCTGGAAGTCTCAAAGGTATCACTACAAGTATTTCAAGTTTTATGGCAGAGCTATGCATCTGGAAAGGTAAGCAAGTCCCCCAGCGTCTGAAGAGTTAGGATTGGCTTGGCTCTGCATTGACCCTGTAAGTCTCTTGATGCAACTGAGGTCTGATGTTTTACTCTGAAAATTCAAATGCTAGCCTGGAGAAGTTTACAGCTGCTTGACAGCTGGAGTCCGAAAATCCTAATGCCCCCCTCTGGAGATAATTAGACCCACTGTCTGCTGTCACTTCTGCACTTTGATTCTCCTTTTTATATTAGTCAAGAGCCCAGATTCATCTCTCTCCAGTATGTATCATTTTTGGCTCAGCTCACCACCCTTAAAGAATTTGTTATATTTTCCCTTCCTCTTTTTTATGGATGATGGGATTTTTTCCCCACACAGAACAAAGCATATGTTGTAGATTTTGAGTGGTCTTATGATTCAATCACATCAGTCTTTAAACAGCCTTGTCAAAAATTTAGAGGTGGTTGAATACTTAAAGCTCAAAACCAGACATGACTCTGGCTTCATAGATCAGTCAATCATGGAGCATCAGGCCCTTGAGAGAATTGTACATAACAGAAAAATAATATGTAATTGCATGAACAATTCCCTTTATTAGTTTCCTTGGGATTAAGCTTTTACTATCTACTGTAGTTCTGATAGAAAAAGGAGGAAAAAAGGCAAAACTCTGAAATTTTCATAACTTATTCTGTTATTCTGTAGAATGGACTTTGAATTGAATTGTATGATAAGCTTAAAAAAAAGAAACAAGGAAATACTTCAAGTGAATGTTCAAGTTTATTTATTTTTAATTAATTTCAGTGATTGTAAAACAAGTCAGATTTCTAGCTTGGGAGTTACAATACCCAGAACAAGAGAAAAAAAAAATGAAACAAAAAAAAAATAAAGGAGTTATGCATATTTCCTGTGAAATGGTTTAGAGTCCATGAACAGAGGAGCCGGGCCGGCTTCAGTCCACGAGGTCGCAAAGAGTTAGACACGACTTAGCAACTAAACAACAAGAGTTGAAGTCCTTAAAGACAGTCCTCTGGAGCAGCCTCACTGAATACAAGATGTCTCTGTATCAGTACTGACTTAAATCCATTTGTAAAAAATAAGACAAGCATTTTGAAGCAACTGAGTATTTTGTCTTACTAAGTGTCTAATGTCCACAAAATCACTATCAGTAAAAAATAATAATAATAATAGCAAATATTTATATAGTGTCTGTTTTCAGAGCTAGTTTCATGAGTATGTGATCAACTCAGTCTCACAGGCTCTCACACTCAAGACAGGAAACCCCAAATGGGGTTGATTATTTTCCAGTTACCATCTTAAATTCTTCCTAATCTTATCTTTCAATCTCTTTTTTGTAAGGTCCAGTGGACAGTGGAGAATGTGCTGGAGGCTTGGAGTCCCAGCCCATGTGTAATATTTCCTCCATTGCCCCCTGGATCTCCAGGATATGGACTTAGACACCCCAGCCACCCACTCTCCCACCTCAAGCTGTTTGTCACCCTGGTGACCTCCCTCTCCTGTTCCTGCCCAGTGACCAGTGCCACTCTCTGTCCCCAGGAGGGTCCTAGGTTGTAGATGCAGGGAAGGTTGAGCTCTAATCTCTAAAATTATGAACATGTGACATATGGTACCTGAGATTATGTTATGCTACATGACAAGAGGGAGTCTAAGAGATAATCAAGGTTACTAAGCAAACGTACTCTAAAGAGGGGTTATTTGAGTGTGTCCAACACTAATCACATAGGACTTGTAAAAGCAATGAGTTTTCTCCAGTTGGGAGCAGAAGGAGAATTCAGATATTCAAAGTGGGAGAAGGACTTGGTGTATTATTGCTGCATCAAAGATAAAGCAGGACTTGTAGGAAGGAACGTAGGGGCTGTGGCGTGGGGGGTTCTGGGAACAGAGAAAAGCTTTCACCTGACAACCAGGAAAGGAATTAGGATCCCAAACCTACAACCACAAGCAACTGGATTATGAAAACAACCTGGACGGTCTCAGAAAAGGATTCCTTCCCACAGTCTCCAGACCAAAGCTCACACTGATCTTGATTTTGACCTTCTGGCAGTCTAGTCAAGTCCTCCTCTGACCTTTACTACTATGAGCCAATCAATGGATATTGCTTTAAGATACTAACTTTGTGCTAGTTTGTTACACAGCAATAGAAAACAAATACACCTCTATTCTTACTAAAGTGGTCATTTGGCATTACTTTTCCAGAGGAAGTCAGTTATTACACGATTGGTTGCTTGGTTAAAGTAGCCTCTTAAAAGACAGCTTTGCTGTATTTATATCCACCTACAAACAGTATTGGTCTATGAAATCATATATGACCAGGCTTAAAGAGTTTTATGAGTGATAGCATTTATACTTATGTTAAATACAGATTTAACTAGCAAAGTAATGCTCAAAATTATCCAGACAAGGCTTCAACAGTACATGAGCTGTGAACATCCAGATGTTCAAGCTGAATTTAGAAAAGGCAGAGGAACCAGAGATCAAATTGCCTACATCCACTGGATCACAGAAAAAGCAAGAGAATTCTGGAAAAACATCTACTTCTGTTTTATTGATTACACCAAAGCCTTTGATGGTGTAGATCACAACAAACTGTGCAAAATTCTTAAAAAGATGGGAATACCAGACCACTTGACCAGCTTCCTTAGAAATGCAGGTCAAGAAACAACAATTATAACTGGACATGGAACAACAGACTGGTTCCAAATAGGAAAAGGAGTACGTAAAGGCTGTATATTGTCACCCTGCTATTTAACTTATATGCCAAGTACATCATAAGAAACGCTGGGCTGGAGGAAGCACAAGCTGGAATCAATACTGCCAGAAGAAATATCAATAACCTCAGATATGCAGATGACAGCACCCTTATGGCAGAAAGCAAAGAAGAACTAAAGAGCCTCTTGTTGAAAGTGAAGGAGGAGAGTGAAAATTTTGGCTTAAAGCTCAACATTCAGGAAACTAAGATCATGGCATCTGGTCCCATTGCTTCCTGGCAAACAGATGGTGAAACAATGGAAATAGTGAAAGACTTTATTTTCTTGGGCTCCAAACTCACTGAAGATGGTGACTGCAGCCATGAAATTAGAAAATGAAATTAGAAAATTAGCTATGATCAACCCAGACAGCATATTAAAAAGCAGAGACATTACTTTGCTCACAAAGGTCCATCTAGTCAAAGCTATGGTGTTTTCCAGTAGTCATGTATGAATGGAGCTGGACCATAAAGAAAGCTAACACCAAAGAATTGATGCTTTTAAATTGTGGTATTAGAGAAGATTCTTGAGAGTCCCTTGGACTGCAAGGGGATCCAACCGGTCCATCCTAAAGGAAATCAGTCCTGAACATTCATTGGAAGGACTGATGCTGAAGCTGAAGTTCCAATACTTTGGCCACCTGATGTGAAGAACTGACTCATTGGAAAAGACCCTGAGGCTGGGAAAGATTGAAGGCAGAAGGAGAAGGAAATGACAGAGGATGAGATGGTTGGATGGCATCACTGGCTCGAAGGACATGAGTTTGAGCAAGCTCTGGGGGTTGGTGAGGGATAGGGAAGCCTGGCATGCTGCAGTCCATAGTGTTGCAAAGAGTCAGACACAACTGAGCAACTGAACTGAACTGACCTAAATACAGATAATCAAATATGCAATAAAACATATGACAACTGAGTGTTCTAAAACTAATTCCTGACTCCATTCATGCCAAGGCCATATTTTGTGCAGGATACTATAAAACTTAAGAGGAACACTAAAATTTTCTACCTCTCTGAGGGTCATAGTTAATCCATAAAAGTGTCAGAGAAAGAAAGAGCAAGAGTAAGCAAAACTGCTGGAGAAAGTGTATCATATTCCCTTGTCTCTGCTTCTTATCTTAATCCGGACATTATGTCTTTTTGATGAAAATTATTTTATTCTGAAGTCAAATGGGTCCTTAACTTTCAGCTCCTGTGAGCTACATATTGGTGTATAGATGGCACAGGAAAAGAGAAGAGACTTTGTTCTGGGCTCATTTGATGTACAGCTCGAACTCAGGCTTGGACCAGAGCTGGCCCCAGTCTCCAGCTCATCTTTATGCCCCTTATAACTCAGCCCTCTCTGCACATCAACCATCCCTTGCTGGACCTCCTTCATGTAAGACCCTCCAAAGACTGACTTCTGAAATATTCAAAGAAAACCTTTCATCTATTCCTCTGAACCCTATTAGTTATTCACCATCCCCAAAGCAGATGCTCATCTCTGTGTGGTAGAGAATAACCATCACACCATCAGAATTCAACTTTCAAACTCCTCTCCTGAAGCACCTGAGTTGTCCAGAAAAAAATCACTACATCAACAATCCACTCTGAATAAATGAAATTTAAGTCAAGACCCATATTATCATTTTACAATTAATTATCAATGGAGGAACATGCTTTTACTTTTTTTTTTTTCTTTTTGGTATCACTCAGCCAGGAGACTCTTAAACACAGCTTGCTACCAACCATTATTTATGCTCCTCTTCTGAGCGGCACCTAATAACTGCTAATTAAGTCTTTTGTAGCCTGACTCTGAACTAATTAGGGTTAATTGAGCCTGCTTGTATGTTTGCTATTCTAGCTCTTTTCCTGATAATCAGGATTTGGGAGCACACTGAATATTTAGTTAGTGAGCTTAGATTTCCTCCACTGGGCGTCCTGCTGCAGGCCTCCGTCATCTGTTAATGGGCAGCAATGAACCACTCTCTGCTTCATCTGTACCTTGCTTTACGTTGTGTGTGTGTATAAACAGTCAAGGAAAGTCAGAGAAGAAGGACAGACAAAGAGGTTGGTGTCATGTTATTTCAATTTTGATTTTTAATCATTTTAGAGACTCACTCAGGGATATATCTTCTCAGAGAGAGATAATGGAGTTTCTGAGGTTCTGTGCTTGTGGTCCATAAATAAGATGGTTTTTCTTCCTAGTCCTATTCATTTTTAGATGATTATATCTTCGAACTGATTTAGGGTTGTGGTATGCCTGTCATTGAAGAGCCTGGTTCTGTATTATTATTGTTATCACTTATTATCATGTTAGCATGATTATTTGATTTGTATTAATAGTCTCTATGAGAATCATTTCACAACCTTTCAGACCACTGAAAACCCAACCTGCTTTTAAAACTTCAATAAATGTTTTGATCATTTAGCTTGGAATTCCATTCAGTTTTTTAGTCAAATCTATCATAAAAAATAATTCTACACAAAAACAAATTTTAAAATTTGTTTTTATGGACATTCTTCCAAGGAAATTAAGTTGAACAACAAAAACTGAAAGATAATTCTAACATGAAAATTAACAACTTTTCTAATATCACCAAGATGACTGGCTATAAAATAATTTCTTTTTGTATGTTGGCTGCTGAGCTAGAATTTAAAGCAAATAATTTGCCCACAACAAAGACTAAACTAGAATTTCTTTCATGACCCTCAGATGGGGAAGTAGATAGAAGTCATCCTTGAAGCAAAGAGCCCACCAAATGTTTCTTTCAGATCTAATATATACTAAAAAATATGTTTATTAGGAAACTATTAGTGAATGAATATGTCTTAATAAGGCAGTAAATGATACAGTTACCTTCTCTATCTTTCTATATATGTGCAGTCTAGATGTTTGTGTTATACAGTCCCTTAATTCCTTCTGTTTCTTAGGTCAGCAGGTGAAAAGACTTTGGTGATCATTCATTTTAATCTCTCTCTTTACAGATGATAAAGCTAAGGATAACAAAGGTCAAGTAATGGGCCCAAGTTTGCTCACAACTGTTGACGCTATTGTTTAGTGCCTCAGTCATGTCTGACTCTTAGTGACTTCCTGGACGGTAGCCCACCAGGCTCCTATGTCCATGGGATTTCCCAGGCGAGAATACTGGGATGGGTTGCCATCTCCTTCTCGAGGGGATCTTCTCGACCCAGGGATAGAACCCAC
>SJYA01002983.1:117468-140757 GCA_006410615.1 Neotragus moschatus
AATTCTACACAAAAACAAATTTTAAAATTTGTTTTTATGGACATTCTTCCAAGGAAATTAAGTTGAACAACAAAAACTGAAAGATAATTCTAACATGAAAATTAACAACTTTTCTAATATCACCAAGATGACTGGCTATAAAATAATTTCTTTTTGTATGTTGGCTGCTGAGCTAGAATTTAAAGCAAATAATTTGCCCACAACAAAGACTAAACTAGAATTTCTTTCATGACCCTCAGATGGGGAAGTAGATAGAAGTCATCCTTGAAGCAAAGAGCCCACCAAATGTTTCTTTCAGATCTAATATATACTAAAAAATATGTTTATTAGGAAACTATTAGTGAATGAATATGTCTTAATAAGGCAGTAAATGATACAGTTACCTTCTCTATCTTTCTATATATGTGCAGTCTAGATGTTTGTGTTATACAGTCCCTTAATTCCTTCTGTTTCTTAGGTCAGCAGGTGAAAAGACTTTGGTGATCATTCATTTTAATCTCTCTCTTTACAGATGATAAAGCTAAGGATAACAAAGGTCAAGTAATGGGCCCAAGTTTGCTCACAACTGTTGACGCTATTGTTTAGTGCCTCAGTCATGTCTGACTCTTAGTGACTTCCTGGACGGTAGCCCACCAGGCTCCTATGTCCATGGGATTTCCCAGGCGAGAATACTGGGATGGGTTGCCATCTCCTTCTCGAGGGGATCTTCTCGACCCAGGGATAGAACCCACGTCTCCTGCACTGCAGGCAGATTTTTTTTTTACTGCTGAGCCACCTGGGAAGCCCTTGCTCACAGTAATGCTAAAGCTGAAATCCAAACTCAAGGGCAAAGTCAACCTTCTGGAAGTGTGGAAGTGGGTTTCATTGTGAATGGAAATTCTGAGAACTGATACTGTGTCTGGCCATCTGTTGCAAGCTCCTTCACCTTCAGAAATATGACCAAGCCAGTTACAGAGCCTCAATTCCAAACCTCCATTTCTGCACTGAAGTGCATAACGCATCCTGCAGCAGCAGCCCATTTAGCATCAGGGCTATTTTAATTTACGTAAATTTGCGTTAAAATATAAATTTACATAAATTAAAAGTATCATTTATATAAATGTCCAAAGAAAAGTTTTATTACACAGCTTTCGATTTAGAATTGAAAGCTCCCTTTGAAAAATATCCAAATAAAATAACTAATGATCTATATATAGATGAGCCAATATGTGTAAAGGTTCAAAGAAAGTTACACACAAAAGGGAATATACATAAACTCTATAAGCAAAGACTATGGATAATTTGGTCTATTTAAATTTAATCCAAAATTAATCGATAAAAGTACTATTTAATATATATTTCCATTGAGCTCTCAAAAACCTTGTTTCAGTGGCTTTAAACCGATGATTATTTTACGTGCATTAAAATATACTGCCAACGATTGGCTGTTCATTGAAATAATATCTAATTACTGCAGTAGGTAGGGGAAATAATAGAATCCATAATTGTGGCCTAAAAAACTGCAGTTTAAAGCATGCATGCTGCTGTTAAGATTTATGATCCCACTAATCAAGTTGATGTCAGGGTTTATTTCATAATGGGAATTTTATGATTCAGGACAACAACTCTGATGGCTGAGCACAAGTGAAATGGATTGTTCGAAGTGCTGTTCCAGAGAACGGTGTGATCATGTATTTCCCAGGGAATTCTTCCATTTCTTTTCCTCACAGCTCCTTGCATTCTACTGTGATTAATACTGTGGGCAATTCTTGATTTTTCTGGTATGATTATTATAACAGGCAATTCTTAGAGGAAGGGGAATGCAGAGTACTGATAATTAGCATTAATCAAACTATAAAAGGATTCGTTACTAGCTCTTGTTTCATCTACATTGCACCATTGTGTTCACGGTGTCCTAAATTAATTTACAGAGACTCTCCAGAGGTGATGACACAGAGAGGTCAACGCCATTGAAAGAACCTTCAGTACTCACAATTCCCAAGGGAAGGAGACATGTCATATTATGCAGGTCTATGTGGGGAAGGCCCCTGGTTGGCTAGGAGGCAGAAGGAAAGACAAAGTGTGGCCAGAGCCTTACTCCCTGTTAAGGAATGGATGGGATAGGCAAGTTTGAGTACGTTTAGGACTGGACAGTTCAAATTATTTCAGCAGGCTCTGGGCTACAGGGGTGGTGTCCAGGTACCTGGCACCCAGTCCCGGGGTGATTTATAGCAGGGAAGTATTGACTAAGTACATGAGAGTTAAATGAAGGAGGTGGTAGGGCTGTGTGGTAGGCTGTGTGCGCTTTCAATTGGTTGGTTTGCATTTGAAAGTTGTGCTGACCTAAGAATCATCTTCTCTTCTGGAATTAGGTACCTCTGAGAGGGAAAATCTCTCCCCAGCCAGCAGGGTATCAAGCTGTCAAAGCATTATAAAATACACAAAACAGAAATACATGATTAATACAACCATCCCTAAAGCTTTATCTCTACTCTTCTTGGTCTCTTTAATTTCAAGAGGAAAAGACTGGTCAAGGGAGGAACTTGTTACACTGAAATGCGGAAAAATCAAGGTTTTATTGGGTGTCCTATATAAAAAGATTGTCTTTGCATTGGACTGTGTTGTGAATGTGTTGCCCATATTTACAAAAGCATTCGAGAACTGGTGACGTGTATACGGAACATCGCTCAGAGGTGTGATACTATTTGCTAGGGGCTTCCCAGGTGCTCTGTGGTAAAGAATCAACCTGCCAGTGCAGGAGACGCAGCTTGATCCCTCGGTCGGGAAGATCCACTGGAAGAGGAAACGACAACCCGCTCCAGGATCCTGGCCTGGAAAATCCTGTGGACAGAGGAGACGGGCAGGCGACAGTCCATGGGATCACTAGGAGCTGGACGGGACNGGTGTGATACTATTTGCTAGGGGCTTCCCAGGTGCTCTGTGGTAAAGAATCAACCTGCCAGTGCAGGAGATGCAGCTTGATCCCTCGGTCGGGAAGGTCCACTGGAGGAGGAAACGACAACCCGCTCCAGGATCCTGGCCTGGAAAATCCTGTGGACAGAGGAGACGGGCAGGCGATCACTAGGGATCACTAGGAGCTGGACAGGCCTGAGCGCACATGCAAAGGTGTTGTGGGTTTACATGCAAAACACTACTTGATAAATCTTCTGTACAAGCTTCTTCCCCTTCAGAAACACAGCCACACACACACACACACACACACACACACACACACACACAACACACAAGTGTATGCTAGAAGTTAGAAGAATTCAGAAATCCTAAATGTAAATAAGGCCTAGATTTCATAACTGAAAATAGGAAGAATTAACTCTAGATTATTTTCCTAAGACCCTGGACTCTGCAGTTGAGGGACTGAATTCACATCTTCACATTTCATGATCTAAATATCTATTTTGTTTTCCTTTCTTCTTCTCTTCCTACTTACCTCTTTTGTTTTCTATCTCCTTTTCACAAACTCAGTTGAGTTCAAATTGTACAGTAAGCTGGTTAAATGTTGGTGATACAAAGATGAAAAGACATGTCAGTATCCTAAAAAAGCTAAGGTACTAGTAGAAAAACACTGCTGAAGTATGAATGTTTACTGGACACTCTAGGAGCTATTTTAAGAAGAGTATTTGAAAGAGAAAACTGGAGCAGGGAGACCTAAGTGTGTTGAGGAGTCAGCGCAACACTCAGAGGAAGAAACTCAAGCTGAGAAGGGACTGTCAACGGGAAAAAATGGCACAGCCTAAAAGTTGAGGATTGTGTTTCATTTGGCAGACTTTCCTGAGCTTTAAGCCCAGGAAACAGCCTCTCAGAGAATTCTGAGGGACTGCTCCTAAGAGGTAAAGGAGGAGGTAGGATAATATAAAGGATATTTTGCAACAAAGACCAGATATTCAGAACACCAGAAGTTACCATTAATTAATGAAAATCAGACACATCAGGTTAAGGCAGTTAGTGCTTTTCTAAGTTGGGAAGATGTGAGAGTTCGGGCTCACTGAAACCATCCCTTTGATATACACTTCAGCTATTCAGGGCAAGTGTTCCGTGCTTTCTCATCCCCAGACTTTCAGGGTGCACANGAGAACAGTTCCTGACCAAAAGGTGGCAGGAAAAGGAGGACCTCATTGCTTCCTCTGTAAGGAAATAAATTCTGTCCATAGCCTGTGAGCTTTGAAGAAGATCTTGAGTGCCAGATGAAAACTGTAGTCCTTGGCCAACACAGTCCTGTGAAACCCTTAGCAGAGAGGCCAACCCCTCAGTGCCTGGATTTCTGATCTACAGAAACTGGAGGGTAACAAATGGGTGTTAAATTGGTGGCAATGTGTTATACAGCAGAACATTAATACACACATATACCCAATAATTCTCCATGCTGAGGCTCCAGGAGTTGAAGCAACATACCCTGGCTCCCAATGCTGGCCAGCAGAGCAGCAAAGACTGAAACCCAGGGGGTGTGCCTGACTCTCCCCCACCCTTCCTTGCAGAGAAACACTACAGTAAGGTAAGCTGGTACCCGGAGCAGAACCGACGCTCAGCATCCTCATCATAAAGCTCTGTTTTCACCTCTGAGCTCTGCGACCTCTGCTCCGAGCTACAACATGGAGCCGGCCTCCTCTTCAGCACTCGTCTGACTTGAGGGAGGGGAATAAACACACTTCTCTTGTACCAATTAATCTTTGACCACTGAGACTGCCTAACAGAGGTAGGAAGGGTGAAATTGACTCTTGTTTTTGTAGGACTGAGCTGAGACCCCTGATTTATTTCACCTTGTTTGTGAAACGGCAGCTAATGACTCGGGTTCACTACCCACCTGGACTAAATTCAGGAGAATCACAGGAGAGGACAGTCAGGGCCCGAGCCAGTGCACTTCTGTCTTGGCTATAATTCATCTTCCCGCAGGTTCAAAAGGCTTGGGGAGCCAGAGAAACATTTACTGTGCTCTTATTAAAAGGTGTTAATATCTTAATGACTGTGCATGAAAAGGTTTATATTTCAGTGCTTCCTATACCCCCAGATAAACCCAATAAGTACTTTCATCATGCCAATAACAATACAATACTAAGAATCTCTGGTCCCCAAATTCCTGATCCATAAGGAATGAATACAGCAACACCTTATGGAAATATTGTAAATATCATACATGATAATGGGCATGAAAGTGCACTAGAAACTAGACTGAAAGTAGGCTCAAAGCAGTCATCTATAAAAAGCAAAAAAAAAAAAAANGTCCCCAAATTCCTGATCCATAAGGAATGAATACAGCAACACCTTATGGAAATATTGTAAATATCATACATGATAATGGGCATGAAAGTGCACTAGAAACTAGACTGAGAGTAGGCTCAAAGCAGTCATCTATAAAAAGCAAAAAAAAAAAAAACTAAGTATTTGAAACTGTAAGGATGTAGCAACTGTGGAAGATGAATGGCCAGAAGTTTATTCTATTTTCTATGCATTAAATCTCTCTCTCTCTTTTTTTCCACTGAAATGAGATGTCCCATTTTAACATCTTTAACCCATCCTAACATCATCTTGAGAAACTTTCAGTTTACATGTTCTAGTACTTTCAGCCACCTGGCATGTAGANCACCTTATGGAAATATTGTAAATATCATACATGATAATGGGCATGAAAGTGCACTAGAAACTAGACTGAAAGTAGGCTCAAAGCAGTCATCTATAAAAAGCAAAAAAAAAAAAAAAAAACTAAGTATTTGAAACTGTAAGGATGTAGCAACTGTGGAAGATGAATGGCTAGAAGTTTATTCTATTTTCTATGCATTAAATCTCTCTCTCTCTTTTTTTCCACTGAAATGAGATGTTCCATTTTAACATCTTTAATCCATCCTAACATCATCTTGAGAAACTTTCAGTTTACATGTTCTAGTACTTTCAGCCACCTGGCATGTAGAGCCAAGTCATTGGGAAAGAACCTGAAGTTGAGAAAGACTGAAGCAAAAGGAGAGGAGGGTAGCAGAGGATGAGATGGTTAAATAGCATCACTGACTCAATGGACTTGAATTTGAGCAAACTCCGGAAGATACTGGAGGAAGTGAAGCCTGGAGTGCTGCAGTCCATGGGGCCTCAAAGAGTCAGATAGAACTTGGCCACTGCACAACAAATTCTCAATTACATCCAGTCCCATGCTCCTAATCTCTTACAGAAAAAGGTCGTGTCAGTTACAGCTGCTGAGCCTGCACCTTTCTTACAGCTGAATTGTCCTGCCTGGTATAAATGGAGTTATATTACTACCAGCTCTATCAGAACCATACACTAGACTACAGAAAACTGCCAAATGAGATGCTGAAATTGGTAGGGAAAAGAAATGGAATTTTTCAGCTCCTTAAAAGGGAATTATCCTCAATGGAGAGTGAGAAAGAAAGAAGAAAAATTGCATAGGGAGTGTTACAGTGTTACTTACCACACATTTTTATGCAATGGACAACAGCAAGAAATTTGTCAGCATTGAGCAGCATTATGGTTTGCCAGAGCTATAAAAAGGTTATGCAAACAGTAACCCAAAAGGAATAGAAATACATTAGAATTTATAGGCCTAAATTGCTCACTATGTAAATGAAGCCTTCAAATATATATGGTTTATGGAAATTAATGTCTTATATTTATTACCCAGCTCCAAGATTAAAATTGGAACCACACTGATTAGGTAACATTACAAATCAATTCCCATAGAGAGAAATAATAATAATACATCAAAGTACAAATGCTCTGATTAAACAAGTTGATATATAAGAAGAAAAAAATATGTGTGCTTTTCTTGACTGCTGTTTCTGAATGCGGGTCAGTTTTCTCCCCATTCTTCCCAAAACAATGGGCTGAAAGCAAACAGACAAGTTGGTTATGACACTTGCTATTTCACTTAACACACAAGAAGGGAAGGAGAGAGAGAAAGAGCTGGGCTCTTTTCCTGCAAGTTAAATACCAAATCGTGTGAAGCCTGTATTGCTAAATGTGGCAGCACTTCAAGCGCTACAATCAATGTAGCACTTAGACAAAGAGAAGACTGGAAAGCAACAGTGTATTACTGGACCATTCTTTACTTCAAGTCTCTCCAATTCCTTTAGCCCTTCCAGACAGGGCAGGAGAGTTATAAAGTATTGATAGAAGGGACAATATAAAAGGATTGACACATTCAATATTTAATTCAGTCAGATACACTAATGACCTGTGAAAACTATTAGAATCCAGGTTGTCCAAAAGCATTCGAACAGTTTATTCTTCAGTAGGGGAAAAAAAGATTTTATTTTAAAAATGACAGAATGAAAGAAAATTTAAATCTCAGTGTACTTCACGGCACCATGGGAGAAAGGAGAAATTTCTAAAAATGTGTTTCCATGGGAGGCTGTGCTGTGCTGTGCTTAGCCACTCAGTCTTGTCCGACTCTTTGCAACCACAGAAAGACCGCCAGAAGCTCCTCTGTCCACAGGGATTCTCCAGAAAAGAATGCTGGAGTCGGCTGCCATGCCTCCTCCAACGGATCTTCCCAGTCCGTGTATCAAACCCAGGTCTTCCGCATTGCAGGCAGATTCTTTACCATCTCAGATACCAGGGAAGTCCATGAAAACTGGAGTGGGTAGCTTATCCCTTGTCCAGAGGAACTTCCTGACCCAGGAATTGAACCGGGGTCTCCAGCATTGCAAGTGGATTTTTCACCAGCCGAGCTACCCAGGAAGCCCCATGAGAGGCTACGTGAGCACAATGCTTGCAGAAGTACTAGTTATCTAAATGATTTGGGACTAGGTTTCCTTTTATGAATAGGTAAACTGTCCCTGTTAGAGAAAGGACCAATAGACAAAACGCATCTTAAAACAGACAAATATTGTAATTGACAAGAGTGATTTTCTTCATCATTTTGCTTCTACTCAGATCTACCCCAAATATCTCATTTATAAAACAAATCATAGTTGCTCACAAGCTAGTGGTTGGAGAAGTTTTTCCACTTCATTAAAGAAGGAAGTGGGCTTCCCTGTGGCTCAGGCAGTAAAGAATATGCCTTCAGTGCAGAAGACCCAGGTTCAATCCCTGGGCTGAGAAGATCCCCTGAAGAAGGGAATGGCCTGGAGAATTCTAGGGACAGAGGAGCTTGGTGGGCTACAGTGCATGGCATCACAAAGAATCAGACACGACTGAGCGATTCATATATATATAGAGAGAGCAATTCATATGTATGTATATATATATGAATCACTTTTCTGTACACCTGAAACTAACACAATATTATAAATCAACTATAATTCAGTTTCTTAAATTAATTTAAAAAAGGAAAGCAGCATGAAAGGAAAAGGGCCTTTCTTGCAAAAGGAACACTGAAAACCAAGACAGAAAGGGGGAAGACATATATGTTAAGTTGTTTTCTAGTTCACTGGAGCATAAGGGACATAAAGGAAATACGTGGGAAGGAACATTTTAATTTTAACAGCCATGTAAGGGTTACCTGGGAGATTTTAAATATTTGAGGTGTAAGGACTTAACTGTATTATTAATTGGAAAATAGGAAAGATTTTGGAACCAGAGATCACAAAGTCAAAGATAATCTTTGGGAAGAGTAATTTTGCAGGTATGGATGAGATGGTTAGGCTTAGAAGACAAGGAGAGAGAGAATGAAATGGGACCAGAGAGAAACAGTTCCTGAAATACTGTGCTGATCTCAACTAGGTCCACAGGTAGATAAAGAAGGAATCCTTATCGTTGCCCCAAGGGAGGTGTGGCTGGGCCAAAAACAGAGGCACCCTACATCTTCACTTTTCTTTTCAATAGCCTGACCCTAGAGAATACCTTATAGTTTGCAGCAAGGAAATGGGACGGGCTTCACTTTTCACTTTCATTCATTGGAGAAGGAAATGGCAACCCACTCCAGTGTTCTTGCCTGGAGAATCCCAGGGATGGGGGAGCCTGGTGAGCTGCCGTCTATGGGGTCGCACAGAGTCAGACACAACTGAAGCGACTTAGCAGCAGCAGCAGGGTATGTAAGAAGAAGCAAGAGGCAGAGAGATACTTCTCCAGACTAAGGTGTCCCCCTGGCCTATACAGAAGAGGGACAGAAGTCTGTGGTTTACAGAGCTATGGGACTGGGGTCCCCAGAGAGGGCTGGCAGCTAAGTCCAAGACAACCACTTAGGCACCAGTGTCTCCAGCTTCATAAGAGTCTTGCCTGCCATGCATGGGGGGAGGAACTTAACAGCACCATGCAAACAGGGAAGAGATATGTCTCACTACACAGATACGTAATAATTGGAGGCTCCCTCCAGCATCCCTTTGTTACAGATGTTTTGGAATTGCATATGGCATGACCCACGGGAGCAGGATGAGGGAAATCCCAGGAATACTAACCTTAAATTTCTTATCAATACATCAGGAATAGGACTTAAGCCAGATATTAAATTGATTCAAAGAAAATTAGAAATGTTCAATTTCTTATCCACCTGGGTTTGTGAACTGAAATTCATATACTCTAAATGCTTACATATTTTTGTATTCTGGGCTTTGCATAGCACGTGCTAAGCAGGCTATACTCAATAAACATGTGTGTAGAAATGTAAGTGGATGAAATTCAAGATAAATCAAATTTGCAGATATATTTGCCCTACAGTATATAATAATAGAAATGTTTGTATGTATTGTTACTACTGATAATTGCCTACTTTCTTCTCCAAATATCTGGCTTCTTTGTCTTAAAAATCAAATTACCAGATTGCATACAAATAAAATCCTATTGGCTCATCTGAAAGTTCCTGAATTTGTTTGTTTTCTTTTTTTAACTTGAAGTAAGTCTAATACTTTAGTTCATAGATTTTAAATCCAAAGAGATAATAATTGGTTGTATTTACTTATTAACTGTGGTAAAAATAGAACAATCCTGAGAAATTGAAATTTAATTATGGCCTTCAGTTCAGTTCAGTTCAGTCGCTCAGTCGTGTCTGACTCTTTGAGACACCATGAACTGCAGCACGCCAGGCCTCCCTGTCCACCACCGACTCCCGGAGTTCACTCAAACTCACATCCATCGAGTCAGTGATGCCATCCAGCCATCTCATCCTCTCTTGTCCCCTTCTCCTCCTGCCCCCAATCCCCCCAGCATAAGAGTCTTTTCCAATGAGTCAACTCTGCATGAGGTGGCCAAAGTACTGGAGTTTCAGCTTTAGCATCATTCCTTCCAAAGAAATCCCAGGGCTGATCTCCTTCAGAATGGCAACAAATATCTAGTTTAAGATTACACTATCAGGACTGAGCACATTTGCTGGCAGAACCTGCCCCCCAATTTGTGTTTACTTATTTTACCTATCAGAGTCAAAAAGTCAACCCACATATTCATTCCTATGTACTAGAAAGATATAGAAACAACTCAAGTGTCTGTTGGGGCAAGAATGCGTAAAGAAGAATACACATGGAATGTTATTCAGTCATGAGAAAGAAGGAGCTCTTGCCATTTGTGACAACACAGATGAACTGAAAGACATTGTGCTACTACGTCATGGAAGCAACCTAGCTGTGCATCGGCAGACGGATGGATAAGGAAGTTGTGTACATATACACAAAGGAATATCACTCAGCTATAAAAAAGAGCATGTCTGAGTCTGCTCTAATGAGGTGGATGAAACTGAAGCCTATTACACAGAGTGAAGTAAGTCAGAAAGAGAAACACCAATATAGTATATTAACTCATACATATGGAATTTAGAAAGATGGTAACAATGACCCTATATGCAAGACACCAAAGGAGACACAGATGTAAAGAACAGATGTTTGGACTCTGTGGGAGAAGGTGAGGGTGGGCTGATTTGAGAGAATAGCACTGAAGCCTGTATATTATCATGTGAACTAGATGACCTGTCCAAGTTCACTGCATGGAGCAGAGCACTCAAAGCGGGCGCTCTGGGACAACCCAGAAGGATAGGGTGGAGAGCACGGTGGGAGCGGGGTTCAGGACAGGGGACATTGGTGCACCCATGGCTGATTCATGTTCATGTATGGCAAAAACCACCACAATGCTGTAAAGTAATTAATCTCCACTTACATAAATTAACTAATTTAAAAAAAAAAGATACCATGCTAAGTGAAATAAGCCAGAGAGGGAAAGACAAATTCTGTATTAGGAGAGCAGACTTCAGGTACACTAATCACCAAAATGTGCTAATTATGTGAGGCGATGATATATTGATAAACATTATAATAATCACATATATATATATATGCCAAATTATCATGTGGTATACTTGAAATATATATATTTATATATCTATTTGATAAATAGAATTATTCAGAAGTTTCTTTCCCCGTACAACAAGGATAATAATGGGAAGAAGGGAGGGATGGAGGGAGAGAGAGGAAAAAGGAAGTTAAAAATAATAATAATAATATAAACAAACAGCACACACAAACAACAGCAAGCTCACAAAAAAGGGATTTATAAACGGTTCATAAAGACATGAAGTGAGCTTCACATTATCAGTGAGCGGGAGAATTAAAAATAAAACAACAGTGAGATACCACGTTTCTTCAAGCAAACAGGCAAGACAGTAAAATGCTACATGCAGAGACACCAGAGTGGTTCTGCCGGATTTCCAGCTTCATAGGTGATTAGCCTCCAAATCCTGCCCAAATTACTTAGCCTCTCCCGGTCTGTTTTCTCATTTGTATAATGGAGATCGTAACTACTTCACAAGGTTGTCATGGCCATTAAATTAGTTAGCATGTGTAATGTGCGTGAAACAGTACCTAGTCAATAGTAAATGCTCTTAACATGTTTGGAAAGAAATAAAACTCATGTCAGGAAGGGCATGGAGAAACGAGTCATTCTTCAGTTATTTTCTGAGCACCTCCTATGTGCCGGCCACTATCGAGGTCCTGAGGATACAGGGCAGAATTCTTCTCTTTAGGAAGTATGCTTCCTAATGGACAGAAAGAGAGGAAACCATGCACATAAAAATAAGTAACCTAGTTAGACCATTTCAAGTCCAGTGTATTAATATTCCTGTGGGGAAAGTAAGGCATGTTGACATGAAAGAGAGTGATGGAGGAGAGGTGGGGGTCAGGAAACGTGCCTTAGGGAGGTCACGTTTCAGTTAAGATCTGCAGGATACAAAGGAAGCAGCTTAACCTCACATAGAGGGAACGCAAGTGTCTTTCAGATTCTTCTGATACTTTCTTTGGCATCTTTACTGATTGTAGCCTGTTAAGAAAGCCAAGTGGCAGTTATCTGTCATGCTATTCATACCCTATGACTCCAGTCCACTGAAACAGTGCACAAAAATACATGTATGGAGAGGTTCTTAATAGAACAAAACCAGAAACAACACACCAATGGAAAGGCAAGTTGTGATATGTCTATAATATGCAAGACTCTTCAGCAGTAGAAAAAGTACAAGAACACTAAATTAAATCAGAAACCACTCAGCTTCAGAAAGAAAAAGGATTAGAAGAATCTATTCCTGTAGGAAGCAGGCTGATAAAAGTCCAGAACTCTAGGTGCCTGCAGCTTAGGGAACTGAAATGCTAGCCGTCNACACCAATGGAAAGGCAAGTTGTGATATGTCTATAATATGCAAGACTCTTCAGCAGTAGAAAAAGTACAAGAACACTAAATTAAATCAGAAACCACTCAGCTTCAGAAAGAAAAAGGATTAGAAGAATCTATTCCTGTAGGAAGCAGGCTGATAAAAGTCCAGAACTCTAGGTGCCTGCATCTTAGGGAACTGAAATGCTAGCCGTCGCGTGATCTCAACGATCATGGCAGGAAGTAAGAGGGAAATGTACTGATTGAGCACTTAAGCGCCCAGAATCTGTCAGAACCCCAGGAACTCCAAATTTCACCTGTCCACAAAAGTTCCTTTCAACAGGGAATTGCCCAGGTGGCCCACTGGGAGGTTAGTTCAGGATTGGAGGTGTGTTCGGGGTTCCATNCTGAAAGCACAGAGTCCTAACCACTGGACAACCAGGGAATTTCAGATCACTAGGGAAATAATACTAGCAGCAATGACAGGTACACCCATCCCAAGTGCTTTTTGAAGATTCATTAATTTAACCCTTACTATGTTATTTCTTCTCTGATTTTCCTGTCTTCTTCAGAAGCACAGCCTTAAGCACACATCACTCAACTCTGTTTCACCTAAAAAGATAAACATCTACCTCCTGACTCAATCAAGCTTTATTCTCCTTTGCTGACATTCTTCCTATTCCAGTTTTGTTAACGCTTTTCTAAAGGTTCTAGACATGAATTGTCCAATAGAAAGGCCATTAAATTTTTACTATGTAATTTTCTCATACATTTTAAGTACTTGCACATTTCTTACACATTTCAAGTACGCGGTCTTGAAATAGTCACAAGTTTGCTGATGGCTCCTGTAGAGAATAATGTAGATCGAGAATGAGAGGATCCCCTGGAGAAAGGAATGGCAACCCACTCCAGTATTCTTGCCCGGATAATTCCATGGACAGAGGAGTCTGGTGGACTATGGTCCATGGGGTTGCAAAGAGTCAGACATGACTGACACACACACACACACACACACACACACAGAACATTTCCATCAACTCAGAAAGTTTTATTGAACACTGTTCCTCTACAGGGAAGGTCCAGTTTTTGTTGAGATGGTGCTTGTTTCATTTTCCCAATCTATCACAGATTCTTTTTGATCCATACTCTATTCAGAAATTTCAGGCTACAGTTAGGTGACAGGAATGACATTTATTCTTTGGTCTTCAACAGCTGGAAAGTTGGAAAAACACACGAAACACATTTTGAGATTTTAGANCACACACACACACACAGAACATTTCCATCAACTCAGAAAGTTTTATTGAACACTGTTCCTCTACAGGGAACAGTTTTTGTTGAGATGGTGCTTGTTTCGTTTTCCCAATCTATCACAGATTCTTTTTGATCCATACTCTGTTCAGAAATTTCAGGCTACAGTTAGGTGACAGGAATGACATTTATTCTGTGGTCTTCAACAGCTGGAAAGTTGGAAAAACACACGAAATACATTTTGAGATTTTATACACTGGAAAAGAGGCAGGACAGAAGCTGACCTCTGAAAAAAGTAAAATGAAGAGAAGTGAGTTCTATGATTGACCCAGCTTATGCCCAGTGACAGTTTCTAAGCCTATACTAAAAGAAATGATACAGAAATTTCTTCAGATGAAAGGAAAATAATATTAATTTGTATCTACTCAAAGAAATAGAGTTCCAGAAGTATAGGTTAATATAAAAATAAAATTCTCAAAACTTTAAATCTCTCTGAAAGGTAACTGACCGCTTACATGAAAATAACAGTAGATCATGGGTTTATACATGTTCATATTAAAACATAGAGCACATAGAAGTTCATAATTTTAAGGTTTTTGATTATACACGAAGTGACATAATTTTACTTGAGAATAGACTCTGATAAGTTCAAGATATAAACACTAGAGCAACCACTAAAAATAAATAGAGGTACAGAAAATAAAACAGTAGAAAAAGGAAATAAGAACGATAATACTAGAAATCAATGAAATAGGAAACACAGGGACAATAACGGTATCAGTTAAACCATAGGTTGTTTTTTTAAGAAACTGCAAACAAGAGCCAGACAAACCAAGAAAAATGGATAAGGTGAATAATCAAAATTAAGTATGCAAGAGAGACCATCAATCAGTTCAGTTCAGTTCAGTCGCTCAGTCATGTCTGACTCTTTGCGACCCCATGAATTGCAGCACGCCAGGCCTCCTTGTCCATCACCAACTCCCGGAGTTCACTCAGACTCATATTCAAAATATATTTTATAAAATATAGTAAGTGAAAGTGAAAGTGAAGTCGCTCAGTCGTGTCCGATAATAACTTTATGAGAAAACAGACACAACGAATGATGAGTGTTGGAGGAGAAAGGGACAAGAGAATGAGATGGTTGGATGGCATCACTGACTCGATGGACATGAGTCTGAGCAAACTCTGTCAGATGTCGATGGATAGGGAAGCCTGGCATGCTGCAGTCCATGGGGTTGCAAAGAGACATGCCTGAGAGACTGAACTGAACTGAACTGAAAAATTCTGAGAAATCAGTTCAGTTCGGCACAGTTCAGTCATTAGTCATGTCTGATCCTTTGCAACCCCATGGACTGCAGCATGCCAGGCCTCCCTGTCTATCACCAACTCCTGGAGTTTACTCAAACTCACGTCCATTGAGTTGGTAATGCCATAGAACCACCTCAGCTTTCTTTATAGTCCAACTCTCACATCCATACATGACTACTAGAAAAACAATAGCTTTGACTAGACAGAACTTTGTTGGCAAAATAATGTCTCCGCTTTTAATATGCTGTCTAGGTTGGTCATAACTTTTCTTCCAAGGAGCAAGCGTCTTTTAAAAATCACAAACTGCCAAAGCTCATGAAATAAATAGTCTTATTCTTAGTCTTAAAAGCTAAAATCATAAGCTGAAAAATTCCACAAAGAAAACTCCAGACTCTAAATTTTATTTAACATATAAAAAAAAAAAAAAACCAATTACACAAAAACTCTTCCAGAACACAGAAGAAAATAAACACTCCCCAACTGATTTTATGAAGCACAAAGTACCCCAATTTCAAAAAAAAAAAAAGGCAAAGATATACAATAAGAGAAACTACAAACCAATATCCCGCACGAACATAGATGCAAAAATTCATAACATACTTTGGCAAATCAAATCCAGAAATATCTGCATCATAGCCACCCAGGGCTGAGCCCAGGAAGGCAAAGTTGTTTTTTGATATTTGAAAACCAGTCAAGCAACTCACTATGTTGACAATCAGAAAAGAACAACCACATGATGATTTCAAGGAAAAGCACTGGACAAAATTCAATATTTATTCACAATAATATTTCTCAGTAAACCTGGAATAGGAGGAAACATCCTCAATCCGATTATGGACATCTATGGTAAAAGCCATAGCTAACATAATTACTGGTGAAAGGTTGAATGCTTTCTCTCTAGATGGAGACTGAGGCAAGAATATTCCATCTCATCATCAGTTCTATTCAACATTATCCTTGAGGTCTTAGTGAAAAGAGAAAGAAACACAAAAGACACATAGATTGAAAAGGGAGAAATAAAACTTTCTTTATTTGCTAATGACATGACCGAGTACAAAGAATTCCAATGAATCTACCAAAAAGAAACTAGAGAAGATAAGTGATTTTATCAACTTTGTAGGATAAAAGGTCAAATACAAAATACACTGTGAGCTCTATTCAGTGAAATAAGTGTATTGATCACATATTTTGCTGGTGCAGCAATGTCAAATTATTATAAATGTTTCTATCATTTATTCTCAAATTTTATACTTCTCTCATCATGGACTGGCAACAAAAAGTCCATGGACTGGGACTAGCCTACAGACCACTGTCCACATGACACTCAGACATTTATTAATTAAGCAAAACTTCCATACATGTACTTCATATATGTCAGACACCATGCTGAACAGTCTCCCACATGCTGCTGCGGCTGCTGCTAAGTCGCTTCAGTCATGTCCCACTCTGTGCAACCCCAAAGACGGCAGCCCACCAGGCTCTCCCGTCCCTGGGATTCTCCGGGCAAGAACACTGGAGTGGGTTGTCATTTCCTTCTCCAATGCATAAAAGTGAAAGGTGAAAGTGAAGTTGCTCAGTCATGTCCGACTGTTCGTGACCCCATGGACTGCAGCCTACCAGGCTCCTCCATCCATGGGATTTTCCAGGCAAGAGTACTGGAGTGGGGTGCCATAGCATGCACAAGGCTCAATTCCTAGGGCCGAATCTCCAGTATAATAAGCAACATAAGACCACTACACATATAAACAATATTTTTAAGAATATATTTACAGCCATAAGTGATGGGAAGTGGTTTGCATTTGAAGAATGCGAGAAAGGAAATGAAAGAGTTGTTCTGATCACAAAAATCTTAATGGTTGTAGATGTATTTGAATTTGCCATAGAGAAGCCACAACAGAGCAACCCAACCCCCCCCACACACACACACATAACAGTGAGCTTACAGTGAGACCCTGACACCTCCTATTTGTTTCTAGGAAATGGATTTCGACAAAAGCTTCTGCAATTTGGAGGGGTAAAGAACAGACATTAAATCTCCCACATTAACATCCTCCCAATACTCCAAACCCACTGATACTTCTGATTCTCTAATACATATGATATTCATGGCTAAAAAGCCCAAGTAACGTTTTTATACAGATTGTGACCTGTGTACCTAGAATCATAGGGTGTTAGAAAGGGAAGATCCTTAGAGATAAGATGACAAAATTTTGCAAATATGGCAACAGGAGATGGACCTTTTTTCCTAGGCCATGTGGCTTTGCAGGAATCAGATGTTAGATGCAGCTCTGACACTAAGTCCAGGATTCTTTGCCTTATGCCATGTTGCCCACCCAGACACCAGAGGAAGGAACACCGTCAACTATAGTTGCTGTCGCTGCACACAGTTAAACCCAAAGGAGTGATGTCTGTAACAGAGTGACAGCTGTAACCTAAACACAGAGGCATAACTGTACACGTTTGAAGGACTGAGGACAAGTTCCCTAGGTATCTACATACATGAGCTTAGAAGAAGCCTTCTTGGGGGCGGAGGGCGGGGAAATGACCCAAGGAAGAGAACAGTGGAGGTATATTCAATATTTATCCATGCTCAACCATCATCAAAAGGAGCAAAATCCTAGGATCACTAAGACAACCCAGTTCTTATTAACTGACACTCACAACCCCAGAAAAGTAGAAGCTACAAGATGAATGTTAGCAGAATATCCGAGTGCCACTGAGAGTGCTATTGTCCATGAGCATGACATCGGTAAGACGGACGGTGATGGGACAGCCTTCACAGCTGATCTCTTGGCTCCATCATCAGGGGTACCTACAGTCTTAACATAAACACCATAAAATAAGGAGCTGATGACCATATCCAACCAGCAAATGGGTGCCAAAGCACAATAAAATGAACCGAAAAATAATCCCAGAAACCTTCAACAGAAACATAGTAGCATATCCCTATTTCAACAGAAAAATCAAGTCTGAATATAGGATAAATTGTTTTTTAATGGACTTTCGAAATTCCCACTGTCTCGGAGCTCATTTTCACCACCTCCTCTCCCCTTTTTGTGGACCCAGAATATTACACAGCTTTATTTCCTGGTTCACGTATCGAAACTGACCTTTTTTAAATTAAAGCTGTTTTTCTTTTTTAGAATAGTGGTTCTTACATGTTAGTATGCACTGAAATCACATGAAGCTCACATGAAGTTGAGCCAAGCTGCTGTGTTCATTCAGCCACACAGCCTCAGATGCAGTGTGTCTGAGGTGGGCCCTAAGTACTGGCAATTCCAACAAACCTCCAGATGCTGGAAGCTGTGGCTAATGCTTCCTGGTTGGGATATCGGACTTGGCGGAGAACCACTGCTTCACAGCTCTCCTCACCCTCCAACCTCTTGACACAGCTTTTCACATTATGAAACGTGATAACAAGCACACAGCTCTGATGCTGGCCTCCCTCCCTATAATTCAGGCAAGGCACTGAATGAGGGTTCAGTAAGTATTTGCTGAATAAGTAAATCAACATTATGAATGAATCACCAAGTTGGGAATAAACAAATAAATGAATAAAAGCATTTGCTTTTCTGTTTGCTTCAAAACCACTTAGAGTAACCCTAAACACAACAAAATGGAACACAGTATGAACAAGAAATACAACCAAGATGATTCTATCCCAGAACAAAGAGACTGTTCTGAAGATAAATTTAATTATGCCTTCCAAACCATAGAGAGCACATTCCCAGCACATCTCAGATGTTCACATTTTCTTCACCTCCAGATTTTAAAAGTTTAAACACAGTGTACCAGTCTCAGACTATCTTTACTCATAACCAACAAATTATTTTGTGATTTTAAATCCAAACATCTATAAATCTTTAAAACAATCACACCCTTCTACTTTAAAAAGCTAAATTGAACAAACACATGTACGTCTTCTCCCTCTTGGAATCCACTAAGTCATAAACCCGCAAAGACAAAGAGCTGGAGGTCAAAGATTATTCAGAAGATGGAAGATAGTGACTGAGAGGTGACTATCTTCACACAGCAGCAAAGGTGGATCCTGGGTGATTAGAAAAACAAAGCAACAAGCAGCAAGCAGACCCTTGTGGGGAACACAGGCACAGCTCAGGAACTGGAGAACACCTTGAATGGCCATTGCGGAAAGTGAGGTTAAAATAGCTGGATTGAATCAGTCGAAAAACATAAACTTTAACATCCTGACATCCTTGCCAACATCATGCTAACAATTCATATCTACGATCTCGCCATTATTACAAAAAATAGAGACTAAGTCAAATAGGAAAAGGAACCAAATGGAAAGCAGAATCGTTTCTTAAGGTATATGACATTCTTTAGAGAGCAAGAGACAACTTTGCACTAAACAAACCAAATCAACTGTAATAATGATAGTTTCAAAGTTCTTTTAGAACTGACTTACTTTTGGAGTAAGTTACAAGGAAAACTGTTCCACTGCAGAGATGGTGGTTTTGAAGAATCAAGTCAGGAGCAGCTGAGTCCATCCATGTCTTGCCCAGACAGTGACACCCTGTGGAAACACACACATTGTCAAGGGATGTATGGTCACACCATCCACACTGATCTCCAGCCTGCAAGACCAAATCATGTGATAGATTTTGAATTTAGGAAACACTGTATCTATACTCAGTGCTGGGCAGGAGTTGTCAAAAAGACATGCTCACTGTAACACAGAAAACATGCATCAATGACTCTACAGGCAAATATGGAACATCTGTATATGAGAATCATGAGAAAGGGATCATATTCTCTATTTCCAAAAATAAGAAAAAGAACCTAAAGGTAGATGGTCATGTGACTATTAACAATCTAAAGAAGGTAATATAGTAGGATTTATGCCAGCCACACTCTTAGTTGCCCTAACCCTAAACCCCTTCTGGAATCATCAGTTAAGACAACAGTCTCCTAAGTTTGCTCAGAAGCACCTGGCAGCTGAATGAGTCCTCTAAGTGTTAAGCTCACTTCTACCCCTGAGGTCTGTATTCCTGCTTCTGCCCTCCCTGTGTCCCAAGCCTTTGTTTCCATCAGTTTGAATCCTACATGTCAATCAGTGTTCAGTTCAAGCACCTTTTCCTTCGAGAAATGTTCCTCTAATTACTATCCAATGATTTCTCATTGTCTTCAATATACAAATTCATTCCTCTTACTAAGACACTCTAGGCCCTCATGGTCAGATCTTGGCTTTCGTATTCAACCTAATTCTTCACCACTACTTCCCCCACCCTTGGCACTCTATCCTCTAGGCCCAGGGCAACATGCTGCTTCCTCAGACCTCTGTGCTTTTGCATAACTGCTCCTCCTCCCCTTAACTCCTCCTTTTTTTTTTGGTTGTGCTACATGGTATGAGGGAAATGGGATCTTAGTTTCCTGACCAGGCATTGAACCCGTAGATGCTGTCGTGGATGCACAGAGTCTTAGCCACTGGACCACCCAGGGAGTTGCTCATCCTTCACATGCAGTTCAGGTCGTCTGTACCCCTCATCTGGCTTGGCTGCCCCACCTACATATTACCGTCACTTGCCTTTAAAAGAAACCCATTTATATCCACAAATAACCACTATTAATTGAACATCTGTGATACTGAAGACACTGAAATTAGTATGTACTTGTTTTCCTTATTTTAATCACTACGAAATGTACGTGGTATGTGCTGTTACTCCTATTTTTCAGAAGAAAGCAAGGCTTAGAGGGGTTTAGAAATGTGTCTAGGGGACTTCCCTGGTGGTCCAGTGGTTATGACTTCACCTTCCAATGAAGGGGTTACAGATTCAACCCCTGGTCCGGGAGTTAAGAGCCTGAAGGCCAAAAAACCAGAGCATAAAACAGAAGCAATACTGAAGCAAACTCAATAAAGACTTCAAAAATGGTCCACATTAAAAATGCTAACGAGAAAAAAAATAAACATGTCTAGATTTATTGGTAGTACATTGAAAAACTAAGGTTTGAACATTTTACATTTTACCTGTGTACTTAACATTCTTAATTGTTCTTACAAAGGAGAGCATGACTGCAAACTCCATAAAAGGCAAGATCCATAGTAAATGTCATAGTCTTCCATCTCTATCACACAGCATAGGGCCTGGCTAATAATAATTACGCAATAAATATTTGCTAAAAACTGATCTGTGTGTTTAATGTTTTCTGCATGGTCTGTGTGCCCCGTGCAGATGAAGACAGTATATTGGTCATCTTTCTTGTTGTTTTNGTCATAGTCTTCCATCTCTATCACACAGCATAGGGCCTGGCTAATAATAATTACGCAATAAATATTTGCTAAAAACTGATCTGTGTGTTTAATGTTTTCTGCATGGTCTGTGTGCCCCGTGCAGATGAAGACAGTATATTGGTCATCTTTCTTGTTGTTTTAGTCACTAAGTCATGTCTGACTCTTTTGTGAATCCATGGACTGTAGTCTGCCAGGCTCCTCTGTCCATGGGAATTCCCAGGCAAGAATACTGGAGTGGGTTGCCATTTCTTTCTCCAGGGGATTCTTCCTAATCCAGAATTGAGCCTGTGTCTCCTGAGTCTCCTGGATTAGCAGGCTATTCTTTACCACTGAGCCACCTGGGAAGCCCCCTATTTTATATATGGTATTTTACAGATTTTAAAAATTTTATATAGTAATGTGCTAATCCCAAACTCCTAATTTATCCCTCCTCCCCTTTTCCCTCTGATACCAGCACAGCGTTTGTTGAAAGAATGAATACACTATAATTCTCTCTGAGAGAATTATATATGCGTGTGTGTGTGACACACACACAATTTTGATAGCTCTGTTAGAGCCTTGGGATCACACCCTGCTGGTTTTGAACACGTATTATTATCCAAAGGAATCTCACGCCTTTAAAAGTCAAGAGCTGTGTCTTCCAGTTCAGGATCTCTCTGCATTGGTTAGCATAACACTTGGCACATATCGGATGATTAAATATACTGTTTTTGTTGCTCCTCAAGAAAAAAAGGTGATGAATCTTTTCTGTGAATTGTACAAAAAGCTTAGATATCATTTGCTTGAATAACTCTGTTTTATCCCTTCAAGTGAAACACGAGTTTGGCTGTGGAGATTTGAAAGCCATCCGACATGGACTGGCCTAAATGATATACTGGCACCCAGGGAAATCCTGCCAGGTTGAAGGCTCTGTGGTTTCCCGTGATGAGAGCGATCCAGAAAAAGCCATACCTGTTCCACAAAGCCAGTGGGCACCAGGATATGGGTGAGCAAAGACCATTAACATTTTAAGTATGGAAATTAGAGGTTTTGGCATCCCTGGGAAAAAAACGATGTGGCCTTTTAGAGACTGCGGGATCTGCTGCCAAATATCTTTCCCCTTGAAACAAAAACTATGTTCAAGTCTCAATAATTACCACTGAGCTGTGCCAACCCCAGAAATCCTTCCCAACCAAGGAGCTCCACTGGGAGCTGAAATTTACATTTATAATCATTTCCCTTCCCCCAAGATGTTAGTTTTCAGGACTAAACTTCACACATGTAACCCTGGGATTAGATCCACTTTAGACCTGAATCTGGACCTACCCGTTTCAAGCAAGGAAACATATGAGAAAGACAGCTCCCCTCCCCTTTTTAAGAGGATAATTGGAGGGGAAATATGAAAAGAAATAAACAGCTGAAATATCAGAAGTATCATTGCCTTTGTAGTACCATGTGACCTGTTTTTCTGGAACTTTGCAATTGCACAAATGAGCAGGCTGTTTTTCATCTGCTCTCCAGAGGACTCTCAAGACTCAAGAGAGACAGGGTTCTCAAATCCATCTGGTCCCCTTTGCTTATCTGAGCAGAATCAAACACACAGAGGCCCAAATATTTGGCCAAACAACAGAAGTAGCCAGGCAACAGATACTTAAAAAAAAAACTGAAAAAGATTAAATCACATGCATTTTCTTCTGATAAAGACACAGTCCTTAGTCACTGAAAATATTCATCAATATTATTCATATGTGATTAATTCACAGTAAGTCCGTTTTCTGTTTTCGATCCCATCAGTTTACGAATTCAGAATCATTAGCAAACTGTGTATCAGGGCCTTATGTTTTTATTTCTTTTTCTCTCCCTGGAAAAATTAATGTAGTTCCCGCTTGATTTCTCCATCTTTCTCCCAGAAAAGATACAAAAAAAGACAAAATTGACAGTGGGGGTATCTGACGGTAGTGTGAATGGTGAGTGGGGTGGGCATTGGTAGGTAGATGGTGGGG
>SJYA01002983.1:140833-327322 GCA_006410615.1 Neotragus moschatus
ATTGGGGGCAGGAGGAGAAGGGGACGACAGAGGATGAGATGGTTGGATGGCATCACCGACTCAATGGGCATGAGTTTGGATAAACTTCTGGAGTTGGTGATGGACAGGGAAACCTGGCTTGCTGTGATTCATGGGGTCACAAAGTGTCAGACTCAATTGAACGACTGAACTGAAGAGAATATGATAAAATATAATATACCATTCAGGATGGGGAACACGTGTATACCTGTGGCAGATTCATATTGATGTATGGCAAAACCAATATAACACTGTAAAGTAATTAGCCTCCAATTAAAATAAATTTATATTAAAAATTTAAAAAANAGAGAATATGATAAAATATAATATGCCATTCAGGATGGGGAACACGTGTATACCTGTGGCGGATTCATGTTGATGTATAGCAAAACCAATATAACACTGTAAAGTAATTAGCCTCCAATTAAAATAAATTTATATTAAAAATTAAAAAAATAATATGCCAGTTATTCTGACAATTTAGGTGAAATAGCAAATGCCTAGAAATCTATAAACTAGAAAAGTTGACTGATGAAAAAATGAATAATTTCAATAACTCTATAGCTGTCAAACAAATTGCTTAAAAATTTTCTCATATACTAAACTCCAGACCCAAATAGCTTCACTTAGGAATTCTCTCAAATGTTTAAGAAATAGGTCATACTAGCTCTACATAAAAGTTTTGAGAAAAAATTTAAAGGAAAAATAGTTTCTAATTATAAGAAAAAACAAAACTGCCTACCAATAGCTTTCATAAACACAAAGTAAAAAGGCTTAACAAAATTTAAGCCAATCAAATTCAAGACATTAAAAAGATAACATTTAGGTACAAATGGGGTTTATTTCAGGAATACAAGATTGCTTTAACATTTATAAAATCAATAGACATATTCACCATATTAAAATTTAAAGAGTAGAATTAAGCAGCATACAATTATCACAATAAGTGAATGAAAAGCATTTACCAAAATCCAACACATCCTCAAGATGAAAATCTATGAGGAGGCTAGTGATAGAACCTGAAAAAGGCCATCTACAAAAAACCACAGGTAACATCATGCTTAGTGGTGAAGGACCAAATTCTTTTCCTCTAAATTCAGAAACAAGGAAAGACTTGAAGAAACCTCAGATGACTGATCTCATGCAGAAGCCTGATCGTGAAGGAAGCACTCAAAACACTCCATTTAGGTGTTTTAGGATAGATCGCCTTGCTTATCCACACAGTCAGATTCAAAACACCTCTGAAACCTGTGAAACCGTGACTCATGTGTTCTAAAATTTGTCATCGTTCTTGCTCCCCGACTTCATCATATGCTTGACTTAGTTTCCTGTCCTGGCTAACCTTATTCACTCTCTGTATTATGGAAACTAACCATGGACCGCACTTAACCTCCTGAGTACTGCCTACTTCTGTGCTTGTATTTACAGCGGGGAAGAAAAAACCTGGCAACAAGTGGTGTAGAGTCACAGTCACCATCTTTCTCCCCACCGGAGGTTGCCCAGCACTTAGTGAAAACCCCTCTGTGAAGGGCTCTCACCACCTCCACTCTGCCCGAGTAGTGTTAATCCTCCGGCTCTATCTTACTTCACCCGGGAGAAGCAGCAGACATATTTGATTGCTTCTTATTTATCCTTTTGCCTCTACGACAGCCGACCTTTTCATTTGTTTTTCTACCACGCGCCTGCTCCTCTCCTGTCTCCTTTGCTGGGTCTTCCTCGTCCTCCTGACTGCCTCGTGATGCCATGCCCTTTGTCTCTTTGCTCTCCTCTAAGAAATCTCCCTATATAATGCCTTCCAGTCCTGTCGCTCTAAATGTCACCTATATCACCAGGCCGCACTTGACCCTTCAGCCCCTGATGTAAACATCAGCTTCCTACTTGATACCTCCCTACCTGGTTACTTCCTAGGAACCTCACATTTAACATAGCACATCTGAAAGACTTTTATATTTTCACCCCTCATCTCCACCCTACCTGCTTTTCCTCTAGTCGCTGCCATCTTATTATTATACAGCAACAATGAGTAAGTCAGGCCCATACCTAGGACTCACCAGGGACACTTCTCCTTTCCTTACACTCACACAGAACCCACCAGCGAGGGCTCTTGGTTCCCCCTTCACTACATACTCTGAATCCTACTGCTTTCCTTTGCGCCCCTGCTACAACTCCAGGTATAGCCAGCATCCCTTCTCTCCTAGACTGCATTCCCCCAGACTCCTGTCTGCTTAAAATCAGTTCTCCTTCATTCTAGCAACAAAAGGTGATCTCACTCCAGTTCAAACTTAATACCATTCAAAACAAAATCCACAGACTCTACTGTTATCCATCCTGGGATCCACAGGGTTCTGCACAAAATCCACCCTTCCCAGCTCACGCTTGAACTCCTACGTCCTGCTCTTCCCTCACTTTGTTAACACCAGTGTCTCTTCTTCTGCTCACTGAATACACCAAGCTTATTCCTGCCTTTGATGATCTGAATCTGTCACTTCCTCCGCCAGGAATGCTTTTTCCACAGACACTCGCATGGCTCCTCCTGCAATTCAGTGACATCTCTGCTCAACTGTCTCTTGCTCTGAAAGGCTTTCCCTGACCATGAAATTTAAAAGAGATCCTCTTTCTCCTGTTGTCACTTTCTATTTCCATATCTTGTTTTGTTTTACCCTAAATCACTTAAACCACATCCAACTGTGTTTTTATCTGCTTAAGTCTTCATGCTGGTCTCCGTAACTAGAAATTGAAGTTCCATAAGGGCAGACCGCTTTGTGTTCGCTCATCCCTGTATACTCAGTGCCCGGAACAAGGTCTGGCCTATAATAGGCACCCAGTAAACATCTGTTCTAAGGATGAAATACTGAGGACAATATTGTATCAGATCAATCAGTTCAGTTCAGTCGCTCAGTCATATCCGACTCTTTGCGACTCCATGAATCACAGCACGCCAGGCCTCCCTGTCCATCACCAACTCCCGGAGTTCACTCAGACTCATGCCCATCGAGTCAGTGATGCCATCCAACCATCTCATCCTCTGTCGTCCCCTTCTCCTCCTGCCCCCAACCCTTCCCAGCATCAGAGTCTTTTCCAATGAGTTAACTCTTCACATGAGGTGGCCAAAGTACCAGAGCTTCAGCTTCAGCATCATTCCTTCCAAAGAAATCCCAGGGCCCATCTCCTTCAGATCAATATATTCCATTAAATCCTAACCCTGCTTTGAGATTATTCCCCTTTTTAATAAACCTTTTGTTAATCCTATTCTATAAGAAAAAGAAAAAGAAACAATTTCAATAAAACAAAAGAAATCCAAGGCAAGTTCAGATTTAAATATTAAAAGCATCAATCATAATAAGGCCCCATGTTTCAATAAACTTAATGCTGTTCTTGGTACTTTCTTATAAACTATCCCATTCAATCCTTATAACACTCCTTTATTATTATCTCCTCTTTGCACATGAGAAAATGAAAATCCAGCAGAGCTGCAGGACTTGAATAAGTGCGCGCTGCTAGGAAACGACAGAGACAGAATTAGGAGCTCCGTTTGTCAGAAGCTTACTCACGATTTGCTCACTAAATCATGAAACTCCCAAAACCAACCTGAATCCTTCCCACTCTGATGATGCCAGGCCCAGCAAATAAGAAGCATGTCTGAAAATGACTTCCCATGGCTCACATTATGAAACTGTATATCCTCACATTATGAAACCGTACTTCCCTCTGAGAGTACAATTCTAGTAACGAGGCAGGGGCTACAATGTGGGGGGCAAGCAGAGTAGAACCACAGGGAGGTGGCATGCATAGACCCCATCTGTTATGAAGGAGAGTGGGTGGGTCAATAGCAAATGTTTTGACACAGAAGCACAGCTGTAAGGGTGTAGCTCATGGGCCATATCCAGTCTGAGTATTTGTGGTTTTACATTGTTTTTTATTTGGCATTCATTTTGTTGTTGTTGTTATTTTATTTTCAATATAAACTTTTTCCCCCCATTGGGGTATAGTTGCTTTACAATGTTGTGTTCGTTTCTGCTGCACAGCAAAGTGAATCAGCTATATGTGTACATAAATACCTCACATTCAAAGGACCTCACAGAGAAGTCTGAGTTTCTCAGCTTCCTTTTAAAAATTGCAAGACAGAAAGGCAGCTAGTTTACCATGTAATATCATGACAAACTTTTAATGTGGAAGAGCAGCTGTGTGTTTACATTGGGGCTTGTACTTTCTATTTGCCACACTACCCACTATCTTCTCAGAAACTACACCCTTCTACTTTGCTCATTTACACTGCTTACCTGGCCTCTATAGGTATTTGAGTGTATAACCTCAGATTTAGGGATTTCGAGCTACATGAAGCAAGTATGATGAACCTGGTGATCACTGATGAGATGAGGTTTTATGAATGGGCTGTAGGAACCCAAACTCCCAAACAGAATGTCTCTTGTTTGCGTGAAAAAAAGCATCTTTGAAAAAAAGTATGTTCATAATAATGTATCACAGCTAAGCTAGGTCAGTGGTCGAAAGACCTGGTCGGGTTGACTCTGCAATACAACTCTCTGTCTTGATGTGTGAGCTGAGTGCACTTATTATGAATCACTTCCTCCTAAGTGTCTCACCTAACAGTCTTTTGTAAGACTTCAGAGTCTTACAAATCTTTTGGAAGATCTTCAGAGGTACAATTCAACACCATATTTAGGAAGGATGAAACACACTACCCAAAATACTGATCAACTATTTCTGTTAGCATGTAGAGCAGAGCCATAAAAAATGGGGAACAAGAGAGGGAAAGGGGGAAACCATCAGAAATTTTTAGCAAAGAGGGTGATCTTGTGAACATCCCTGTGTTACTTAGGATCATACTGGACATTAGGTGTTGTGAAAAAAGAGAATGGTACTTGCAGATGAAAGAGATTTCTACTCTACTCTCCACAAGAGAGGATATGACAAGAGCTTTTTATCACCACCTTCCTCAAAGAAGAGGAGTCACTTATGTAATGGGTGTATTTAGAAGACCAAGGGCATACTAACTTCACCCTTCCTGCAAAGACAATGTATTTTGGTGTGTTTGCCCCCATGGGATGATCTTATAATTTTAGACTCTGCCTTCAACAGGCAAAGCCTTTCCTTCTAGCGGGGGATGCAGTTCAATTAGGGGTGAATAACAGGATGTCCTACAGTCCTTGTTGATGTTGTTGTTCAGTTGCTAAGCCATGTCCAACTCTTTGTTACCCCATGGATTGTAGCAGGCCAGGCTTCTCTGTCTTCTATCTCCCAGAATTTGCTCAAATTCATGTCCACTGAGTCATGGGGTCCACAGTCCATGGGGTTGCAAAAGAACTGGACATGACTTACCACCTAAACAACAACAGGATGTCCACTATGAACACATCTAAAACCACTCTCTCCAATAAGCAATATTACCATTTTTATCTCTGTTTGTGTACTGCTTTATGTTTCAAGACTTCCCTGGTGGCTCAGACAGTAAAGTGTCTGCCTACAATGTGGGGGACCTGGGTTCAATCTCTGGGTTGGGAAGATCTCCTGGAGAAGAAAATGGCAACCCACTCCAGTATTCTTTGCCCTGAAAATCCCATGGACAGAGCAACCTAGTAGGCTGGTCCATGGAGTCGCAAAGGGCCAGATACGACTAAGTGACTTCACTTTATGTTTCAATGCCTTACAAACACAGGAATGGATAAAAAAGAGTCATTCGTAAGGAAGATAGATAATGAGGGAACTGAAAGGTAGTTTTCTTTCTCTGTCTTGTGTCTAAATTCTCTCTTGGGTAACCAGAAGGTTTTCTAACAGATGGACTCTTGGATGAGTTGATATTTAATTTCTCTTTGAACCCTGAGGTTCTGTAATTGTGTTATAAGATGTACTACTGGTAATTGGTAAGTTTTCCAGCTCTATAATGTACAGTGGAAAGAGATGGGATCCATGACCATATTAATACATGAAGAGAAATAAACAACTAATTGTTAAGACTCATAGAATCTATAAGCTTGAAAGGAACATATAGAACCATTTAATATTCCACCTGTTGTCAGTGTGCCCTTTTGATCCCCAAGTAGTGAGCACTCTATTCACACTTAAAAAAAATTCCATGATTGGAAATCTAAGAACATTCATTTTGAATGGCTGACTCTCATACTACAAGCTATAAGTATATAGATTTTTAGCATCATGTTAGGAAAGAAAATAGGCTTCCTAGCAGTAAGGGTAATGGGTCAGTGGGAAAGTATCTGCTTGCCAATACAGAAGACGTGGGTTCAATCCCTGGGTTGGGAAGACCCCCTGGAGAAGGAAATGGCAACCCACTCTAGTATTTTTTGCCTGGACAATACCATGGACATAGGAGCTTGGTGGGTGACAGTCCATGGGGCACAAAAGAGTCAGACACGACTCAGCGACTAAACAACAACAGGAGAAAAACAGTCATGTAAAAGAACACATGGGGTTCCCATAATGTGCCAAACACTGTGCAGTATGAAAACAGTCTGTGAAGTCAAGAATTTCACAGTTTAAGAGATAAATAAATTTCATTTATAATATGTACAAAATTGCAGTTGCTAGGAAATTTCAGAAGTGAAATTAGGCTGATCAAGGGTATAAATGAAATTTCTGAAGTAGAATTTTCACATCTTCTTTGTTATGCATCTTGTATTTCCTCTTAGAAACACTTTCTCAGCTTTATTTTTTAAAGACTTTTCATAATTGCAGGTTCTCTTTCCATTTCAATCAATAATTTAATTTAAAGAAACTAAATCAATTTAAATTTAATTTTCTTTTTTTTTACAATTACAACTTAAACAATTGGTAAGTCTTATTGAAACATTATGACTAACTACTGAGTTATTGAACTTCACAGATCTCCACGGACCTGATCACAGCACTCCACTGCAGTAGCCCGATCCAAAGTCATAACTGCAAAGTGTAATCACCTGTATTACCTTTAAGACCTTAAATCTGAATACTTACCCTCTTATCAAGGGCTTCCCAGGTGGCTCAGTGGTAAAGAATCTGCCTGCTGATGCAGGAAACAGAGGTTCGATCCCTGGGTCAAGAAGATTCCCTGGAGGAGGAAATGGCAACCCACTCCAGTATTCTTGCCTGGAAAATCTCATGGACAGAGGAGCCTGGCCATGGGATCACAGAAGAGTCAGACACGACTGATTGACTGAGCATGTATGCTCCCTCTTAACATGTCAATCCTTTCAGCTCTTGCTTTCTTCACCCACATTAAACCTGATCTTGGCCTCCTTGGAAGGGCTGGAGTCCCCAGGAGGTGAACAGTCTACCTGCTTCCCTACCCTCCTTTCCTGGTCAAATACCAAAGGTCCATCCTCTCAGTCACAACTTCCTCATCCCTTTCCTCTTCTACTCTCTTCCCAAAACCTTGGGTCTTGGCATTGCAGCCTTCTAATTTCTCTGTTCCTACATGAGGGCTGCAGAATAATACTGGAGACGATGCTACTATATGTAGGTCGGTGGCACTAAACATTCATGCCTCAATTGTCAGCTAGTCTTTTTCATTGTTAGAAATTTTTATTATCTCTTTATTAGAAAACCTTTATTTTGTGTCTTTTTTAGTGTTCTCTCTCCCAGTGACTTCAACAGCTATTCCATCTTAAATAAAAAAATTTTATCAAATAAAGTCTGTCATAAAATACTATGAAGAAAAGAAAGAAACACCACAACTAATCCCTTTCTTCGCAAACCACCCTTTTTAATGGGCTGATGTATTATTTTAGGTCTTCCCCAGCAATAGGGTAATTTCATGTTACTGTATTAATATAGTATATGCAATTTTGCCTCCTGCTTTTCTAAAAATGCTTAATCATAAGCAATTTGCCTTGTTTTGTACTACTGAGGCATCATTTGAAATGACTTTGCAGTTTAAAGAAGCTGTACCAGGGTCTTACCATTGAGTTTCTTGAAAGGGTAGACATCACCTACTACATTACATTACTTAATCATATACCATTTACTGCATGATGTAGAATGGTGGAGTTAAGCTTTGTTATTTCATGAAATGTATGTGAACAAAATTTACCAATGAGCCCACATCATTGGTAAGGCTTAGATTCAATAAGTAGCACCATATCATAGCATTAAAAGGCATAAATCATACAGAAGTGTATTTCTTACTCAAGATACAGTCTTAACACGGACAGTTCAGGGACAGTATGGCAGAGTTGCCTCATGAAGTCTTTGGGGACACAGGTTTCCTGGATCTAGGCTCTGCCAGCGGGACCCCATTCACAGGACCATCCTGTAGTCCAAGATGGCTGCTCCACCTCCAGGAATCAGATCTCCATTTCAAACAACTCAAAACATCTCAAGTTTATATCTAAATTTATTTTTTTCCTACAAATATGTTTTTCCTCGTGTTGTTTCCATCTTGGTTATTTGTACCATATTGCTAATGAAATCTGAATAGAGGGCCGTTCTCAAATGTTCACTTTTATAAATTGTGTCTTCAGTATGTTTCTACAAATCCATGTCTTCCTCTACTTATTCAGAATTGTGGTCTTGGAAAAATATCTGTGACTTTTATTCTGATTTTAGGATCTTCGTCGCCTAAACCATATTGCACATCGCCCAAATGATCTGTTGTTCATGCTACTTTTTTTGTTTAAAATCTTTCAATGACTATAATTCACCTTCAGAATAAAGTCCAGACTTATTAGCCTTGTTTAAGTGTCACTTGAGGAACTTCCCTGGAGGTCCATTGCTTAAGACTGTGCTTCCACTGCAGAGGGTGCAGGTTCAATCCTTGGTCAGGAAACTAAGATCCTACATGCTGTGTGGCATAGCCAAATAAAGACATCTTAAATAAATAAATAAATAAAGTAAAAGCTAGCAATTTAAAAAATTCTTTAAAAGAATAAAACCGTCCCTTGAAATCAAGTATCTCTTGAACTATCCAACCCCATTCCCCATATGTACTTTAACTAATACCCAGTATGTCTGTCCCAGTGGCTACCAAGCTTCTTCAATATATGGGGACATGTTCTACTCAGTTATATTGTTTCCTATGCTCAAAGTCCTTTATGCACATTTACCCACCTATGTTACTCATGCTTAACCTTTAAAATGCATTAAAGTTTATCTTGCTGGAGCTTCCTTGGCTCAACTCCCTTCAACCAAAAAAATGGGGCACTTACTTTTATGTACTCAGTGTCTTGGTATAAATTCAAAGTCATACTTGTTATGTCATATATCAGTCTTATACCTGAGCTCTTTAAATGAGGGACTGCAGATCTGGAGTGTGACCTAAAGTAGGACACATATAGACTGGCTTCATTTAAAGAACCCTTAATTGATGCTTTTGAACTGTGGTGTTGGAGAAGACTCTTGAGAGTCCCTTGGACTGCAAGGAGATCCAACCAGTCCATTCTGAAGGAGATCAGCCCTGGTATCTTTGGAAGGAATGATGCTAAAGCTGAAGCTCCAGTACTTTGGCCACCTCACTTGAAGAGTTAACTCATTGGAAAAGACTTTGATGCTGGGAGGGATTGGGGGCAGGAGAAGAAGGGGACGACAGAGGATGAGATGGCTGGATGGCATCACTGACTCGATGGACGTGAGTCTAAGTGAACTCTGGGAGTTAGTAACGGACAGGGAGGCCTGGCGTGCTGGGATTCATGGGGTCGCAAAGAGTCGGACATGACTGAGCGACTGAACTGAACTGAACTGAACTACCTCTTTTCCATTTCTCAGTGCCAAATTCCTGATCTCAATAGATAGGGCGCATCAGCAAGTAGGTGTACTATTCATAATACTTTAAAAAGATCTGTAACTATTAAAAGACAACACAATGATTTGTGTTGAAAATAACCTGCTGTATAAAATAACCTGTTGTTTATTCTGAAATGAGATCTCATATAAACAGATTTCTACTTTATAATTACTTACAAGAAACAATTAAGGTTTTAACATCAAATTCTCCTTCCTTTTCCCTAGAAAGGGCTACAAAAGCAGTTTTGGTTCAGGGTGGGCACTTCTGTGTGACATGCATTGTTCTTGTCTCACATAACCTGCTCTGCTCGGAAGTTTTTGCATCTTATTTCAGGGTCCTTATTAGCTAATCACCCAGAGTTCTTAGTTGTTCCTAAATAATCCTAGAAATAGCTTTCAGCCTCCAGGATAACTTATTACAGTCTCAGATGAAAGACACTGCTCTACCTGCAGAATCAGAATTTTTAGTTTGGATCGTTGCAATTTTTCATCAACTGTTACTTTCTTTTATGTACTGTGATGTTGGGAAAAGGTTTTGAGCTTCTTCTAGAGATCTATATTTCCATACCTACTAGGAGTGGGAACTGAAAATTGATCTCCCCCCTATTCACAGTCCATGAAATTTCCTGCATTCCATCATAAAAATAGTGACTCAGAACATTACTTTTTAATCACTTCTTTCCCAGTTCAGTGGTTTCCAAATGCCTTTGTGTGGATGGACTAGATCAGAATTGCCTGGAAAGTATATTAAAATTATAGATTCCTAGGCTCTGACCCAATCATTGAGAGAATTTCCAGAACTGAGGCCCTTTAATGTATTTTAACCAGGAACAAAGGCAATTCTTATTCCAACCCAGTTTGGGAATTTGTAAGACCACAATGACTATCTCATAGCTAAAGTCAGCAGGTACTATTTTGTGAATAAAAACAAACAGTGAGTGAGTGACATTCATAAACATTAAAAAGATTCGTAAACATTAAAAAGCTCTTTTGAGCTTTCTAAAATCTTTTCTCCAGACAAGTGAAAAACTATCATCTGTCTGAAAAACTGAGGAAGCCTATACTTACACATATAGGTAGAATCCAGTACATACTGGCAGGCCGGCACTTATACAATGAGAACCAGAAAAAGTCATGGACATTGCCAAACCCCACATTTCAGGGGATCAGAGAGCTGTGAAAGTGACGAGGATCTAAAACTCTGAGGGACGGACTATTTCCAAGGTGGCTTGTTCATATTTCTTCCTGGCGATAGCACTTGCTAAGACACTCTTTGGAAGGAATGAAAAATCAGTACAATTTTGGAGAGATTGTGTTGTGGTCTAAATTGGGGGATTAGAAGGAACAAAAATGCCCGATCAGTTTTCCCTCTGAAACACTTGCTAAATTCTGGTCTTGTGAGGATTGCTTCCCCGGTGAATTCTTCCAAACATTTAAGGAATAAATTATACCAAACTGTACAAACTCTTCCAGAAAAAGTAAAAAAGAGTGAATACTCTGCCTCTAATAATAAGGCTAACATAATGTTGATTCTAAAAATTTTAGAATATTACACAAAAAAGTACAAATCAGTTTCTCACATAATTATGGATGCAAAAATCATTAACAAATACTAGAAATTTAAATTAAAACCACTGATGTATAAATATATTTTTTAAAGACGATACACCATGGCCAACTTGTGTATTCTAGTTCAAGTTTGCTTTAAAGTTCAAAAAGTAATCTATTTAATTTACTGCATTAATAGAAAAAAATAAGATAATCATAGGATCATGCAGATAAATGAAGGAAGAAAAACTCACAAAATTCAAAATCTACCACAATTTTTTTAAAAAACTGAATACACATAATATGGACTCTTCCCTGCATATATATTTAAATTAAAAGTTAAATAAAACAATCTATGCACACTAAGTGACTCAAGAACTTTAAGCTAAAAGTCATTCTAAAACTCTGTGTAATAGAGTACTGAGTGTTGTAAGCATTTGTAAATGTTTAAATACTTAAGAAATGAATGAATAACTTTGTAGTCAAATAGACAATCAAAAATTTATGGAAAACATGCTGTACAAATGCTATGGTGGATATCAAAATGAAGTGATTAAAATCTCTACTCTGTGGCTTACAATATACAAGATTATGAACCCATAATAATAGAATTATTAAAAGGTCTGATATAATAAATGTTATGTGACATACACAAATAAATTACTAAAGAATAATCACCGACTCAATTGGGTGGACTCCAGGAGCTGGTGATGGACAGAGGCCTAGTGTGCTGTAGTTGATGGGGTTGCAAAGAGTCGGACACAACGGAAAGACTGAACTGAACTGAATATCCAACTGGAAGTTGGAAGAAAGAAATCCCATAGGAGGATAATACTGAAACAGTATTAAGTAAAATTTCATCTGTTGAAGACAAAGCCAAGGAAAGGTAGTATTCCAAGGTTGTTTGTTTTGATTCTCATTTTCACTTTATATTCAAAGAGATGATAGTCCATAAAATGACACACTGTTTTTGCTTCAATTTCCTTCTAGATCAGATGATGTCAACTCCCCTCCCCCATCACAATATCATTTTGTTGTTAGAATGCCTCTCATTCTAGGCTCATTTTTTGTGCTTATCTCAGAATTGTATTTTTTTGTCATTAAACTCCATCTTAGTATTTTCAAGGTTATTTTGACTTTTTCTCTTATCATTCAGAGTCTTAGCACTAGTTGCAATTTATACCCAGGCTATATGATGGTATAAACCAACTATAGCATGATCAATTTCATGTTTTTAACATTCTCAGTGATTGGCCATGTAGCAATTGACTGAGTTGAAAGTGTAAAGACTCAGTAATATTGATCACAGTTAAGAGTCAAAATGGATCACATATAAAGGTTTATCTATTTTGATTATTAGCTTGGGTGTTAAGTATAATCACAATTAAATGATAAATTGGAGAAACATACTTTGCAGTATTTGAGACAAAGTTCATTCTTTATGAATTTCCTACATGCTGGGATGTTTCTTTATCAATAATGATGAGAGATATTTATGGCTATCCCAGAGCTATTTGCCCTCAAATTCATGTTATGTGCCCCTCTGCTTTACCCTGTATTGCAGAAAAATGCAGAACGCCTATTTCCAGCTGTTTTTTTTGTCAGCAGGAAGTCCTAGTAAAAGACTGAAACATGGTAAGAAGAGAATACCAGGTCCGCTCAACCTCCTTCCCCTTCAAGCAGCATCTTTAGGTGCAGCTGCAAGTGACATCAGCAAGATGACTGAATAAGACATCCTTCACAGTCGACCCCTCTCAACAACTGGACTCCATCCAGTTGGACAAAAGCGCCTTTGTAGGGGCTTGTGTGACCCAGCATGTTATGTCTATGGATCCAAGAAGAATCTCACCCATTCATATGTCAGGTAAAAGGCACAGAAACCTCAGTTCCAGCTAAGGAACCTGAACTGGACTGTGACCTGGCTCTAGCCCCTCACAGCCACAGCTGGGAGCCTCCAAGAACACTAATTTAAATAGTCACTCATGGACAAAAAAAAAAAAACCTTTATGTGAGTCCTGGAGTCCAGGATAAATATTCCAGCATGCTACTGAAGCAAAAATAAAATCCAAACTTGGATTCAAGGAAGAGGGTAAAAGGAATAGCTGGACTTCAACTGCATAACCTCTGCCTCAAGGCAGCAGGGTTCAGGACCAAGACAGTCCTTCTCGTGATACCTCCTGTGGAGGAAAGTTACAGAACATCTAATCAGTGTCTAGCTTCCCCAGCTATGTGGATAAAAATCAATATATAAAACTCAGCTGCATTTCTAGACACTAATAATAAACTATCAGAAAGACAAATTAATAAAATAGTATAAAAAGAATACATTTAACCAAGAATAATTGTAACAAAGCATGTGAAGGTGGATTTGAACACTGCAAGACTTTGATAAAAGAAACTGAAAAAAACACAAATATATGGAAATATATTCTGTGATCATGGACTGGAATAATTAAGTTGTTAAAATGCCCACACTAAAAAAATCCATATACGGATTCAATGGAATCCTTATGAAAATTCAAATGACATTTTTTAAAGAAATAGAAAAAAAATCTAAAATGTGTTTGGAAGCCCCTGAATAGCAAAAAAAAAAAAANGGAAAGGATGCGGAGAAAAGGGAACCTTACACTGTTGGTAGGAATGTAAATTGGCGTAACCATTATGGAGAACAAGGAGGGTTTTTTTGTGGAGTGGGACGGTGGGGGGAGTATAGTTGCTTTTCAACGTTGCCTCACACTGTAAACATAGTGAATCAGTTATAAGTATATATACAATCCCCTCCCTCTTAGACCTCCCATTCCATTTCTTCCATCCCACCCCCTAGGTTACCATGGAGCGCCAAGCTGAAGGCCTTGCGCTATATAGCAGGATCCCACTAGCTCTCTGTTTAGGCATGAAGTGCACATACATTAATCCCAGTCTCTCAGTTCATCCCACCAGCCCCCATATCCACAGGCCCATTCTCTGCGTCTGTGTCTCTATTCCTGCCCTGCAAATGGCTTTCTTAAAAAACGAAATAGGGGACTACCATGTGATTCAGTAATCCCCCTCCTGGGCATATAACCAGAGAAAACCGTAATCCAAAAAATACATGCACCCCAACGCTCACTGCAGCACTATTTACAACAGCCAAGACACAGAAGCAACCTAAATGCCCATTGACAGATGAATGTAAAAAGAAAAGGTGGCACGCTGATATCGATTTTTAACTTTAAATTCTCTGGTATATTTTCTTCATATCTTTCTAGTATTAAGCATAAAATAATTAATTCATTTTTAAAATTTTGTTTGCTTATTTTTTGGCTGCACTGGGTCTTCGCTGCTGCATGCAGACTATCCAGTTGGAGCAAGTGCGGGCTGCTCTCTAGCTGGGGTGTACAGGCGTCTCTTTGTGGTGGCTTCTCTCGTTGTGCAGCACGGGCTCTAGGGTGGGTGGGCTTCAGGAGTTGTGGCTCTCAGGCTCTAGAACGTGAGTCTTAATAGCTGTGGCGCACGGGCTTAGTTGCCNTTTTTGGCTGCACTGGGTCTTCGCTGCTGCATGCAGACTATCCAGTTGGAGCAAGTGCGGGCTGCTCTCTAGCTGGGGTGTACAGGCGTCTCTTTGTGGTGGCTTCTCTCGTTGTGCAGCACGGGCTCTAGGGTGGGTGGGCTTCAGGAGTTGTGGCTCTCAGGCTCTAGAACGTGAGTCTTAATAGCTGTGGCGCACGGGCTTAGTTGCCCTGAGGCATGTGGAATCTTCCGGGAACAGAAATTGAACTCATGTCCCCTGCTCTATCAAGTAGATTCTTAACCAATGAACACCAAGGAAGTCCTGACTAATGCATTTCTGATAGACGTTTCAGAATATGTATATATCCCTGAGTACATATTTGACCATATACTATTCATGATCATACAAATATAAAGCTCTTCTTGTCCTTAATTCCTAAATAATCAGAGGTTGCAATGATCATACTTTAGTTATTTAGGAAATTTGATTTTTTTCCCAATCAGTAAAGCTTTGTCTCTTTAATTTTTTGTACTCAATTTCTATTTTTAGAATATGATAGTGAAAGAATCTTACCTATGCATTAACTGAAAAGTTCTTCTTTTCCTCATATATCTTCATTTTAAATAATTTTCCATGAATAATTTATAAGGTAATATATTCTCCAGAAGATAGAAGTATATACATGTATACTTAATACACATTCTCAATATATATTTCTCAATATACATGCATCTTTATGAATAAGATTTTCTGTATACACTCCAAAGTGCAAGGACTGTATTTCTTTTTCACGATTGCAACATTAAAACCTGCCACAATGCCAAACATACTAAGAAATAGGAAATAATTATTCTCATTTATTCTTTTTCTCTAAATGATCTCTCAAAAACTAAAAGATATGTTAAAAATCCCTCACTACTATACTTATATTGACTGTTCCTTGCATATTGAAAGATATTTATTGGATATATTTACATTCTACCTTATTTGGTGTATCGAAATTTAGAACTGTTATATCTTCATTAGGGAATTTTCCATCAAAATAAAATCAGCTTCTTTGTCCACACTGCTTTTGGAATTGATTTTATTTTTATTATATCCAGCAGTTCTGGAGTTATTTTCCTTGGTATTTCCTGATATATCTTTGTCCCAATTTTTAACAAATTGAAATTCTCTTATAGTTGTATTTCTTAGAAAAACTATATAAATGCTATGTTTTGGTTATTTTAACTAATATGGGCCTTTGGCCTCTAAAAAGCGAAATATCCTAAATATTTCTTGTGCTTTTAGTTTTTATGCTCCCTTTGTTTATTATATGGTGTTTAATAAATATCTTTTATTTGCTTCTACTATTTTCCTAATAAGTTAGAAGATATATGTCATATTTTAAGAGTATGTACTCTCAGATATCAAGAATCATATACTTTCTCAACTCACTGCTGTAACAAAGAACATAGTTTATTGCTTCCTGTCTATAAATATTAGAAAAGCAGCATTTTTTTACTCTTCTTGCACCCTCTCCACCAATTCCCTGCATCTCAATCAACATCTGTTAAATTCCAGTGTTCTCTTATTATTTTCTGTCAACTCTCATCTCTTATTTTGGAGTCTCTTTTTATGAATATTCTTGAGTATATAAACCACCTACTTAATGAAATTTACTTTTATACCAATGATGAATAATTTTTGGAAGTATGTTTTCATCTGCAGCTTAAATTCTCATTTGTATTGCAAATGATTTTTATGGACTTCACCTTGTTTGTTTTCCTTCTTCTGTTTCTTCATTGCTTCCATCCTTCTTGAGGAAAGACAAATCCATTCACCTAAGCCAGAGAGTACATTGTGGTTGGTTCTCATTATTCATGGCTTTCTGACTCCTCCTCTCAAACCACAAGCAGGAAAGCTAAATAAGACCCAATTGCCAATGTGTTATTCAGCCTTTCATTTAGAGTGGCTGGCCTGAACAGTCTTTTCTATTTGGCTTGATTACCTTTCTACTAGGAACAGAGTTTAATCTGTACAATTTGAAGCAGTCTGTGGTTCTTCACTTATCAAAAATGATAAGTGAAAAAATTCAGCTCTCTGAATATCATTCCACAACTAGCAGCCTTAAAAACTTGAAACATAACTTATAACACATCATGCCCTTCCCATCACAGACATAAATTATGTCTCATATAGAAAAGTGTTTGGTAAAATAATTGCAAAAGACGAGGAGCATCCCTGCTCAACAGAAGTTGGTTTTCTTCGTTTCGAAAATGGAAGACCACTCTTCCCTGAGGTGCAAGTACACAAGGATGTTATGGATTGAACACTTGAACAACTTTTTCTCCATGTGGTTCATCATCCTGCCTTAGGACTTCATCTGACCTGTGATGCATGGAAATTCTCCATTAAATGTGGCATAGCCTAGGGTCTGCTGCTGCTGCTAAGTTGCTTCAGACGTGTCCACCTCTGTGTGACCCCATAGATGGCAGCTCACCAGGCTCCCCTGTCCCTGGGATTCTCCAGGCAAGAACACTTGAGTGGGTTGTCATTTCCTTCTCCAATGCATGAAAGTGAAAAATGAAAGTGAAGTCACTCAGTCGTGTCCGACCCTCAGCGACCCTGTGGATTGCAGCTTTCCAGGCTCCTCTGTCCATGGGATTTTCCAGGCAAGAGTACTGGAATGAGGTGCCATTGCCTTCTCTGATCCTAGGGTCTAGGACCAGACAATTAGTCTGTACTGTTGAAAACACGCACTTTTTTCCTCAATGATAACAGAAGGACTGCTGCTGAAGCTGAAGCTCCAATTCTCTGGCCTCCTGATGTGAGGAGCCGACTCACTGCTGGGAAAGATTGAAGGCAAGATGATGTTGATGATGGGAAAGATTGAGGGCAAGAGGAAAAGGGATGACAGAAGATGAGATGTTTGGATGGCATCACTGACTCAATGGACATGAGTCTGAGCAAACTCTGGGAGACATTGAAGGACAGGGAAGCCTGGAGCACTGCAGGTCATGAGGTTGCAAAGAGTCGGACATGACTTAGCAACTTAACAACAACAATGTAATGTAGTGTTAGTCACTCAGTTATGTCCAACTCTGCAACACCCTGCCAGGCTCCTCCATCCATGGAATATTCCAGGCAAGAATACTGGAGTGGGTGGCTATTTCTTTCTCCAGAGGATCTTCCTGACCCAGGGATTGAACCTGGGTCTCCTACACTGCAGGCAGACTATTTACCATCTGAGTCACCAGGGAAGTTATTTGAGACAAATTCTTAACTTTGCCACACATAGTGGTATAAGAGGCCAAGTCAAGCAAATGCATCTATTTGTACGGATTCTATTTGCACTAGTAATATGTCTTCTTCCTAGAGAAATGGGCCTGTATCCACAATCATAAGTGATCAAGTGTTGCCTCAGCAGAAGATATAAAAGAGAGGCTCACTGTTCAACTAAACTCTTGTTGCAAGCTGATTCCTGTCACTTCACGTCCCTTTCACCTCCCCAGTGTTTTTCCATGTCTATCTGTAACAACATTTATTCATTCACTTGTTCCACAAATGTTATTTCCCTTGCTCTGAGGTAGGCACTGGAGATATACTGGTGGATACTACAAGCATACTCCTTGCTCTCATAGAACATATAGTCTAATGAGAAGAAAGCCAGTAAATAGGAAATAAACAGGTAATGAAATACTTATTTAAAAGTTACGTTACGATGAAGAGTGAGCCGAGGCAATCAATGCAAAAGGGAGTACTTTAAATAAGGCAGCACAGACTCCTTTTCCTTTAAGTTGAAAACAAAAAGAAGTGGCCAGTTTTGTAAAGCTGCGTAAGTATGACAGTCTGTGTTCTGGGCAGACTTGTAAGCGGGAAGCACCAGGAGCAGAAATAAGGAGAGTGATTAGAGGATACTGTGGATGGAATCATCACATGAGATTTGGAGAGGTTCTGGCATAAACTGGAACATACAGATTTTGAAGGTAAAGGATATGGGATGAATTCTAAAGCCACTGAAGGATTTTTGAGAGTTACCTGACATTTTAAGTGGGGAATAATGTGATATATTTAAAAATCCTGATTCTGGAATAGGAAATGGAGAAGATGTAGAAAAAGACTAGAAGCTATAAGACCATTTTCATGATTACAGTCTCCACCAAGAAGGGGACACATTTCAGTCCAATGGTTAAGACTCCACACTTCCAAGAGGAGGGGTGCAGGTTCCATCCCTAGTCGGGGAACTAAGATCCCACATGCCTGGTAGCATAGCCAAACCAAACAAGCAAACAAACAAAAGGAAGGGAACACATTTGAAATACATTTCAGATGTAGAATCACTATGGCTTATCATTTGGAGATGGGATACTGAGTACAGATACAATAAGGGATACCTTCAAGGATCTTGCTTGAGCAACTGTAGCAGGAAGACTGAAGAAGAACGGGCACAGAGGAGTTTCTAGTTAATAAAACAATTCCAGATTTTACCAGCTCATTCTTGATCAGAAGAACAACTAAGTCCCAATTTTCCTCTGCAAAAAAAAAAAAAAAAGGTATGATAATGTCAAAGACTAAACCAGTCAGATTTTCTCCTGTCTACCTGATTGGCAGAGTATGAGATTCTGACTTTTCTAGCCACTCTCTGGAGGTCAGACGCCCATTTGGGTATCAACACAGCAGCGCTCATAAAAGGTCAGTTTTGTTCAGCGTCTGGAATAGCTTCACCTGCGTATACCCACTTATTATACAACTGCTGCTATGAATCCTTGCGTCGGTTTTATGAAGACTCACTGTGTTTTAGTGATAAGGATCTTAAGTTGTCACTTTTGCTTCAAAACTTTAAAAATTGGGTGGTACACAGACTGAGAAAGAAAGGCATTCTATCTTGAGGTTAGAATCCCTGCAACAAAATCCTGAGGAACAGGACAAGAGCCTGGCTTGGAAGCCATTTTTGGTATGATTGTTTAAGAAAAGTTTTTCCCACTGAACTACATTACACTGTCATTAATGCAATGCCTTGGATTTTGAACCACCACTGGTCTAGCTAGCTGACACTGACATGTCTTCTTATAACTATATCTGACAACCCACAGCCCACTAGTCTGTCAGTTTACAGTAATATTTATGGACACCTTTGAACTCAATCACATAGCAAGTAAGACACACAGAAGGAAAAGCAATGGCAACTCTTAAATAACACTTGTCTTATTTTTCCACTTTTCTTAGGAATGAAGTGAAGGGTTAAATTCACATTAAAGGAGAAAAAAAAAAATGCCTGCTATTTGGGAAGCATGAACTGGGTAGTACAGTTGAAGAAAAAAAACTCAAGAAACATCACACAGGAAAGAATTTTCTCTCCCCAAAATGAAGCGTCATTTCAGGTTTCCACCTACATATGTCAATTTAATTATAAAACAGATTTTTATAAATCACAAGCAATAATGGGGTGCTGGGTGAGTGGGTGTGTGTGTGTGTGCATGCATGTGTAATTTTTAAATATTCACTCTGCAGCTTTTACACTCCAGAGAATTAATCAAACTGTCAGGCCCAAAACCAAAAACTGAAAAGCACACACAGTGGTATGCCACGGTAACTTAGCAACAAGAGCTGAAGAGGTTAAGACAGAAATTGCTGTCATTTTCTTATATTTGAGAATTTCTACCTGACTATCTCCCCACTCTCGCCCACCTCCCAAACACACATTCGGATTCCTCCAGGTGGTTGTTCACCGAATCAAATCTTTTATATATTTTAATGATCTTGTGTTTGACAAATTCTATTTGTAGAGGACGTGAGGAATCACCTACTGAGTACAGAATTTCAGAGCATCTGTGAATACTTCATTGATCAAAAGTGAAAGTCTTTTGTGCACAACACAGGTGTTACCAACTGGACTGATCATTTCCCATGAGGCTGCGAAACACACATACACTGTGGGCAATTCCTATACATAAGTAAGGTGCTCGAGGGACATAACCAGTTCCATGACAGGTCTGTTCTGGTTCTAAATAGTAATTCCTCTGCCAGGATGACAGTTTTGCAGCAGCCCCTGAAGATAGTAGGACCTCCATTGGCAAGGAAATTCTGTCTTAAAATATATAGAGGAGTTCTTGATTGTGAGATCTGAGCAAAGAGCAGAAATTCTTTTAAACAATGGAGGGAGGAAAAAGCATTACTCTGGTACTTCAAATACAGATCTATTTAACAGTTTACATAATACCCCAATGGCCTTGAATGAGTGAGGAAAGAGGGGATGAATATCTGATCCCTCCAACCTCATTAACACTGGCCTATCTACTGAGTACTCTTTACACCAGGTTCTCACATCAAGGAAAAGGACCTTACTTGAGGATAGCAGTGGCAAAGGTGAAGTACCACCAACTACATCATTCTCCTTCTCCAGTGCTGCCCTAGGACAAGTTATTTCCTCTAAGACAGATATGACTGGTGATAGACTGAAGACTTTCTAATCCATCTTGTGCTGCATTTTTGGAGAGCCTTCCTAAAAAAAAAGTCAGAATCTAAGGTACTGTGTGAATAAGAAGAATGTGATGCTTATGCTAATCGTAGAGGTTCCATTTATGATTTGATACTTAGTTCTCCGGCTTCCCAGGTGGCGCTAGTGGACAAGAACACACCTGCCCAATGCACAAGACGTAAGAGATACAGGTTTGATCCTTGGGTTGGGAAGCTGCCCTGGAGGAGGGCATGGCAACCCACTCCAGTATTCTTGCCTGGGGAATCCCATGGACAGAGGAGCCTGGTGGGCTATGGTCCCTAGAGTTGCAAACAGTCAGATATGACTGAGGTAGCTTAGCATGCACTCAGTTCTCAGTTTTTCTAGCCCTGAACCTGTCCACCCAAAACAAGTGTGCCAGGCCCCTGGCCCATCTTTCCCAGGAGTGTTAAACTCAGAAGTGAGGCTTGAATATTGATTGGTTTACGTACCCTTAAGAAGAGCAAGAACTTAGTTATTATTGGTTCACTGTTAAATCTTAAGTAAGAAGACAGTTAAATAATTCTAAAACTAAAAATATGGTGGGGCCAGAATTTACTCGAAATAACAAGGCTATCTAACATATAATTTGTTGCTTGCTGTTATTCTGCTATATCATAGTTCTCTCGGTTCATAAAGGCGTTAATAATACTTTTCAATTTTTTTCCCTCATTTCCTGTGTGAGTGGGTTTATTAGATTTATGGAAGCCATATATACTTGAGCAGAGATGAGTAGGTATAAATATATCAAAGCAGAAGACTAGCTATGGGGTTTCTTTGTTTCTTTCTACATGATCTGTACTTTTCTTTTGAGGGGATGTATATTACTTCTTGAGCCTCAAAAGTCATTGGCCATGGACCCCAGTGCTTGCATTTGACACCCAATGATGATCATACTAGGTTTTACTACACCCAAGTGAGAGAGTTTTGCTTCTTTTCCTCCATTGCTGAGACTATGTGGTCATTTTTGTATTCATTCCTATAAAGAGTACTAATTGAGCTCCTTTGGGGTCAGTTTGCAGTCTCAGAAACAAACAGATCCGTTTCCTTACCCAGAGCTGAAAGAAGACGGGGGAAGGCATTCCACACAAACGCAAGACCATGCCTTCTCGGGTCTGCTTGCTCCACTCTTGGTCCAAGGACACAGCAGTCCTATTTCTGGTCCTCTAAGTCAATGAGGCCCCAAGAAAGCGTGCACAGCTCCACTGTGGAAGATGATCGCCTGGAGTATGGGAAGAAAATGTGAGAACTTCCCCTAACATTTTTTTATCTGGGGAAAGGAAAGAAATTCTGTAGAGGATCTCATTAGCTCCTTCTCACTTTTTTTCATGCTTTCAAAGGGATCAGATCGTGTATGAAGTGCCCAGAAGAAAAAGGCGGAGGAGGCTGTCATGCAGATGGTTCGACGACGGCATTCCCTTTGCATTTAATGTCACGTTGTGCAGTTTACAATACTGTACAGTTTACATTTGTCCACTTAATTTACTGCATATGGATTTATGCATGATATTGTGTAGTTTTAACTAAACTATCCCTTGAAAGGGCTTCCCTGGTGGCTCAGCTGGTAAAGAATCCGCCTGCAATGCAGGAGACCCTGGTTCGATGCCTGGCTCGGGAAGATCCACTGGAGAAGGGATAGGCTACCCACTTCAGTATTCTTGGGCTTCCCTGGTAGCTCAGCTGATAAAAGAATTTGCCTGCAATGCAAGAGCCTTGGGTTCAGTCCCNTCAGCTGGTAAAGAATCCGCCCGCAATGCAGGAGACCCTGGTTCGATGCCTGGCTCGGGAAGATCCACTGGAGAAGGGATAGGCTACCCACTTCAGTATTCTTGGGCTTCCCTGGTAGCTCAGCTGATAAAAGAATTTGCCTGCAATGCAAGAGCCTTGGGTTCAGTCCCTGAGTTGGGAAGATCCCCTGGAGAAGGGAATGGCTACCCTCTCCAGTATTCTGGCCTAGAGAATTCCATGGACTCTATGGGGTCGCAAAGAGTCGGACACGACTGAACAACTTTCACTTTCATCCCTTAAAAATATACAACTGGAGGGACTTCCCTCGTGGTCCAGTGGTTAAGAAGCTGCCTTCCAATATAGGGACGTGGGTCACAAAACTTAAGATCCCACATGCCACAGGGCCACTATGTCCACGTATCACAATGAATAACCTGCGTGCTGCAACTAAGATCCCAATGCAGTCAAATAAAAATAAAACATTTTTTTAATTCCCTATTCTTAAAAAAGTATATACAACTTGCTTAACATATTCTGAATGAAAACACTGATGACTAGAAATGATACTGCAAGTATAAAGAATAACAAAAATTGATGGAGTTGACTATCTTTTTTGCATATTCTCTTTGTAAATTTTACAAGGGGAAAACAATCGAATGTAATGAGTGCTCCCCAAAATTTCCCAACATTTTTTAGAAATTATTAAGAAAAGCCTTTAAAATATGGATTTATCTCCACTAGCAATGGATGTCATTAGCTGTGCTTTCTAATGAATTCCAACTTCAGTGAATCTAGGTATCTTATTAATACATACATTAATGCCTGTATTATATGCACATGCATATAATTTATGAATAAATATGTATACATTTATCATGGTGCATATTCAAAAAACAGTATTCACAGGGGTCCATGATCAAAAAGTTTGGATGCTACAACTGCAAGCAATCCTGTTATAGTTCCTTTTCTGTGTTTAGTGAGCACTCCAGGTACACTGGTGGTGCAACAGTAAAAAACTTGTGGGTTGAGAAGATCCCCTGGGGAAGGAAACGGCAACCTACTCCAGTCCATGGGGTCACAAGAGCTGGACACGACTTAGCAACTCCACCACCACCACCACCAGGGAAACTGGCGCTGGGCACTGAACCACCTTGGCTAATCTGTCTCTTGAATTAGTACTGATCTGCTTAACACTTTGTTCGCAGGTCTTCTTCTGACCCAGAACAGATTATATATCAAGCCATGAAGAAACCTCTTGATTTTAATAAGAACTGTTTCACTAATGCCATACAAAACTGCCTCCTGCTAAATTTACAATGTATCTTTTCTCTATGGTCTTTTCCTAGTTTTGCCTGAGAAGGCTGTCAGCCATTGTCCTTAAATGTGACTGGGCCATACTTTCCTGCAACAAATACTTATTAACGACCTCCTGCAGTCTCCTCTGTGTCCCAGTGCACAAGGGCCATCCCCCAAATAAGCACATTCAAGCAGCTTGCATCCTCAGGGCGTCCCTCAAATCACCTGTTGAACCACAGACATCTCACAAGGGGTCATCCCTGTCCACAAAGAGGGCATGGTCAACCAGGGATTTCCCTCCATGAATGCCTCTTTCCCAAAGCCCGTTTCTTCCATCTCCTGGCTGGCACATAAACTGCTGGTCCTCAACCTCCTAGGAACCTTCCCCGTGAAATCTGAATTCGGTCCCAGGAACAGAGGAGCAGGGAGAGACCGATGAAAGAAGTAGCCGCTTGAATAGGTGGACGGCAGGTTTACTCAGCAAGTGAACTTACATACATGGCTTGTTTGGGTACTGCCAAACAGATTTCCAAACCCTCCGGCCAGGGTCTTTTAAGTATCTTTAGAGGCTTTAGCGTGGTTCAGTCACATCCACCATGTGGACGGACCCACAACATGTTGGTCTTTGATGACTGCCTCCTAAAAAATGGCTCCCACTGTGGGAAGGGAGGGCAGATGGTAAATTTCAAGGAGCCAAGGGACCTCTGATTGTCCGGATCCAGCTCGCAGGTCAACCTGCAGTCACCTCCTGTCAGTTACCTGCTCCACTGCCAAGGTTTCTCATTATTGGCACTGCTACTGGTATTGATGGCTTTGTTGTGAAGCTGCTCTGTGCATGGTGAAAAGTTTAGCAGCATCCCTGGCCTCCACCCCCTAGATGCCAGTAGGAAGCCCACCCTGCCCAATGAAAACTGTCGCCAGACATCACCAAGTATGTTCTGGAGGGCAAGATCACTCACTCCCACTTGAGAACCAGCTGTGTCAGGGCTCCATGGTAAAATAACAGTTTGTTAATGGTAGAAAATATTAGGCAGGGGAAATTTAAATAGGGCCATCTGTGAGAGTCACTCTGAGGAGGAGATTTACAAGCTGACATGTGAAGAATGAGAAGAAGCCAGTCCCCTGATGCAGGTAGGGAAGAGCATTCTAGGTAGCAGAAATGGCAAGTGCAAAGGCCCTGAATCTTGAGCTTCCTGGACCCCAGAAAAGGAAACAAGACTAGGAGGTGCTCCTGTTAGTGGTGAGGAGTAAGGTTGGAGACATTGGCCAAGGCTAGATTACACAGGATCTCACAGACCCCTGGGAAGATCAGTGCTGGGAAAGATCCTAGTTATCAGCCATTCCATGGGCTTAGAAGGAAGCTGCCATGCCTAGCTTTGTGTAGCATTGAAGGAACTGATGGTATTGAAAGTCATAGATGAATTAATCTCTCTAATAAGAATTTTGATTTTGGAGCCTGAGAGCAGTGACTAGTGAGACACACGTACGAACATACAGGTAGAATTTAGTTTATGGAGTGGAGGGTTGGTTTCTGCAATAAATAGATTATTATTTAGAGAGTGAATATTCAGAATATTCAGGTACTGTTGCTAGAAATGAAAAGTTGGTGAGGGCAGAAAACTAACATGTAATTTCTACAGCTCAGAAATTGTATTTGCTAATTTCTCTAAGAAATTAATCTGCTGGGTTCTAATCTGCACAAGTAACTTTGTGCATTCCCAGCTCTCTAACTTGACCTGCTTTTTTGGGGGAAAGTACTTGCTTGGCAGCTTCAAATATATGAATTTCAGTTTCTTAATCTGTAAAATGGTGGGCTCTTTAAGTCATGTTGAATACCTAAAATGCTCCATTTCTCTGATCTTTTGCCCCTTCGTAGTAATTATAATTTAATTTTTGTGAAATCTTCATAACTATGTANGCTTTTTGGGGGGAAAATACTTGCTTGGCAGCTTCAAATATATGAATTTCAGTTTCTTAATCTGTAAAATGGTGGGCTCTTTAAGTCATGTTGAATACCTAAAATGCTCCATTTCTCTGATCTTTTGCCCCTTCATAGTAATTATAATTTAATTTTTGTGAAATCTTCATAACTATGTAGAATAGTTAGAATTTTCCTCTTTGTTCTTGCTATATGGATTACTTGGATTTGAGCTTGAGATAATCTACACTCCCAGGCCACTTTCATAACTCAATTTATTTGTCAAAACCTAAGGTGAAACTGGCAGGTGCTTTTGGTCCATCGTTCAGCCAAAGATGTATCCAAGAACAATTTGCTGAAAAGAAGTAAGAAACTTTCTCGTCTGCCAAACTTCCTCTTGCCTGCTGCTCTTGACAGCTATTTCTACAGGAAAAAAAAAAAATCTATAAACACAGATTTTAAAAAGCAGCAGTTGCTTCTGTTCAAGTTCCCATCACATGTGACCTGAGTTTTCAATCTTCTGTGAAGTCTGGACCCTGGTTTCCCAGTGAGAGCCAAAGCAAACTGCTTTCAGGAGTCTCCATATCTGTCTGTTTGCAAACCCTGCCCTGTTTGCCCATTAGGCAGACATCTGGCTTGCGGACCCAGCACAGCTTCCTCCTGGAGCCTCAGTCTGAGATAGGGGCCAAGCTGTACCCTGTCAGAATGCATCTGAAGATGCAGAGGTCACTGTCGGGTGGGATAGCCGGGCTTGTTTCTGACACCAGAAATAAACAGAAAACAGTTGGGGACAATGGGTGGCCTGAAGCTAATACTGTTTTCTGGAAAGCAGGGTAAAGGGTTCTGTGATCTACCAACTGCCCTTGAAAAAGCTGTTACAAGGGGAGTGATTCTGTGGGGGCTGTGTGTGTGTGTGTGTGTGTACGGAGTGTGGGGGGAGTGGTTAGAGAGGATATGAGTAAGTAATATCTGCTAACTGTAGGCTATCATCAAATCATTCTCCAATAATTCCTCTGCTCTTTCAAGTCCTTCCTTCCTTAACTTTCTTTTTAAAGAGCAACTTCTGCAAGAAATGACCGTGTGTTACCAGTCTATATTCCCATCATTAATATCTGCTCTTTGCTATAGTTATTTATTGATGCTACCACCTGACATTTTGGACAAAAATAATACTTTCAGATGGAGAAGGAAATGGCATCCCATTCCAGTATTCTTGCCTGGGAAATCTCATGGACAGAGAAGCCTGGCTATAGTTCATGGAGTCACAAAAAATTTCGACAAGACTTAGTAACTAAAGAACAACAATACTTCCAGAGACAAATTTAAAAATTTTGTAAGGTGCTTCTATATTCTGAAAAAGAAAACTCTGAAGATCTCCTTAGACTATCTGGAGCTAATAATGTCCTTGATCATTTCAACACTCTCAGCAAAATACTACTTTGTATTAATTCATTATTGTTGTCTGATAGATCATCTCTAAACACAGCGGTTTAAAGCAACACTCTTTACAGTCCCAGAGCTTGAAAATGTAAGCCCTCCCATCTCCTGGTCTTCTGGCTGGCCTCCCTGTGCAGTCGAATGCTTGTCAGCTAGGCAGTGCTGTTCCTGGGGTTGTCTGACTGTTGGATGGAGTGATGCTGGTGACTGAATTATGTGTCTGTTGTCTTCCAGAAGGCTAGCCCAGGCATGTTTACAAGTGGTTGCAAAAGTCCAAGAAAGCAAACAGGGACGTTGATTCAGAACTGCTGTGATAACTGTCTACCTAAAGCAAATCACAGGCAGAGGCTCAACTCACCATGTAGAGAATTAAACTCATGGTTTGATAGGACCACGGCAAAGTGAAAAATGAAAATGTAACTCAATCAGTCACGTCCAACTCTTTGTGACCCTGTGGTCTCTAGCCCACCAGGCCCCTCTGTCCATGGAGTTCTCCAGGCAAGAATATTGGAGTGGGTTGCCATGCCCTTCTGCACGGGATCTTCTCCACCCAGAGATCAAATCTGAGTCTCTTGCATTGTATGTAGATTCTTTACCAGCTGAGCCACGTGAGAAACCCTGGAAGACCACAGCAAATTACCTCCCAAAGGCTGTTGATATAGAGAGGCATTTTGTCAAGCTACCTCCCTGCTCAGTACTACGTACGACACACAGGGTACCTTGCATACGTTGTCGCCAACTTGTACAAGGGCCCAGTAAATTAAATATCATTTTAGAGTTGGGAAAAAAACCCACAAAATTTAAAGAGACTAAGTAGCTTGCCCTAGATCATCCACACTAAACAAACCTACTCTGAGTTGGTCCAATATCTGTAGAAACTCAAATCTTTACTTTTTGTATTCCTATTTGATACATGGTATTTTTTTTTTTCAGTTTTCACAGTTAACAAATTCTGTTAAATTCTGTTCTCAAATTCTACTATCTTTCTTCCATCATCTCTTTTCAAAATCTCATTTAACTGTATTGGTGCAACCATGCAATTTATTCCAGTGTTCTCTTATTTAAAAGGAAATTTGAGAGTTGCTAGAGTTGGTAAAAACTGAAACTAAACACTTTTGTCTTGAGTAAAACCTAAATAGTCTTCTATACTATGAATTTATTTCATACTGAAAATATTTCTTGGCTATTATCTAAGCTTCCTGAATATAGCAGAGTCCGGAGGTGGTGGCAGTGAAGGGTCCAAAAGACAGGTCAATATAATTAGGAGGATGAGAACCAAGAGATAGTGAATATTCTAGAATGGATGTGCAATTGTAGTGCTTCCTCATATCTTGACTCTGCCTTGGGTGAGTGTCTTGCACATGGTAGAGTGTCCTGGAAGTCAGAACACTTGAATCCCGAGGCCCCTGGCACAGCTAACTGAAGTTGGTGCAGCACTTTATTGTCTAGACCTCAGTTTCTCCACTAATGACCTAAGACTGTAAAGAGTTGTAAGCAACTTGGGGTATGAACTATTCCTACATTCTGACCCATGGCCTTCAGACACGTGGAGGAGGGGACTTCTAGGGCTGCAATTCAACCAGCCTGCCTTGCTGAGCTCTGCTTGCCAGAATCAAATGCAGTCTTTTCAAAACTTTTCAGAATCAGGCTTTCACGAAAATGTGAGCATTCCATGTATCTTCCAAAAGGCTTGCCTTTTCCTAATTCTCATAAATTTCCGCTTGGCTAGCCTCTGCACCCCGCTTAATGATCTCTGCTCACTGTCTCCAGCGTCTCACTCCCAGCACAAGGCTGATGTTCTCCTCTTGAACTGTGGATTCTGTAATCACCACTTCCTTCTAACCAAGTACAAGCACATGTGACAGCAGCCATGCTTCATCCCCATAACAACATCAGCTAATGCTCACTAATTGTTAGTGACATCCTCCCCTCTTCTCCCTGATGTCTGAGATCAACTCCCCTTCGGAAGGAACAAGTCAAGAGAAGGCCTGATGAGGATGTTTAGGGAAACACTGGTTGGGCAGCTTCTGCTTGGGGAGAAACACTCTTGTCTTGGCGTCTTTTCTGGCTTCTGTCATCAGAGCAGTAAGACTTTAACATTCCAAATGAAAGTGTGAGCTGGGGGACAAGATCACGAAGAGCATGAAGAGCAAGGCACAAAGAATCCTCTGCCCAGCAGATGCCCAGGTTTGGCTCCAGACTGGGGTCTAACATAGCACTTGGGACCAGAAAATCAGGTTGTCATTAGAAGACTCACTTGCTGTCTCTGCAATCTGTACAGATCTCACTCAGGGATCCATGACAACAGCAGATACGTACAAGGTTCACGGCATCAGATGCTGGTCAGTTTGGGCTAAGTAATAGAAATAAGTCCTCAAGGAGCATTATGAACTCTGCTTAGGTCAAGTCTTACTTCTGTGGCAGTGGTTTAATCATTCAGGCATGTCTGACTCTTTGTGACCCCAGTGACTGTACCTGCCAGGCTCCTCCGTCCACGGGATTTCCCAGGCAAGAATACTGGACTGGGCTGTCATTTCCTTCACCAGAAGACAGATTCTTTACCTACTGAGTCATCTGGGATGATTCCTGCTAATAGTACACTGTCACATCCATGAGCCGAGCATTTCCGTTTCTAAATTTGCTTTAACCACCTCAAGTGACTGTTTTCCTAAAGGGGCTACAGGCTATTATTAAATAACAATATGGAGTTGGTATTCGAGTCCTGAGTTTTGTGGTACATTTTTTTTTTTCCAAATCAAATACTTACTTTTTAATAATAAGGATAACAATAGCTGTTAGTGTATTATTCTGCCAGGACTCCATAACAAAATATCACAGACCATGTGGATAAACCACAGAAATCTACTTTCCTTCAGTTCTGGACGCTAGAAGCCCAAGGTCAGGGGGTCAGCAGGTTTGGCTTCTTCCGAGGCCCCTCTCCACGGACTGCAGACAGTTACCTTCTCACTGTGCCCACACATGATCTTTGTGAGAAAATGCTCCTGCTCCCTCTCTGTGTCCTAATCATGTCATGTTGGAGTAATGCTCAATTTAAAGACCTCATTTTAACTTAATCACCGTTTAAAACCCTGGTGGCTCAGATGGTAAAGCGTCTGTCTATGATGCAGCAGACCTGGGTTCAATCCTTGGGTTGGGAAGATCCCCTGGAGAAGGAAATGGCAATCAACTCCAGTACTCTTGCCTGGAAAATCCCATGGACAGAGGAGCCTGGTAGGCTACAGTCCATGGGGTTGCAAAGAGTCGGACACGACTGAGCAACTTCACTCATTTTCACTTTCACTTTCTCCAAATACAGTAAGTCTCCTACGTAAAAAACTTCAAGTTGCAAGCTTTCAAAGATGGGTCCGTGCATTTGCATGTCCAATCACGTGAGTTAGTTCACGTGTCACATGTGTGCATCCCCCACCAGCGGCTGTGCTTTTGTGCACTTTCCTGTACAGTACTGTATAGAGTCCTGTAGTGCAGTATCTTTGTTTCAAGCTGAGGATGTCCAGAAGCAAACATAGAAACAGCAGCATATAGCCAATTGTGTTAGCCAGCTGGGTACCTTGGCTAACTTTGTTGGACTTATGAAAAAAATGGACTTACGTTCTCAGAACAGAACTCATTCGGGAGTTCTGTATATAGGGGAGTTACTGTACAATTGTATCTGTGTACCGGGGGCTAGGGCTCCAATATGTAAATCTTGTGGGACACAATTCAGGCTATTTACAGTTCCCAGCCTTTATTTCTGCCAGATATGACTCTACTTGCTTTACAAAAATTAAGCCCACAGTTTCCCCACCTCAGCAATAGTGACGTTTTGTTCTTGATAATTCTTTGTGGGGGTTGGATGGGGGGCTTCCCTGAGCACTGTAGGATGTTTAGAATCATCCCCTGCTGATGCCAGTATCAACCATTAGGTGCCAGTAGCGTCTGCCTACCTTGTCCTTCGTAGGGATCACCAAAAACATATCCAAACATCAAATCCTCCCTGGGGGAGAAAATGGTCACAACTGAAGGCCATGTGTTAAATCTAACCTATATACAACAATCCAAATTCAAGTTTAATATCCCCACTTCATAAAGAAAGATGCTAAGATCAAAGTAAGAATCACTGGTCGAGTTCACATGGAGACTAAATGACAAGCCTGGATTTGAACCCTGGTTATTTATTCCATAACATGAGTCTACTCATTAGTGTCTACATTCCTCCTCTCTAGCCTTCACCTTTCAACCATTTCTAAGCCAGTTCATACCTTGAAGTGTGAAACACAGGGCTCAAAATTACCAGCAATTAACCATGTGAGGAGATCTTTTTATGTCTTTATGAAAATCCAAACCATAAATTCTTGTGCCTTCCCCAAATCCTGAGCTATCAGTGTTTCAGATTGTCAGCTTGACAGAGTACCAATGCTATCACCCAAAATGGTCATGGGGACTTCCCTGGCCTTCCAGTGGTTAAGACTTCAGGCTTCTAGTGGAGGGGGCACAGGGTCAAACCCTGGTCAGGGAACTAAGATCCCACATACCAGGTGGACCCGCTGAAAAAACTTTTTTAAAATTAAAGTATCATTTGATCAAAGCTATTTTTAAAAAGCAAAAAAGATAAAATGGTCATGGATCACTGAGAACTGGATTAGAGGATATATCTCAAGAAAACAGACGACAAGCCTTAGCCTAATCCAACCATCCATCTACCTCTAAAATGTAGGACAGCCTAATTTTAAAGAAGAATTTTAAAGGAGCCAGAGAGTTTAGGATATTGGCCATTGACTATGCAAAGATATAGGTATAGAATTAAGGTTTAAGTTCTGCCTTGTGAGAAATTAAGGATGAAAAATGCTTGGGCAGCGCACCCCAGAGAATATGACAGCTTCAGAGTAATGCTTGTCTTTTCTTTAAAGCCCATAGGTTCATCAAATATTCCTGAACTTCGAATGGCTTCCAGCAAGGAGAGAAAACTGAATGACTGTGTGAGTGTGTACACTGAAGGGTTCTGAGGGAGCTTCATTCTGAACTCTCAAGAGGTAATCTTTACTTCCCCACCTTGAAGCACAAGACTTGATTAACTTTATCTTAGCATACCAATAAATGTTGTATTGGCCATAAAAACAGTCAGCTATAGTATAAATCCAACTCCAGTATTTAATTCCTTGACCTTCCATGTCAGCGATTCTTACAAGCAAGCTCCGACGTGCCCTGTGAAGTGTCTCCTTTTTATTGGCTCTAAATTTACTATCTGATCACTTGGCAGCTCCTACACTCATCACACCATGAGACAACATAAAATGGCCTGTTCCAGAGACCTTCATATTTTGGAACATCTTTATCTATCCAACTCTGACTACTCCCTCTGCTCCAGCTCTTCCATATGGTAATGGATCTCCTGGGGAAGGCATCATTTTTAAAAATACAGATTTGAAGCAAATAAGAAAAAAAACCTTCATGCCAATTGAGACTGATACCAAGCTGAATCCTTTGGTAAAATGTTCTGCTTTGTTAGTTTATTAGGAAATAATGTTTACCTTAAAATATTTCTAATCCCCAACTGTTTATACTATAGTTTCTTAAGGGTGCTCTCCAAAACTGAATTTTGGAGACAGATCTCTAAATAAATAAATCTTTATAGGGACTGCCAATAGAGGCATTATTCATTTATAAGGGCGTATGTTATTTTATTGACTCATAGTTGATATACAATGTTGTGTTAGTTTTGGGTGTACAGCAAAGTGATTCTNTTCTTAAGGGTGCTCTCCAAAACTGAATTTTGGAGACAGATCTCTAAATAAATAAATCTTTATAGGGACTGCCAATAGAGGCATTATTCATTTATAAGGGCGTATGTTATTTTATTGACTCATAGTTGATATACAATGTTGTGTTAGTTTTGGGTGTACAGCAAAGTGATTCTTGTTAGAAAACAAGAGTTTTAGATTTTTCCCCTGAGTTATATCTGAATTATATGTATATACCTGATCTACATATATGTATAATACCACCCTTATGGCAGAAAGTGAAGAGGAACTAAAAAGCCTCTTGATGAAAGTGAAAGAGGAGTGTGAAAAAGTTGGCTTAAAGCTCAACATTCAGAAAACGAAGATCATGGCATCTGGTCCCATCACTTCATGGGAAATAGATGGGGAAACAGTGGAAACAGTGTCAGACTTTTTTTTTTTTTGGCTCCAAAATCACTGCAGATGGTGATTGCAGCCATGAAATTAAAAGACGCTTACTCCTTAGAAGGAAAGTTATGACCAACCCAGACAGAGTATTCAAAAGCAGAGACATTACTTTGCCGACTATAGTCCGTCTAGTCAAGGCTATGGTTTTTCCAGTGGTCATGTATGGATATGAGAGTTAGAATGTGAAGAAAGCTGAGCACCGAAGAATTGATGCTTTTGAACTGTGGTGTTGGAGAAGACTCTTGAGAGTCCCTTGGACTGCAAGGAGATCCATGCAGTCCATTCTAAAGGAGATCAGTCCTGGATGTTCATTGGAAGGACTGGTGTTGAACTGAAACTCCAATACCTTGGCCATTTCATGCGAAGAGTTGACCCATTGGAAAAGACCCTGATGCTGAGAGAGATTAGGGGCAGGAGGAGAAGAGGACGACAGAGGATGAGATGGCTGGATGGCGTCATTGACTCAATGGACATGGGTTTGGGTGGACTCCGGGAGTTGGTGATGGACAGGGAGGCCTGGCGTGCTGCAGTTCATGGGGTTGCAAAGAGTCAGACACNACCCTGATGCTGAGAGAGATTAGGGGCAGGAGGAGAAGAGGACGACAGAGGATGAGATGGCTGGATGGCGTCATTGACTCAATGGACATGGGTTTGGGTGGACTCCGGGAGTTGGTGATGGACAGGGAGGCCTGGCGTGCTGCAGTTCATGGGGTTGCAAAGAGTCAGACACAACAGAGCGACTGATCTGATCTGATCTGATATGTATCTGATATGCCAGATATGTATATGTATATATCTGAATTATATGTACATATATATTCTTTTCCAGATTCTTTTCCCTTGTAGGTTATTGCAAAATATGAAGTATAGTACCCTGTGCTATATATTAAGTCTATATGAGTGCATGTTACTGATTTGTTTATTTAGTTTTGGCTCCATTGGGTCTTTGTTGCTGCAAAGGGGGCTATGCTCTAGTTGGGGTGGACAGGTTTCTCATTGTGATAACTCATCTTGCTACAGAGCACAGGCTCTGGGGAGCACAGGCCTCAGTAGCTGCCGCTCAGGCGCTCCAGAGTGCAGGCTCAATAACTGGCCACCAGCTTAGTTGCCCTGAGGCATGTGGAGGATTCCCGGACCAGGGATTGAACCCACGTCCCCTCCACTGGTAGGCAGATTCTTAACTAATGGACCCCCAGAGAAAGCCCTATAAGGGTGTGTTTTAAATACTCCATGAAAACTACCTAGCCCTATTCCTTTACCTCTTGAAAATATTTCTCTATTTTTATTGTTTTGACACTTTAATTTCCATTACAGCTTTTGTTTTGTTTTGTTTTTAATTACCAACTTACCAAGGAAAGATGATAGACTGTTCTCCCTGGCCTGGGAGCATCTGTACCCACAGGTCTTAACCAGAGTCTCTCAAAATCACTTTTGAAGATTTTTCTGAACCTTAGCCCTTGATTTGTCTCCCTGCGGAGATGCAGGTCCTCTGATACGCTGTGAGTCTCAGAGTTACTTTCACCAAAGACAGCTGTCATATCACTCAGGTTAGGTCAGGGCTATAAAGTAATATTAAAAACTACCAGTCTAGTGAAGAACATGTATTCTGGGTTGAGTGGGGGTCGTTAGAAAACAGGGTCTTAGATTTTGCCCCTGAATATCTCACCTTCTTTGTGTACACACGCTACTCCCTCATCTGGGAAGTCCTTTCCACTTTCCTGATTCACCTTTAAGTGCCTGGCTCAGTCGTCTTCACTCTGGGATGCCGGCTCCAGGCTACCAAGCATTTGTACCAGCTTCTGTGTTCTCCTCAAACCTTGAAGATCATTTTTGATGCCTTGCACAGAATCCTTGCAAAGTTTGCTCTTCCTCTTCCTAGACTTCCAAGCCTTGAAAGTTAGGGGTGATAGAGATCATATCTTTATATCTCGAGTACAAAAAAGCCTGCCTGGCTTACAGTGAGGGATCAATATAGGCCACTGAACGGATGAAAACTGATGCTTCAGGGAGAGGACAGGCTGAGTTTGAAGGAACTGAGAAATGGATTGTAGGGAGAAGTGTGAACAACACAAAGACCGCCTAGAGGCCCCTTAACACGCGGAAGACAAAGACCGAAAAACCAAAGATGAATCCTCTCTGCTTCACAAAGCTGTCCCTAGCCCCTTAGAAATTAACAGCAAGCAGAAAAAGCATCACTTTAAGTGTGAAGGTGTCAAGGTTGCTTCTTTAGCTCCCAGTGTCCAGCAGTCCATTCTTCCTAATTTGGGGTGAGAGGGTAGATGCTAAGATTGCACCCCACCTGTAAGTACTGATAATTTCCTTGCTCCAGCCTCAACACGGCAAGCCAGAGGAGATGGCACTGGTGATGGGTTAAAAATAATAGAGATGCTCTGAAAGTATGATGAAAGCTTCAGGATAAATGTTCTTTTAACATCAGAGGCTGCGGCAATAAGACTGAGTCCTAGACCTTATGAAAAAATAATGAGAAAGATTTGAGAGTATTGTTGTTTATAACAATAATAAAAAAGGAAGAATGTTATTTAAGTCCATCAAAACTGAAGCAGCCCGACAGATCGCATAAAAAGCAGAGTTCCAGGAGCAGATGGAGATTTCCTTTGCTTTGCACACGGTGACTGGGGGAAACTTCTCTCCTCCTTTACCTTTATATCAGAAAATTAGTGTGAGAGCAGGGCTCGTGGCCCTGCAGCAAAAAGAGAGAGAGAGAGAGAGAGAGAGAAGGCCGGCTTCCTTAAATCTTACCCAACTTTGCAGATAATCACTTGCCCAGATGCCCAAGGTGAGTGGAAATTGAAATGGTCCTCACCAATGGTAAAAACAAGATGGTTCCCTTCTGAAAAATGCCTAAAATATACATGTGAACTCTCTCCCTATGGCTTGCTACCCTGCTCCTCATCTGAATACCCTACTTTCATTCTTTGAGTCCCAAGGTTCTTCAAAAGCCAGTGAAAAGGAAACACAAAGTTGGCCAAGTCACAAATTAGGAGCAGATTCTGTTTAGAGAAAACCTTGAGTAAAATTACACACACCTGCATAAGGCCTGAAATTGGAAAGCAGGTGAGCGACCATAAGGAGGAAACACTCCAGTTTGGGGGAACCGCAGGGAATACAGAACCCCAGGGAAAGTGAGAAGCACCGTGACCCGGATGCTCCAAGGCGCCCTTTGTGGGTTCTCTGAACTTTCCTGGCAGCAAGTTAGTATTGGGATTGAAATAGCAAAAGGTGGGGGTGGAGGGGCTTTTTCCCCTTCACCTGCTAGAGCTCCTGTCTACAAAAATCACAGAACTGGGCAAAACACCTTACTAGAGTCTGTATTAAATTATTAGCACAAAACCTAATAGAGGAATGGCAAACTCTGGCACCGAGGTGTCCCCATCAGAACTCAAATTCCCAGACACGGTCAAAGCTCATGTTTTGCTTCTCTGTTATCTGGCTGTTTCTGAACTCCTCTAGAGAGAAGCTGTGACTTTTTGAGTGACTTGGTGGATGGTGAAATCAATGGAATTTATGAACATGCCCTCTCTTCGTGGGATGTTCTCTATGCTGAGGAACTGAACAAACTAAATCTGAAATTGGGGCAAGGAGTGATTACCGTCAAGAGTGAATAGTCCAATGTAAAGAGCACATGAATGGTGGCATGCTCATTGATTCGTCACTGATTGTGGCAGAAACTGCCATGTGCTTGCTGAAACTGGCCTCATTTTCCCCTTGGGCACAAAATAGACTACATTTACCATATGACTTTGCTGTTTAAAGTGGCCATATTACTAAGCACTGGCCCACAGAATCATGGAATGTGAGTCGAAGTGATATTTGTCATTTCCATGCCTGGCCCATAAAAATGAACTTTCTCTTTCCCTATCTACTGGCCAAATGAAAGAGACACAGTGCAGATCACCTGGAGAAGGGTGCAACCACACGACGGAAGGATGCTGAGTCCCTGCAGGGCCACGTGGAATACCTCTCCCTGATGGCAGACAGGTCCAGTGAACTCTGCGCGAGTGTGAACGTTTTATTTGTTAAGCTACTTGGATGTAGGCAGTCTGTTAACACAGATTGCTTCATTTACCCTAACCAGAGTAACTGCTTATAGGGTGAACTTCATGGCTTCAGTTTCTTCATCTTTAAAAAAGGGCTATGATCCTTCCCTTTGGGCTTCCCAGGTGGCTCACTCCTGCCAATGCAGGAGACACAAGAGTCCCTGGTTTGATCCCTGGTTGAAGAAGATCACATGCAGGATGGCATGGCAACCCTCTCCAGTATTCTTGTCTGGAGAATTCCATGCAAGGAGCCTGGTGGGCTACAGTCCATGCGGTCAAAAAGAATTGGAGGTAACTTATCAGCTAAACAACAACAAAAAGTTTGTTACATTTGACATTCTTTTCTGTCACTTAGTTACATCCTAAGGCTTCATCTCAAGCCCAAGAGAAATCTATTCAGAACACCATACACTGCTACTGATAAGCACTGTCAGGACCAAGATACAAACAAGTAGAACTGTATTTCTTCTCAAGCATTTTGTTTCTGTGTAGATCTAAAGACTGAGAGTAAACACAATAACAAAGCTAGTAAGAAAGCAACTTTTCCTAAGTTATTATTTATGTGTGCATTTGTGTGTTTATTCAGAGATACAAGTTAGTAGATTTTTTTGGTATAATCAGATGCAAAATGTTAGGCACCTTGTTGGGAAAAGAAAAGAATGTGTGGACTCGACCTTATGTGGGCTTGTTCATGCAAATGGTCACATTTGGACACATAAGCAGCCATAGAGTTTCGTATACATAGAACATGCACTTAACTAGATACTATCTGGATTGGTCAGTTGGTCAATTCTGAATGATTAAAAGCAATAGAAAGTAAAATAGACTTTGTTTTAGAAAAAGGCAATCAATCACTCTTTAATTTTCTCCTTAAGAGCACTTAAAAAATGATATAACTTGGATTTACTTCTTGTTTACCTAAAGAAACATTTGCATCATCATCCGGAGACATTCCTATGAAATATACAATGTATTTTAAAACACTTGTAAAATGACCCAGTGCAGCTCTGGCAGGCCCATGGTACATGAAATGCAAAATAAAAATAAAAACAATTTCCAGCTTCTTCTTTTCCCTAACAAGCAGGAAAACCTATTTTAACACCTGAATATTCAGCTGTAATGTGTGTAATTTTGTAGTCCCGCCATAAAGAATATTTTTCCTCCTTGTACAAAGACATAACAGATGCAATTAGAGGATATTATATTGTCAGATGCATCAGAGGAATAGAGTTGGTATTAAACCTTCCACATGGCACTCAGGCACGAAGGCATCGGAAAAGGAAATGGCATCACTCAGAACCCCTTTCACCTTTCAACCCCGGGGGGCCTCATTATATCTGGGGGAAGGTATTTGTAAAAGTCAAAGGCAGAATGGGCTGTAGATTGGTGGGGAAAAGAAGAAGGCTCACATGTCAGAAGGAGCACCCTCTCAAGGACTGAGTGAAGTGCTGATTTTACATGCTTTGTTGATCTCAGATACTGCGGGGATAGGATGGGAGAGGTTTGATAGATGAGACAGCCCATTTAAGATCCCAGACAAGGGTAGGTGATGGTGTTGAATAACAATGACCAGAGAATAGTTCGTGCACCATCATTCGCAAATCCTGATTCCAGACAAGACACCTACAAATGACTCTGAGATTTGAAGGGACCACCGTCCAGGTTTGATCAGCAACTTGGAGCAGCTTCTGCAGGGTCATCAACTGCCAATCTTCATTGTATTAATATTCTAGGTTTCATATTCATTCAGATGAAAAAGTAATGAAACTTCAAAACAATGTAATCATATTATGGTATGGCTAAACCTAGCTTCTAAGACACCCCCTGTGCTTTGGATAATGCTTTGTGTCATTCAGCAAGACATTTTTTCTTGCTGCATTAGATTTTGTAAAAAGCCAGAGAAATAGCGATATCTATGCAACTTTTCTGAAGAATGCTTCTCAACTCCTGAAATATATTTTTCTTGCATAGAACTTTCTTCTCTATACATGGGAAGAGAAGCTGATGTGAAGGGAAACTGAATTTCTTTCATTTCAAACTAGCCCATATCCAAACAATGTGTTTTTAAATTCTTGCTGCTGCTGCTGCTGCTAAGTCGTTTCAGTCGTGTCCAACTCCGTGCGACCCCATAGACGGCAGCCCACCAGGTTCCCCAATCCCTGGGATTCTCCAGGCAAGAACACTGGAGTGGGTTGCCATTTCCTTCTCCAATGCATGAAAGTGAAAAGTGAAAGTGAAGTCGTTCAGTCGTGCCCTACTCTCAGCGACCCCATAGAGTGTCCATGGGATTTTCCAGGCAAGAGTAATGGAGTGGGTTGCCATTGCCTTCTTGAGCACCTACTAAATGCTGGATATTTTTATACATGCTATTTATTCATTTAATAAATATCTGGGGACTTCAGCCATGGTCCGGGGTTAAGACGTCACCTTCCAATGCAGCGGGTACAGGTTCAGTTCCTGGTCAGGGAGCTAAAATCCTATTTGCCTTGAAGCCAAAAAACGAAAACATAAACCAGAAGCAATATTTTAACAATTTCAATAAAGACTTTAAAAATGATCCACATCAAAAAATCTTTAAAAAAAAAGGATATAGCTGTAAACAAGTCAGGTAAGCTGGCTTTCTTCATGGACCTTTCCTTCTATTTGTGGGAGGCAAAAAATGAACAAGAAGCAGATGAAGACAAACGGAGACTGTAAGATATGCTACACTAGAAATAAACTGAGTATGCCAAAGATTTATTGATTATCTATCATGTGCAAAGCAATGAATGATGAACAGTACTGTGTGCTTTCAGAACACAGCNGCTGCTGCTGCTGCTGCTAAGTCGTTTCAGTCGTGTCCAACTCCGTGCGACCCCATAGACGGCAGCCCACCAGGTTCCCCAATCCCTGGGATTCTCCAGGCAAGAACACTGGAGTGGGTTGCCATTTCCTTCTCCAATGCATGAAAGTGAAAAGTGAAAGTGAAGTCGTTCAGTCGTGCCCTACTCTCAGCGACCCCATAGAGTGTCCATGGGATTTTCCAGGCAAGAGTAATGGAGTGGGTTGCCATTGCCTTCTTGAGCACCTACTAAATGCTGGATATTTTTATACATGCTATTTATTCATTTAATAAATATCTGGGGACTTCAGCCATGGTCCGGGGTTAAGACGTCACCTTCCAATGCAGCGGGTACAGGTTCAGTTCCTGGTCAGGGAGCTAAAATCCTATTTGCCTTGAAGCCAAAAAACGAAAACATAAACCAGAAGCAATATTTTAACAATTTCAATAAAGACTTTAAAAATGATCCACATCAAAAAATCTTTAAAAAAAAAGGATATAGCTGTAAACAAGTCAGGTAAGCTGGCTTTCTTCATGGACCTTTCCTTCTATTTGTGGGAGGCAAAAAATGAACAAGAAGCAGATGAAGACAAACGGAGACTGTAAGATATGCTACACTAGAAATAAACTGAGTATGCCAAAGATTTATTGATTATCTATCATGTGCAAAGCAATGAATGATGAACAGTACTGTGTGCTTTCAGAACACAGCAGTGAATAACAAAACCATCATCCTCTCCTCAAGAGGCATACCAAAGTGTAGGGAAATGCAAATCACCCATCACTTTGCTCGTCTCAAAGTATTTTGTCATTTATATGGTTTGTGAGAACTGGACCTTAAAGAAGGCTGAGTACCAAAGAATTGATGCTTTTGAACTGTGGTACTTGGAGAAAACTCTTGAGAGTCCCTTGGATCAAATCAGTCAATCCTAAAGGAAATCAACTCTAAATACTCATTGGAAGGACTGTTGCTAAAGCTGAAGCTCCAGTACTTTGATGTGAAGAGCTGACTGATTGGAAAAGACCCTGATGCTGGGAAAGATTGAAGGCAAAAGCAGAAAGGGGCAGCAGAGGATGAGATGGTTAGATAGCATCACTGACTCAATGGACATGAATCTGAGCAAACTGCAGGAGATAGTGAAGGAAAGGGGAGCCTGGTGTGCTGTAGTCCATGGGGTCATAAAGAGCTGGACATGACTTAGCAACTGAACAATAACAGCAAACTCTAAGCTCAATTCCTTATATTTGCCTCCACAAAAAGTTCATATATGAGAATGTGGTAATAAACAGCAGCTAAATTTTAAAAGAGTTGCATGCAAATCTTTGAATTTAAGTCCAAGAGAGGAATTAATTGAATTTAAATCTAAGAATCCAGTCAATGACCTGAATTTTAATCCAGGAGAGATGCTTCCTAGAAAGTTTCATAAAGAACAATTTTGTAATGTCAATGTGTATTGGGGCACAGTAACATAAATCTCTCATGTGTTCCAAAATTTAATTTTTAAATTTAATTTTTTAATTAAATTTTTTAAAGTTAATTTTTAATTTTGATTGTTGCCCACCTAACAATCAAAAGTGGTGATTTGCCTGATTTTGTAAGAAAGGACAGAAGTTAAGCAAGTTGTGCACATGCACACACAGACGTTGTCACACACACGCACCTGGCCCGGAGTCTAAGCAGCTGTAGGAGGGTCTAGGGGAACGTAGACCCGTCACAGGCCCAGCCGCTGCTTCTTGCCAAGAAGGCAGGCCAGTGGATCAGCAATGTGTGTAAGCTACAAAGTGGGTGGTGCTTCTCGTCTGCCTTCCAAACCTCCCAAGAATCTTCCTCCCTTGTAGTCCATCCTAACAAGAAATACACAAGAAAGCAAAATCTGGAAAAGGTGGTTCAGTCTAGCCAAGTTGACACAGCCCAAAACCATCACAGGTACTGTGCTGTTTGTGGGCATACTGTGAAGATTCAGACCATCCTTCCTATCTTGGCATACCTGACAATTTTCCTATCACGTGGTAAGTTTTACAGTCAAGGCATACACTTGGGCTTCAAGGCCTATAGAAGCTTTTCTCCCAGTGTGGGAGGCCATCGAAAGCTTTCTAAACTAAATCTTAATATGTATGAAATAAGGACACAAAGAATGATAAGAACAGAGTCTCGGAAAAAGAAAGCATCACAGTTAAGACACACAGGGAGTATGTAAGTCAGGTTTCATTAGAGAATGCTATGACAAACAACAAAATCTCAACACAAGTTTCGTTTTACTCACATTAATGTTCAGTGCACGTGGCTACATCTCTCCTAGTTTTCTTCATTCCAAGCCTCAGGCTGGAAAAGTAACCCTCACATAAGACATACCTGTCAAGGGAGAAGTAAAGCAACAGCTACGCACGTGACATAATGGCTCTTATAGCTACTTGTGAAAATTACAGAATTCATGTTCTCTCGTATTTCCTTGGCCATATTTCAAATAATTAAAACATCGGTGTCTTGATCACAAACATTTACTTTTTTCCCTTTGTATGCTAATTTCACTCGCTCTCCCTCTTTTCCAGGGAGACAACCCTTTGCTTGAGTGTGGTTGGAACCTAAAATTTCTTCTAACCAAGAACAGTAAAAACACACAAAGGTGTTGGGATATCACTCTGGTGATTCCGTTAAGTCATATGGCACAGATGAGGGATTTTACAGGTGTAATTAACACCCCTAATTCGTTGACTTCAAGTTAATTAAGAAGAAGATTATTCTGAGTGAGCCTGACTTTTCAGGTGAGCCATTAAACGAGGCTCTAAAGATCAGGTGCGGAAGAAGCCAGGGGAATGGTCTCTTGCTGGCCATTGAGAAGCCAGAAGCCTCATGATGACTTTCCGATCAGCCAATGAGTGAGGCAGGGGGTGTGGCTATAGCCTAATTTAGCAGGTAAGGACCACCTTCCTGCAAACAGGAGGACATGCATTCTGCTAATCACCATAGGGCTAAGAAGAGGCCTCAAGCCGCCTGTAGGATGCGGGCCTTGACTCAGCCCTTGATTATAGTCCTGTGACATCCTGAGCAGAGGATGGGAGACCCAGACTCCTTACCGGTGGAAACAGAGAAACATAAGTTGTTTCACGGCAATAGAAAATATTGGCAATGTACCACATTTAGTATATTATGTCAAGAGGCTAACATGGTTTCCTAAACCTAATTTAAGATTCTATTTTTATTTGTTTTGAAAAATATTTATGTGGCATGCAGGATCTTTAGTTGTGGCATGAGAACTCTTGTTTGTAGCATGCAAAATCTGTTAATAGTTCTGGAGCCTGAGGTCTAACTCTGCCCCCTGCATTGGGAGTATGGAGTTTTAGTCACTGGACCACCAGGGAAGTCCCCTAAGGTTCTTTTTTTAAAAAAGCCTTCAAATATTTCTTTTTGCCTTAAGCTTGTACTCACAAACACTAAATGCTAAGTTAAGACTCTGGTGCCAGAAGCAAGCTGTTTTGTAGATGGCTAGAGAGCAACGGAACTCATCTCGGTCATAATTCTCATCACTCCTCCTCCTGAGCCAGCGTGTTTGCTGTGGAGAAACAAAGGGAGAGGTGCGTCCAGTCAGAGGGACTGGCTTTGCTGACAATCAGCCCTTCAGGAAAGGAAGCTGGGCAAGGAGGTGGGTAGGGTAAAAGACTAAATGAAGTTTGTTGAGGGTACTGAGAATGGGAAGAAAGGGGTAGAAAGAGAAACAAAGGAGAGGAGAGAATAAGCTTCATGGCTGCTTGATAGACCCCGAGTTCATGATGGCTTCTGCCGTTTACCCGCTTTGAACCAGCGTGGGAGAGCCTGCCTAGGGGCGGGCGGGGAGCCTGCAGTGTCCTTCATGATGAGTCTTGCCCTGGCAAAATGATTCACAGTAACGTTCAGCCATTTCGGGACACCCAATAGGCCTGTCTAAAACCTTCTATTTTCTGTCGTGTCTATGGGCTCCATTACAAGTGAGCAGGAAGAGGCTTCAAATCTGTTGGCTACAACAAAAATTAATGGCCGTGCAGGAGGAAAGCATTAATGGTGAAATGGAAAGAAGTGTAAAAACGTTTAGTAATGTATGAATTCCCATCATTTCTACTTACATAAAACACATTTAACATTTCAGTTCTGTTCTAAAGGCTCGCATTAGAGCCAGAATGCAAAACTTTATGAAATTGCTAAGTGTTTCAGACTAAATGATGAGGAATACTTTGGGACATGGTGAAAGATTTGTTAAACACGCCACGGAGCAGTTTAAAGTGTGCAATGATTCAATAAGGTGTGGGAGATATGGTGGGAGCCTTAGATTTATTATTTGTGGAATCAGGAGCTGTGGCTATGCAGCGATTTTTCGATGGTGGGTATATATTTTTGACTGCTATGGCTCATGGTTATGGATAGAGGGAAGGTGGAGCTGATTATCAATTTAAGATGGAGGAAAATATCTTTACTGAACTCAAAATGATCTACCTGAGAAAAGACAGATATCAGGACAATGGCCAGTATGAACTTTTTGCCAGTACATAATTTGAGTCATTTGTATATTTAAGATACTACCTTTAAAACACAATCCATTCATTCATTCAAAAAATGTTTTATAAGTACATATATATCTTTTATTCACAGTGATCTAGACACATCTTTCATTCAGGCAAAGAGATACATTAATCTCTTTCATTCTCCATGTATAAAGCTATTTGACTAATTACACTATATAATGATTTTGTCNAATCCATTCATTCATTCAAAAAATGTTTTATAAGTACATATATATCTTTTATTCACAGTGATCTAGACATCTTTCATTCAGGCAAAGAGATATGTTAATCTCTTTCATTCTCCATGTATAAAGCTATTTGACTAATTACACTATATAATGGTTTTGTCAAAAGACCTTTACCTATGTGAGAATTCAGTTAGGTAGGATACGCAGAATTAATCACTAATTCTTTTACAGTCTGCGGCCATCTCCTTAGCAAGAATAGTCGACCTTTACCTATGTGAGAATTCAGTTAGGTAGGATACACAGAATTAATCACTAATACTTTTACAGTCTGCGGCCATCTCCTTAGCAAGAATAGTCAGAAAGGAAATGTAGTTGGCCAGTAAGTGAAAGATACTTCTGTTACCTGTCTGCAGTATATAAAACGAGGGAGCTCGTTGTTTATAAATTTGTTTTGGACTGAACAAAATAGATTTCAGACTCCATATTTTATAAAGCTCCATCAAATATTTTAAACCTAACTAGATAGGTAGTAGAAAAATTAGTAAAATTAATATTCCCTTATGTCAGAATAGAGAAAAATTATAATCAGTCTGATGTTAGTCACTCAATAGTGTCCAAGGCTTTGCGATCCCATGGACAGTAGCCCATCAGCCTCCTCTGTCCATGGGATTTCCCAGGCAAGAATACTGGAGTGAGTTGCCATTTCCTTCTTCAGGGAATCTTCCCAACCCAGGGATTGAACCAGGGCCTCCTGCATTGCAGGCAGGTTCTTTCCCATCTGAGCCACGAGGGAAGCCCTAAGAGTATGGTAAGAACCATGAACAAGTGTCTGGAGGAAATTATACCAAGACTGAAAGAGGCTAAAAGTTAATTGTGGAGGTGACCCAGGGCGTACCAGTCCTGCCTCTGAGACCACCGATGCTCAAACACTCAGGGGGAAAAGGGCATCCTTGTCACCCTCAGAAATAAGGCATTTGAAAAACTTTCAAACCAGAGAATACATTTTCCTTACCCTCTATCTAAACTCATATATATTGTGTACTATCTCCATGTACAACTTCTCAATCTACCTTTACAACATTTTTTCATAAAAAAGAAGATGATTTCTAAAAATCTTTTCAGCTCCCAACTCCCTAAGAATAAAAAAAGAAGAAGAAGAAAAAAAATCCCAATCTTTTTGGACTTCAGGCTTTTCTAGAAACTATTATTTCCCTACCATCTAATCATTGCTCTTGTTTTTGCCTCTGGACTCCATCCAATTTCCAGACATTAAATTGGTGCAATGTTCTGTTAAGGTCTTGGCCAACTTTGAATAGCATCTCTGTTCCTGTGTCTTATTAAAACTTCAGAGTCATGGACAATGAGTCCTTCTCATGCTCAAGGTCAGTATAGCCTGGCTTAGCCCTCTTCAAACCTGAATACTGCAAGTGAGAACTTTATCTATGGTCACTGACTAAGGAAGTTGCTATGGGTTCTCAGAGAAACTCAGGCTCTCTAGGTATCACTTACATTGTTAGCTCATCAGCAAAGGACTTTAAGCGGTGTTTATTTATAGACTCTTCCTCACTGAAGTGACATGAGGCTCCCAAATGCTGTTCAAATCACTGCATGGGTTAGATGATCTTATGGCACTTATGATATTAACTCCCAAGAATCACTTTAGACATGTGTATCTTCTTTCTTAAAATTGTGGATAAATCAAATAATGGTTGTTTGACTTCACAGGATTTAGAGCTGATCCACAATAGCATTCTGTGCCTTGTCGATATAGTCATCAGCTGAAATTTTCCCTGGTAAAATAGTTAAACTGCCCTGAAATAACATTCAGGGGAATATACATTCACAGCCACAGGGGAAAAGAGATCTCAATTATAGGGCCTTCTACATTTGTTTTTACTTTTCCCTAACGGTCATCTGCATGCATTGCATATTGGCTGGAATTTTTTTTTTTTTTTTTTAATCACAAGATGTTTACATTTCTTTTAAGATGTTCTGACAATAGATCTGGAAAGAATCCTTGATTCAAATGTTGTACAGTATTAAATGTTTTAAAGGGGCGTTTACAGATGGGATTTGCTGAGCTGTTATCCCCAAACAAGTTCTCAGCTGCAAGAGGCCACTTAAGTGCAGCTAATTCATTAGAACAAGAGCTTGAGTTAAATACATTAGTGATGAACTGTTCATTTGAAATAAGGCTGACTCATGCTGGTAATTTCTTGCATGGTGATTATTCAACATGTGCTCTGGAGTCCTGGCTGAAGGAGAGGGAAACAGTGAGAAATACAGCTTGTCTTTTAGTATCTGGGTTTGAGAATGTTCCCTCCATGGCGCTAACCTAATTTGAGCATGGCGGTGCTACACCTCATAGGCAGGCCGTGGTTAGAACAGGCTAAGCTCACTTCCCATAACATCAGGCCACTCAGGGAAGGCCGGAGATGCAGAAGTTTAAAGAACAATATGAAAGGATGGACGAAGTCATTTTTAAAGCCTCATGCCATCAATGTTGGGCTTTAGAATTATCTCTTGACCACAAAGGGAGCCCTTCTTAGGGCTGGTGACTCACCAGCAGCCCCTTGTTCCCTGAGCAAATGAATTAATTTGGCAGTTGTTCTTCCTCTCCCCAGACCAGACGTTGCTCTAATTGCCTATTTCCTCCTTCTCAGCTTGGAAGGAAATACCTCCCCATCACTTCCCATATGAAGTCTAAGTATGTGTCAGCATCTTGAGGCCTGGAACAAATGTTCCCACTCGTCCTGCCTCCCACATACCCCCCTCCCACATACCTCTCACCCTGGTAGAAGGATTCAGGCCTTTCTTCCCCTATCTGATGCCTTCTCTAGAGACAGAATTTCCAGGGTCAGGCCTCCGAATTTTGTTATTGTTTGTTTAGGTACTGCATCTGTAAGAGGCGAACTTCTCGGGTAGACTGTGAAAAATTGAGATTGGGATTGACACATATATACGACTGATACTATGCATAAAATAGACAATTATGGGAACACACTGCAAGCACAGGGAACTCTACTTAATGCGTGGTGGTATCCTCAGCGGAAGGGAAATCCAAAAGGCAGGAGATCTATGTATATGTATGACTGATTTATTTTGCTACATAGTAAAAGCCAACGCAACATTTTAAAGCAACTGTACTGTAATATAAATTAATAAAAATAAAGTTGGAAAAAACCCTCAAGCTTCTAAAGTAATCATCAATAACCTCAACAGAGATAAATTTTTGTTTTAAAAATAATTTTTTAAAAAACCCTGTGATTATACCTGTAAAATCGGTGCTTTCTTTGCTAGTGGATTCATACTACTCTCTAAATCTCTCTCCAGTCCTAATCAGACTTTTAGAAATATATGCATTATAGGATCCCTATAATCAGTTGGCAAACATTGCACTACCCAAAGTTAATCTCTAGTTTAAAGAAAATCCCATCAGTTCTCCTAAAATTTACCTTTAAGAAAACACTATGTAAGATATATTCAAGAATACTTATTAATATGCTTGAATATTAAAGACTTGAACAGGATAACCAAAATAAATAAAAACATGGTTAGAAGGAATCAGTGTTCTCTTGTGGAATGTAGTTAAGACTAAGTACCAAAATGTGATCTGGGATTCATGTTAAAAATATATACACTGAATCTCTGCCTCCTAATCCACAAAAGTGTGATTTTGGGGGGCTAACACCTGGGAATCTTTGTTTTTGAAGCCCATCAGTTAAGGAGGAGAAGGAAATGGCAACCTGCTTCAGTACTCTTGCCTGGAAAATCCCATGAATGAAAGAGTCTGGTAAGCTATAGTTTATGGGGTGGCAAAAAGTCAGACACAACTGAGTGACTTCACTTTCACTTTCAGTTAACCATTTTATTTGTTCCCGTCTCTTAGGATATAGATTGCTTTTGTCTCTTCTGTTCACTGCTAAATCTGAAGTGTCCTGACCAGTGACTGACATACACTGGTTACTCAGTATTTATTAGCCAGGTTTGGAAACTATTGGATTTGTGGATGAAACTTTGAAGCCAGAGAGTACTTGATTTGAACCCCAGTTCTGACAATGATTACCTGTGTGATCGTGGGCTAGTCTTCAACATTTTGAGGTTCAAGTTCCTCATTTTAAAATGGGAATCATAAATCCTAAAATAAATATTTGTTGACACAGGGAGTGAAACTCCCAGGTCAGTAGAAAAACTGGGAACAGTATGTATTACAGACAATGCCTCACTTAACAAAGGGCAACCCTTAGTGTTATTTGGATGTGGAAGCAGAGGATTGGACAGTCAGAGGTCATTTTTATGTTGACATGAAGAAGCTCATGGGAAGACGAGCTGGACATAATGAGGTTAACCCTTTGATCATGTGTGTGTCAGTTGCGTCTGACTCTTTGTGACCCCATGTACTGTGTAGCCTGCCAGGCTCCTCTGTCCAGGGGATTTCCCAGGCAAGAATACTGGAGAGGGTTGTCACTTCTTCTCTAGGGGAAGCTTCCAACCCAGGGACTGGCTTCGCATCTCTTGCTTGGTGGGTGGATTCTTTACCACTGAGCCAGCTGGGAAGATCGAAGAGGTTAACAGCTGGCCCTAAAAACTCAGGCTGCTGTGTCTGGTAATGGTCCTCTAAAGCAGCAATCCCCATCTCTTTTGGTTCTTGGGATCAGTTTCATAGAAGACACTTTTTTTCCTGAACTGAGGGTTGAGGGGATGATTTCAGGGTGATTCAAGTGCATTACACTTATTGGGCAATTTATTTCAATTATTATCCCATCAGCTCTACCTCAGATCATCAGGCATTAGATCCCAGAGGCTGGGGAACCCCTAATGTAAAGAGTCAAGTAAGCAGGCTCTATCTAGTGGAAGGAATGTAGTGTGAATTCACACCAAAATTAAAAAAAGGAGGGTAACCAGTCTCACTGGTGGTGCAATAGGGTCTCACTGAGACTCAGGATTTTCAGACATCGCTGGGGCCCCAGGATCCCCACAGAGTCAAACAGTCATTTTTGCCCAACTCCGTACTCTGCTCTGCTTTCACTCTGCAGTACCCAAGTGCTTGTCTAAAGAATCCAACATTCCTCTTTCCACTCTCCGCATCTGTACCTTTCTTTTAGCATATTACGACCTTCCTACATGTCTCGGATGTAACTGATAAAATTCGATCTGCTCTTAGAAAATACTATCATTGTCTAGATAGACCAGCCCTACTGAGCAGACTTTTCAGATGATCTCTGGTGGCAGAACTTCACTCCAGCACAGAACCCTTGGTGGTCAGCATGGCAGAGTCAAGTGGCTCAAAGTTAAACAACGTATGTGGGAGCAGTTCTCTTCGGTCATTTTGCCAAGGAGATCTGAGGTTGTCATTTTGCTCTCACGGCTCAGAGATTGTATTAGACAGCTGTCTATGCAACTCTGAGTGCCTGTCAGCCTACTGGTCCCTTCAGAACAGTTTCTAGTGAGGAAATACATTTTATATCCTTATAAATAACCATTTATGGCAATCCTAAACTTTACGAACCTTACAAAGTAGTCATCTGGTACAATATTTTAGATCATATCACACTATCCATTTATTAAGTTCTTAAACATAAAAAAAAAACCTCTTTCCCATCAAAGTCATATTGTACGTGTATTAAGCTTGTGGATAACACACACTTAACTGGAATATTCAGAGGGAGATGACATGCAGGCACCTGACTTGATCAGTGGTCTGTAAGCAGAGGGTAAAGAGGATATGATGAATTCTTTAGGGTATGTTGTCTCTCAGACTGTTCCAGCCTCACCCTTCAGGAACAAGCTGTTAGCAGCTTCCTAGGAAAGAAGGGGCTGAAACCAAAAGCAGGGCAAGTAAAAGTAACATCCTTAGAGTCCAGGCTAGAAATTAAATACATTAAAAAATTCCCTTTCATGGCTTTAGTGACAGACTCTAACACAGGAGGGAAGGGAGGAGCTTTCTCCTTCTCAGTGTGATGAGCACTGGAACAGAATAGAATAACGGCTATGACAGCAGCTTACGGGGGGAGTGGCAGAGAACGGGGCCTCCTGCAACCACGAGAGGAAAGCAGATGGAAACATAGGAGACAGTTTCATTCACGAGCCCGGCAATCCTGTCCTGTCCCCGCCCACACACTCGGATCCCCCTAAAGCAGAATTCAGNATATGATGAATTCTTTAGGGTATGTTGTCTCTCAGACTGTTCCAGCCTCACCCTTCAGGAACAAGCTGTTAGCAGCTTCCTAGGAAAGAAGGGGCTGAAACCAAAAGCAGGGCAAGTAAAAGTAACATCCTTAGAGCCCAGGCTAGAAATTAAATACATTAAAAAATTCCCTTTCATGGCTTTAGTGACAGACTATAACACAGGAGGGAAGGGAGGAGCTTTCTCCTTCTCAGTGTGATGAGCACTGGAACAGAATAGAATAACAGCTATGACAGCAGCTTACGGGGGGAGTGGCAGAGAACGGGGCCTCCTGCAACCACGAGAGGGAAGCAGATGGAAACATAGGAGACAGTTTCATTCACGAGCCCGGCAATCCTGTCCTGTCCCCGCCCACACACTCGGATCCCCCTAAAGCAGAATTCAAAGGTCAGATTTCCAGGGATCTTCTAGAGCGTAATGAGTCTCATCTTGGTCATCTGTTGCTGTGTGTTTGCCCTAAAACTTTGTGACATAAAACAGCAAACCTTTATTATTCCACAGTTTCTGAGGATCATGAATTTGAGTGGTTCTGGCTCAAGGTCTCTCATGAGGTGGAAATGGAAATGTCCCTTGGGCCTCCAGCCATCTGAAATTTTGACTACAGCTGGGTGACCCGCTTCCAAGCTCACTCAGTGATATTTGCCCGGAGGCCTCAGTTCTCACTTCATACAGCTGCTTGAGCGTCCTTATGTATGGCAGTTGCCTTTCCCCAGGCAAGCAGTCCAAGAGAGAGGAAAAGGAGAAAGCCACAATGCCTTTTATATCCTCCACCATGGAAGCCACACTCTGTCACCCACACCTGACTCGATTCATTAGAAATGAGTCCCTAAGTCCAGCCACACTCAAGGGGGAAGAGTATTAAGCTCTACACCCTACAGAGAGGCATATTGAGAATCTATGGATGTGTTTTAAAACCACCACTCTTTGTCCTCTGGCCACGACTTGTATATTATTTGTCCCACGCACAGAATACATTTACGAATCCCCTCTCAAGAACCCCAATGGAGTGTTAGCTTAAAACCCAAGATGGTGTCATAGAGATGAGATTGAGGCACAGAGGCCGGTTCACAGATACCACGCTGTAAGTATCGGTCTTTGAGTACAGTTCCTTTTGACTAGAGACCTGCAAACTAAAGAAACAAGTTGTCACTCTCTCCCCTTGGGCTCAGTCATTCAGCTGTGTCTGATGCTTTGTGACCCCATGAATTTAGTAGGTTCCTCTGTTTATGGGATTTTCCAGGCAAGAATACTGGAGCGGGTTGCCATTTCCTACTCCAGGGGGTCTTCCCAACCCAGGGATCAAACCCACATCTCTTGCATTTCCTGCATTGGCGGGTGGATTCTTTACCACTGCACTACCCTTTGCCCTATACTCAATTGTGGGATAGACACAGGATAACCCCTAGAGACATGGAAGATACCCAGGAGTCACTGGTCCATACCATTCTGAAATCCAGTCTAACAGAGGTTAGCAATTTCTTGACTGGGACTCAAAGCCTGGGAATAATTCTCCATGGTTCTTGGCCCCAGGAGTTATGGAGAAGTATTGTTTTTGCTGTCTAAGTCGTCTTTCCTTTTTAATAAAAGGCAACATGTGTTCGTAGCCGAGTAGCTTTCTAAGTCTGATTCCTGTCAGTTAAATGNTCCTTTTGACTAGAGACCTGCAAACTAAAGAAACAAGTTGTCACTCTCTCCCCTTGGGCTCAGTCATTCAGCTGTGTCTGATGCTTTGTGACCCCATGAATTTAGTAGGTTCCTCTGTTTATGGGATTTTCCAGGCAAGAATACTGGAGCGAGTTGCCATTTCCTACTCCAGGGGGTCTTCCCAACCCAGGGATCAAACCCACATCTCTTGCATTTCCTGCATTGGCGGGTGGATTCTTTACCACTGCACTACCCTTTGCCCTATACTCAATTGTGGGATAGACACAGGATAACCCCTAGAGACATGGAAGATACCCAGGAGTCACTGGTCCATACCATTCTGAAATCCAGTCTAACAGAGGTTAGCAATTTCTTGACTGGGACTCAAAGCCTGGGAATAATTCTCCATGGTTCTTGGCCCCAGGAGTTATGGAGAAGTATTGTTTTTGCTGTCTAAGTCGTCTTTCCTTTTTAATAAAAGGCAACATGTGTTCGTAGCCGAGTAGCTTTCTAAGTCTGATTCCTGTCAGTTAAATTAGGGGGTGGGGAGGTGTTCCAAGATCTCTTTTTATTTAGCATTATCTCTGTTGCAGTCTAGGCTGACAGTGTTTCTGCTGATGTAACTCTTTAAAATCTGTGGGTCTCCTGTGAATTTTTTGGGCTCCAATTCATTAGATAAATCTACACCTACAAATTGAGATAAACTCTTCCCTATCTAGGGCTTCTGCTGAGGGACAAAGCCTTTAAGGTTCTTAGAAGTCATATTATTTGATTGAGGGGAGTTATGAGATATACGGGTCTGCAGGGGCCCCTTTTTTCTGACTAAATGGTATTCTGAGGCAGCACCATTGATCCTCCTGAAATCTTAATAAGAGATTTTATAGCCCCATCCTCAGNCTTTAAGGTTCTTAGAAGTCATATTATTTGATTGAGGGGAGTTATGAGATATACGGGTCTGCAGGGGCCCCTTTTTTCTGACTAAATGGTATTCTGAGGCAGCACCATTGATCCTCCTGAAATCTTAATAAGAGATTTTATAGCCCCATCCTCAGCTTCAACATCAGACCTGGCAGAGTTCTTGGTTTCATATTCGTGCGGAAGCTATTTCTTCATTTTAGCATCTCTCACCATCTGGAGAGGCTAGGAAGTTTTTAAGCCAAAACCCTAGCTTCTTTTGGTTTGGCAGACCTCGCATAAGTTTATGTCTCTCCTCTCACATTCTACTCTAAGTAGAAAGAAAGCAAATAGCACCTTCAATATCCCCTCTAGAAATTACTTTCGCTTGTTCACCCAGTTCATTAAGTCGTTTTCTACTTTCCGTGTTATTGTTGGTGACAGTGCCGCTAACCTCTCTGACACCACTTAACAAGGATCCCTTCCTTTCAGTTTCCAAAAAGATAGGTCCTGCTTTCCTTTGAGCCTTTTTGACAGTCTCAACTTCTACAACTGTCTAAGGTACATAAGCTTTCATGAACATTCTCCTCAAAGTTTTTTCTAGCTTCTGGACTTGGTTGCAAAGTCACTGCACATTTTGGGGCATTTATGATTGCAGCTCACTTCCAGGTACTAAAATCTGTGTTTGTTATCTATTTCACCATAACACGTTATCCCAAATCTTAATAAACACTCATTATTTCACAGTTTCTGTGAATGGTAAATTCAGGAATGGAATTAGCTACGTGATTCTCACTCATGGTATCTCATGAGATTGCAGTCAAGTCCAGGAGGAAGCCACAATATTTAACATCCTAAATGATATCACAGGCTTTCCCTTCTGTCACATAGGCAAGAAACAAGTCATTAAGTGTAACCCCCCCACTCGAGAGGAAGGGTATTAAGCCCCATATTTTGAAGGAGAATATATCAAAGAATTGCTCGTCATAACTTTAAACCACCAGAAGCTGGAAACTGTTTTATAATTGACATTGAAACTATATTGTACCCCTAGGGAGACATGGCATAAGAAAATGATGACTACATTAACATAATCAGAATTTGCCAAGGCTTCCAGCTACCAGTAAGCTCTACACAGCTGAATCTAATGAACAAATCTCAGCCTTTGTCTTCCTTAACCTTTCAGTGACCTTGGGCATAGTGGGTTGCCCTCCTTACTCCTTCAGCTTCTTCTTTGGCCTTGCAGGACATAATACCCTCCTGCTTTTCTTCTTTCCTATATCTAGCTCCTTGCTTTCAATCTCAGGTACCCCCTTCTCTTCATCTCTCCAACCTCATAACATTGGAGCCCTAGAGTTCTTGCTTTGTAGCTCTTTTTTTTTTTTCCTTTAATCCACTCCCTGCTTTAGAAACATGCAACTCCAAGTCTTGAAATACAACATGCAAACCCCTCGAGCAATTCCTGCTCAACTCTAGACTCATACACAACCCATCTGCATTCAGTTTCTGACAAGAGTCACCTACTCAACTGGTGCTAAACAGAACATTGGATCTTCTGCCTCAAACGCACTCTTTCCCCAATCTTCCCCATTTCATGGCAACTCTGTCCTTCTGGTTGCTCAGAACTTTATCACATGCATATTCTCTCTCCCTCTCCTTCCCTCATTTCCTTCCTCCTTCTTCCTACATTCTTACTCTGTTGGCAAAACGTGGGTATGCTACAAGCCTGGCATGCTATAGTTCTTGGGGTCTCAAAGAGTCAGACATGACTTCATGACTGAACAACGGTAACAACCTACAAACTACATTCAGAATTGGACCACTTTTTACAAACTTCACAAGTACTGCCGTGGTCCAAGCCACCCCTTGCTGTCTTCTAGGTCCTCGAACCACACAGCGGTGGTTTCCCTCCACTCCCGCCCTCTGAAGTCTGTTCTCTGCACATCACCCAGAGAAATACTGTCAAACAGAAATAAGTTCATACCATTCTTGTATTTTAAGCCTCCAATAACTCCTTATCTCATCTCCCACAGTAAACGTCAAATGCCTTAAAATGACCCCAGGAGCTTACACTAGTCTATCCCATCTGCTAGAGTTCTCCCTTTGGTCATTTTGCTTCAGCCACATACCCTGCCAAATCTTGCTCCCGTATGCCAGGGAGAGTTTGACACCAGAGCTGACTCCCCTGCCTCAACACTCTGTGCTTAGATCCGCCATAAGATTTACTCTCTCACCTCCTCCAGATCTTACTCAAATATCAGTCTAAGTGAGACCTGTCCTAACTGTGACTTCACAATAGTCCCAAGTCATCTCTTCTACTTGATTTTCTCCATAGCACTTGTCTAACAAGCCATTCATTTTACTTCTTTTTGTGGAGTGTGAACTACAAGGGAAGTGATTTTTTTATTGCTTTATTCACTCCATTGTTAGCTTTTGCCACATAGGCATCATTCCGTGTGTGTGTGTGTGTGTGTGTGTGTGTGTTTACAAATAAGTGAACTGTCCATTATTTTCTTCATCCTCATCTTCTTGGAATTCTATCTTATTGTCTCAGAGCATCTAAATCCTGAGTTAACTGCGCTTCCCTGATCAAGACTAGTCTCCTCCGGGAGCCTTTCCTCGCTGATTGAAACCTACATTGACCTTCCTCATTTTTACTTTCCTCGGCACTCCTGGTCATAGCTCATGTTACATCCCTGTGTAGTTGTTTGTGTGTTCTATTTTTCTCCATCTTGCTCATATATTTGTGTCATTTCTGTGTAAATAGATCCTTGAGAACCCATATTCTTTCCTCTTTCTGAACCATTCTTTTGCCCCTTTGTAATTATGCAACATGTACTTTATAAATCTCTGCTTTGGAAACAACTGTGAACCCTGATGACCTTCCTAACCCCGCACAGCTGATGGAAGATGCCACATCAGGACAACACAATGTTTTTGTAAAATGCATACAATCATTTTCAATTTATTCAGTAATAACTTCCAGGTAAAACCAGCTGAGCTTACACAAGCGACTCTGTTCTGATACTCACATACTTATTACATTCTCTTTAGGAAATAGAATCCACTTTTCTACGTGGACTGAAAATCCTTAGATGGTAAAAAAAAAATTTTTTTTTTAAGCTCCACTGAGATTTAGCTTCTTGCCATGATGCTCTAAATTATTTCAGCGTTGTGTAAGGCGTTATAAAACACTGTAATTTATATGCTCCTGAGCAAGTGCCTCTTAAAATGTTCGCCAATTAGTTCATTTCAGAACCTGCTCCTGATATCCCTGAAGGTACCTGAGAAAAATCCCTTCCTATGTACCCTGAGTGTAGAACAATATCAAAATTAGTTGTGTCAGCTAAATATTGTCTTCAGAGCAGCTCTGGATTTTCTGATATTTTGGAATGTTAGGTTCATCGGATGATTGTATGAAGAATTATGCACATAGATTTTCCTTCTGTGAATTTTACATAATCTTCTTTTTAAAAATGAACCTTCTTGTAATAGCATGACTCGGATTTCGCTTGGGATTGGGATAGATTGAAACGATCTTAATCGGCTCGTCTTCGTCTCTCTCACCTTACCTGCAATACCATTATGGCTTCTCTAGTTGCGATCAGTTTCCTTAGATTTATATACTCCTGCACACAAAACCTCTAAATACTGAGTTATGAATATTAGAGCTTGTGACTAACTCTTCTTGGAGTTAAAAAGTTAGTATATAAAATGAGAGCAAAAGATTTCTTGACTGCATTCCTATGTTGAATTAGGGCTGTCATTTAATCATCTGATTCTAATTCAGAGTTCATTAAACTCTTTTATTGAGTTTATTCATAAATAAACTCAACTAGATATTTCTTTTTCCCATAAAGAAATTAATTAAAGAAACGCATTAATATGTTACTTTATGTTGAAACATTTACTAATTTAGTGTTTTAAATACTTTGGGTGAACATAGGAAGCAATATGAAAAATATTGAATCTATATTTCACTTTGATTTTACTGTAAGTTCCTGGTATTGACCCATACACAGAGTTGGAATCTGTTACTACTATTTTTATCACAGTCATTACTAAAGCACCATCTTGAAAGCTTACTGGTTTTTTGGACAGGGGTTGTTTGTTTTGGGGGGTGTTTTTTAATTGAAATATAGTTGATTTACGATGTGTTAATACCTGCTATACAGCAAAGTGATTCAGTTACACACACATATATGTATATATTCATTTTAAAATATTCTTTTCCATTGTAGTTTATCTCAGGACATTGAATATAGTTCCCTGTGCAGTACAGCAGGTCCTTGTCTCCTGTGTCCCCTACACTGCAGGTGGATTCTTTACCTGCCTAGCCACCAGGGAAGGCTAGCACTGTACACGATGGCTTACAGCTACTGACCCCAAGCCCCACCCATCACTCCCCCAACCTTCTTCCCCTTGGCAGCCACAGATCTGTTTCTCTATGTCCACGACTCTGTTTTTGTTTCTAGATAAGGTAATTTGTGTCATATTTTAGATTCCACAGGTAAGTGGTATTGGGGCTTCCCTGGTGACTCAGACCGTAAAGAATCGCCTGCAGTGCGGGAGGCCCGGGTTCAGTTCCAGGCTCGGGAAGATCCCCTGGAGAATGGAGTGGCTATCAACTCCGATATTCTTGCCTGGAGAATTCCTTGGATGGAGGAGCCTGGCAGGCTACAGTCCATGGGGTCACCAAGAGTTGGACATGACTGAGTAACACACACATAAGTGGTATCATGTAGTGTTTGTCTTTCTCTTTCTGACCTACTTCACTTAGTATGATACTCTCTAGTTGCAGCCATGTTGCTGCAGAGGACACTATTTCATGCTTTTTTGTGTCTGAGTAGTAGTCTATTGTTTATATATACCACCTTTATCCATTCATCTCTTGGTGGACATTCAGGTTCTTTCCATATCTTGGCTATTGGAAATAATGCTGTTATGAATATAGGGGTATATGTATCTTTCTGAAATATATTTTTGTCTGGATATATGCTCAGGAGTAGGGTTGCTGGATAGTATGGTAACCTTATTTTTAGTCTTCTGAGTAACCTCCATACTGTTTTATATAGTGACTGTACCAGTTTGTGAAGTCACTTCAGTTGTGTCCGACTCCGTGTGACCCCATAGACGGCAGCCTACCAGGCTCCCCCGTCCCTGGGATTCTCCAGGCAAGAACATTGGAGTGGGTTGCCATTTCCTTCTCCAGTGCATGAAAGTGAAAAGTGAAAGTGAAGTCGCTCACTCGTGTCCGACCCTCAGTGACCCCATGGACTGCAGCCTTCCAGGCTCCTCTGTCCATGGGATTTTCCAGGCAAGAGTACTGGAGTGGGGTGCTATTACCTTCTCCCTGTACCAGTTTACATTCCCACAAACAGTACAGGAGGGTTCCCTTTTCTCCACACCCTCTCCAGCATTTGTTTCTTGTAGACTTTAATGATGGGCGTTCTGACTGGTACAAAGTGGTACTTCATTGGAATTTTTATTGGCATTTCTCTAATAATTAGCAATGTCGAGTATCTTTTCATGTGTCGATTGGTCATCTGTATTTCTTCTTTGGAGCAGTGTTTGCTAGGTCTGCACATTTTTCAGTTGGGTTGTTTGGGTTTTTTTTCTTGTTGAGTTGTATGGGCTACTTGAATAATTTGGAAATTTAGCCCTTATCAGTCACATCATTTGCAAATATTTTCTCCCATTCTGTAGGCTTTTCATTTTGCTTATGATTTCTTTTGTTGTGTAAAAGGCTATAAGTTTGATTAGGTCTCATTTGTTTTTATTTTTATTTCTGTAGCCTTGGAAGACTCACCTAACAAAACATTGGTACAAGTTATGTCAGAGAATGTTTCGCCTAAGATCTCTTCTAGTTTTGTGGTCTCATGTCTTGTGCTTAAATCTTTAAGCCACGTTGAGTTTATTTTTGTGTATGATGTGAAAGTGTTAGTGGCTCAGTCATGTATGACTTTCTGCGACCCCTTGGACTGTAGCCTGCAAAGCTCCTCTGTCCCTGGAGTGCTTCATGCAAGATTACTGGAGTGGGTTGCCATTTCCTTCTCCAGGGGATCTTCCTGANAGATGGTAAAAAAAAAATTTTTTTTTTAAGCTCCACTGAGATTTAGCTTCTTGCCATGATGCTCTAAATTATTTCAGCGTTGTGTAAGGCGTTATAAAACACTGTAATTTATATGCTCCTGAGCAAGTGCCTCTTAAAATGTTCGCCAATTAGTTCATTTCAGAACCTGCTCCTGATATCCCTGAAGGTACCTGAGAAAAATCCCTTCCTATGTACCCTGAGTGTAGAACAATATCAAAATTAGTTGTGTCAGCTAAATATTGTCTTCAGAGCAGCTCTGGATTTTCTGATATTTTGGAATGTTAGGTTCATCGGATGATTGTATGAAGAATTATGCACATAGATTTTCCTTCTGTGAATTTTACATAATCTTCTTTTTAAAAATGAACCTTCTTGTAATAGCATGACTCGGATTTCGCTTGGGATTGGGATAGATTGAAACGATCTTAATCGGCTCGTCTTCGTCTCTCTCACCTTACCTGCAATACCATTATGGCTTCTCTAGTTGCGATCAGTTTCCTTAGATTTATATACTCCTGCACACAAAACCTCTAAATACTGAGTTATGAATATTAGAGCTTGTGACTAACTCTTCTTGGAGTTAAAAAGTTAGTATATAAAATGAGAGCAAAAGATTTCTTGACTGCATTCCTATGTTGAATTAGGGCTGTCATTTAATCATCTGATTCTAATTCAGAGTTCATTAAACTCTTTTATTGAGTTTATTCATAAATAAACTCAACTAGATATTTCTTTTTCCCATAAAGAAATTAATTAAAGAAACGCATTAATATGTTACTTTATGTTGAAACATTTACTAATTTAGTGTTTTAAATACTTTGGGTGAACATAGGAAGCAATATGAAAAATATTGAATCTATATTTCACTTTGATTTTACTGTAAGTTCCTGGTATTGACCCATACACAGAGTTGGAATCTGTTACTACTATTTTTATCACAGTCATTACTAAAGCACCATCTTGAAAGCTTACTGGTTTTTTGGACAGGGGTTGTTTGTTTTGGGGGGTGTTTTTTAATTGAAATATAGTTGATTTACGATGTGTTAATACCTGCTATACAGCAAAGTGATTCAGTTACACACACATATATGTATATATTCATTTTAAAATATTCTTTTCCATTGTAGTTTATCTCAGGACATTGAATATAGTTCCCTGTGCAGTACAGCAGGTCCTTGTCTCCTGTGTCCCCTACACTGCAGGTGGATTCTTTACCTGCCTAGCCACCAGGGAAGGCTAGCACTGTACACGATGGCTTACAGCTACTGACCCCAAGCCCCACCCATCACTCCCCCAACCTTCTTCCCCTTGGCAGCCACAGATCTGTTTCTCTATGTCCACGACTCTGTTTTTGTTTCTAGATAAGGTAATTTGTGTCATATTTTAGATTCCACAGGTAAGTGGTATTGGGGCTTCCCTGGTGACTCAGACCGTAAAGAATCGCCTGCAGTGCGGGAGGCCCGGGTTCAGTTCCAGGCTCGGGAAGATCCCCTGGAGAATGGAGTGGCTATCAACTCCGATATTCTTGCCTGGAGAATTCCTTGGATGGAGGAGCCTGGCAGGCTACAGTCCATGGGGTCACCAAGAGTTGGACATGACTGAGTAACACACACATAAGTGGTATCATGTAGTGTTTGTCTTTCTCTTTCTGACCTACTTCACTTAGTATGATACTCTCTAGTTGCAGCCATGTTGCTGCAGAGGACACTATTTCATGCTTTTTTGTGTCTGAGTAGTAGTCTATTGTTTATATATACCACCTTTATCCATTCATCTCTTGGTGGACATTCAGGTTCTTTCCATATCTTGGCTATTGGAAATAATGCTGTTATGAATATAGGGGTATATGTATCTTTCTGAAATATATTTTTGTCTGGATATATGCTCAGGAGTAGGGTTGCTGGATAGTATGGTAACCTTATTTTTAGTCTTCTGAGTAACCTCCATACTGTTTTATATAGTGACTGTACCAGTTTGTGAAGTCACTTCAGTTGTGTCCGACTCCGTGTGACCCCATAGACGGCAGCCTACCAGGCTCCCCCGTCCCTGGGATTCTCCAGGCAAGAACATTGGAGTGGGTTGCCATTTCCTTCTCCAGTGCATGAAAGTGAAAAGTGAAAGTGAAGTCGCTCACTCGTGTCCGACCCTCAGTGACCCCATGGACTGCAGCCTTCCAGGCTCCTCTGTCCATGGGATTTTCCAGGCAAGAGTACTGGAGTGGGGTGCTATTACCTTCTCCCTGTACCAGTTTACATTCCCACAAACAGTACAGGAGGGTTCCCTTTTCTCCACACCCTCTCCAGCATTTGTTTCTTGTAGACTTTAATGATGGGCGTTCTGACTGGTACAAAGTGGTACTTCATTGGAATTTTTATTGGCATTTCTCTAATAATTAGCAATGTCGAGTATCTTTTCATGTGTCGATTGGTCATCTGTATTTCTTCTTTGGAGCAGTGTTTGCTAGGTCTGCACATTTTTCAGTTGGGTTGTTTGGGTTTTTTTTCTTGTTGAGTTGTATGGGCTACTTGAATAATTTGGAAATTTAGCCCTTATCAGTCACATCATTTGCAAATATTTTCTCCCATTCTGTAGGCTTTTCATTTTGCTTATGATTTCTTTTGTTGTGTAAAAGGCTATAAGTTTGATTAGGTCTCATTTGTTTTTATTTTTATTTCTGTAGCCTTGGAAGACTCACCTAACAAAACATTGGTACAAGTTATGTCAGAGAATGTTTCGCCTAAGATCTCTTCTAGTTTTGTGGTCTCATGTCTTGTGCTTAAATCTTTAAGCCACGTTGAGTTTATTTTTGTGTATGATGTGAAAGTGTTAGTGGCTCAGTCATGTATGACTTTCTGCGACCCCTTGGACTGTAGCCTGCAAAGCTCCTCTGTCCCTGGAGTTCTTCATGCAAGATTACTGGAGTGGGTTGCCATTTCCTTCTCCAGGGGATCTTCCTGACCTAGGGATCGAACCTGGGTCTCCTGCATTGCCAGCGGATTCTTTACCAGGGTGTGTTCATTGATTTACATTGGCTGTCCAGCTTTCCCAACACCACTTGATGAAGAGACTGTCCTTTTCCCATTGTATATTCTTTGAAGGCTGTTAAGGCAGGGATTTACCACATGTAGCTACACATGTCTCATATACATGTATACAATCTCAGAACTAAACAGACCTTAGAGATTGTCTAGTCCGTGGGTTTATGGTGTTTATGCCACTCACCGTACCTGAGAAGCACACTGACCATCAGAAGAAACTCACAATGGTAGTGTATTGTTGCCTATTGTTGCTATGACAAATCACCACAAGTTTAGTGTCTTAAAATAGCACACACCTATTATATTACAGTTCATACATCAGAGCTGAAATGAGTCTCACAGAACTAAAAATCAAGATGTTCACAGAACTGCATTCCTCCTGGAGATTCCAAGGGGAGAATCTGTACCTTCTTCCAGCTTCTAGAGGCTACCCAGCCTGCATTCCTGGGCTTCTAGTAATGACAGCCATTGGGCCTCCCCTTTTTCTGACTCTGACACTCTTGCTTCCCTCTTGTAAAGACCCTAAGTTTACATTGGCTTACCTAGATAACCCAGGATAATCTGTCCATTGAAAAATCCTAACCTTCATCGTATCTGTGAAGTCCCTTCTTCATCATTAGCTAACATTTCCAATCGTTTCAGGGATTAGGAATTAATACTTTTTTAGGCAGAGATTATTCTGCCCACTAACGATAATGTTCTCAAGTAAGAGAGGGGAGAGCCTAGTAGCACATGCTGTTTGAAAAACCAGCAGTACTGTACTGTGGTTAAGACTATGAACTCTGGTGCCAGAGGACCTGACTTCAGGTCTCTGTCTTGGCACTCAGGAGATATCATATCTTAAGCAAATGAATGAAACTCTATTTTTTCCTCTATAAAACCAAGTTGACAATAGTAAACATTTCATACTGTTTTTTTTTTTCAAACTAGATGAATTTACATATGTAAATGAACTTAGAAAAATTCCTGACACACAGTTAATGTCCAATAAACATTTACTTTTATCATGTGCTCTCATGCTCTGAAAGCATTCATCCAACCCAAGCTTCTTTTATAAATAAAGAAATTAAGTCCCAAAGAACTTAACTGATTTATGCAATGTAGTGAAATTAGATTTTAAAACTTGTCACATTAAGATCATTTCGTATTGTTGAAGCAGCATCTGATACATGTTTTCAGTGGTATCAGAATGTTAAAAGTACCTATTTTCTTATTACTAATAATTCTTGATTAACCTGATGATATTGTCAATAACACACTTCACTTTGCTTTAGTAATGGAGTCCTATGAACTTACCTCTCTCAATTTTTTGTAGCTTAATAAGGTTATATTACCTCCTGTAAAGGATAAGATATTTTGACAAACTCAAGAATTGAGAGACCCCAAGGCCTTGCATTTCACACGATGAGCTTGTCTTTGACTTTTCATATCTAGATACTAGTACATGTGTGTGTGTATGTGTGTGCTTAGTTGCTCAGTCATGTCTGACTCTTTGTGACCCCATACACTGTAGCTCACCAAGCTTCTCTGTCCATGGGGATTTTCCAGGCAAGAATACTGGAGTGGGGTGCCATGCTCTACTCCAGGGGATCTTCCCAAGTGAAGTGAAAGTCACTCAGTCGTATCTGACTCTTTGTGACCCCATGGACTATACAGTCCATGGACTTCTCCAGGCCAGAATACTGGAGCGGGTAGCCCTTCCCTTCTCCAGGGGATCTTCCCAGCCCAGGGATTGAACCCAGGTCTCCTGCATTTCTGGCAGACTCCTTACCATCTGAGCCACCAGGGAAGCCCCTAGATACTAGTACATATTGTTATTAAAATATTTACATGATTTTAAAGCTCTACTCAAAATGTCTCTGAAATGTACTTATAATTTTGACGTTATCAATCTCTTAATTCTGCAACACAATTAGCCATTTACACATTAAACTTACTACTGGAATATCCAAATTAAATAATCATTCAAGATGATGAATTTTGATTATTTTCATTACGTAGAAAATTTCATTCGTTCTTAATTTTAAAATATGTTTGAGAATCCTTCCAATCTGGGATTAGAATTCTGAGAGTAAATGTGTTATCTTTCTTAGTTATGATCCTTCCACCTCTATTAGGCTTGAAATGATTTTTTTTTAAATCTCTTTTACTGATATGTTAAGGATAAAGTACAATGAGGAAGCTATTTTATGTGAAGAATTACTAAGTCAAGGGCATGTTATTTTATCTTTTGGATGAGACAGAATTTTTCTACTAAATTTACAGTCTCTCTTTTTCCCCCTTACCTAACAAATTGAATACAGTCATGAAATTTAAGAGCTGGAAAGAAACAGAGATTATTTGGTCAAAAGCTTTCATTTTGTAGATGACGAAGAGTACAGGGGGTGGAAAGAAAATTGAGCAAGTTAATTTTAGGCAGCCGAAAAAATTCAACACAATTTTTTTTTTTTTTTTGGCTTTAAGCCCAAGACATTTCATTTGCTTGTGAATAAAACATTTTCATTCATTCTAACTTCTTTCACTGCTCTATTCTCCTAAAGGAGTCTAATAAGTGTCAAATATCAGAAAGGCCTTGATGGTACTGTACCCTTTTCTGTTGTTTTGCTGCCAGCCAAAGCTGGCCTTGCACTGGCAACATATTTTCAGTGACTGTTCTACAAGAAATGTTTATATATTCCTAAATTACTGTGCTTATTCAGTTGTCAAGCATCAACTTTGCAGTTTTATCCTTTTAATATTATTCTTTTTAGAAAAAAATCAGCTCTGAAAGAAAAAGTGTAAGCCTTTCCTAAAGTCTATAACTAACTCTGTCGCCCCCATCCCCCCCACCTCCCCCCAGCCGCTCCCAAGTGAACTTGATCAGTTACTAAAATATTATGTTTGACTTTCCTTCTCCTTAGAATGAGGTAAGTAACACAAACAAAATGGGGTAATTGTAGATTGAAGGTAGGCTGCATATGTAACTGTTAGTTGTCATCCCTAGTAGTTCTAATGGCCAACTGGAAAGGACCCTGTTGCTGGGAAAGACTGAGAGCAGGAGGAGAAGGGGGCAACAGAGGATGAGATGGTCGGGTACCATCATCTACTCAATGGACATGAATTTGCTCAAACTCCAGGAGATAGTGAAGCACAGGGAGGCCTGGCATGCTGTCGTCCATGGGGTCTCAAAGAGTCAGATATAACTGAGCGACTGAACAACAAGATATATTTACTGTGGAATGACCCTTCTCCATAAACCCACTGCCCAACCTAGACAGCATATTAAAAAGCAGAGACATTACTTTGCTAACAAAGGTCTGTCTAGTCAAAGCTATGGTTTTTCCAGTAGTCATGTATGGATGTGAGAGTTGGACTATAAAGAAAGCTGAGCACGGAAGAATTGATGCTTTTGAACTGTGGTGTTGGAGAAGACTCTTGAGAGTCCCTTGGACTGCAAGAAGATCCAACCAGTCCATCCTAAAGGAAATCAGTCCTGAAAATTCATTGGAAGGACAGATGCTGAAACTGAAACTCCAACACTTTGGCCACCTGATGCAAAGAACCGACACATTGGGAAAGACCCTGATGTTGAGAAAGATTGAACGCGGGAGGACAAGGGGATAATAGAGGATGAGATGCTTGGATGGCATCACCAACGCGATGGACATGAGTTGGAGTAAGCTCTGGGAGTTGGTGATGGACAGGGAAGCCTGGCGAGCTGCAGTCCATGGGGTTACAAAGAGTTGGACACGACTGAGCCGCTCATCTGAACTAAACAGTCCCCCATCCAGTGTTCCTCCCTTACTGAGTACCTGTGCTCTCCTGACACTCCAGGAAGTGGCTGGCTGTGAAATCACAGAATTTAACAGTCCTTTAACTCTTTTTGTCCCTTTCTATTTTTATTTTAACTTTTATTGAAGCATAGTTGGTTATTTCTGGCCTCCTTTGTCAGGTCTTCGCACACTTGTCAGTTTCAGGGAGGCTGTACTTGACATCCGTTATAGCTGTGTATCCCACGGCCTGAAAATGTGTCCGCCTGCACCGTTTCTTCTGCTCCGTAGTATCTGTCACCATCCAGCACATTATGGGTATGTACTCGTTCTGCTCCTTGTTTCCTCCCGTGCCAATACATAAGCTCCAATGGGATGGGGATTTCTGTTGTCGGTTTGTTTACTCTTGTATTCCAGAAATTAACATAGTGCTTGGCATATAACTGTTATTCCATTATACTGTGATTATGGGCACCTTTTATAAAAACTGTGATCCAAAGTTTTCATATACTGCCCTGCTTCTTCCCGAACCATGATTTTCCTCACTCGGCATTCAGTCGACACATGCTTCTGAGTGCTTTCTATGGTCTGTGCATGCTCTTTAACAGATAACCCCACACCACTTGCAGAATTAATTATAAATTGAGGCAAGTGTTTTGTAGGAAAGAAGTTAGAGAACGCTTAACAAAGAAACCGGACATAACTTGAGGTAGAGAGAACTTAAAGAAATGTCGTTTGAGCTGAGATCAGAAGGATGAGTACAGAGAAGGATTTTCAGATGCAAGAAACAGTACATGCAGAAGTCCCGCTAAGGGAAGAGCGCAGAATTAAAAGGAGCCCTTGGTAGTTGAAGTGTAACACGATGGTGAAACGAAGAATGTGTAAGAAGAGCCCAGAGAGGGTTGCAGGTGCCGTTCAGACCATTTGAAGAGTTTGGGTTTTTTTAGCCTAAGAGCAATGGAGAAGCCACTAAAGACACTTCAGGATGAGAGAATGCCCTCACCAGGTTTGTGTTTTTAGAAAATCTGACTATGATAGAGGATGAAAGGTGAGCTAGAACGGATACAGAGAGACTATTGTAAGAGTTAGGGTCTCTGTATGGGAATTTCTCAGGGCCTTTGTATTTTCTGAATCCCAAGAATAATCAGTCAAGAGTTCAGAAAAACAGGAAAAAGTAACATAATCCTACTGATAGAATTGATGCTCCACGACCCACCTAGGGACTGCTGAGTTGAAGAAATGCACTGACGTCAAGTGATAAAGCCAGCACAGGAAATGCTGACAGGGAGAGGCAAGAGTGGGAGGAGCTGAGACAGGAAGACAGGAGAGAAGTGGTCAAGATCTAATCCACTGTTCTCGGCTTGTAGCTCTGGTCACATTGCAAACATGTATCTGTGGCCCTGTATGCTGAGAAGAGGGAGTTGTTCTTACAAATAAGAACAGTTAATACATTTATTCATATAGTATACTTCATGCAAATCCTATGTTTGATGTTCTGAAAAAATAACAAGTTTCTGATGCAAAATCCTTAACTTGGCAATTTTGACACATGATTCCAAGTAGTAGTGTTAAGCTTATTAGGAGGTCTAAAGTCATGTTATTTTAACACTTTGCAATAAATTATTCACTAGTGTTTTCTAGTGTTTGAAGTTTACTGTGGGTTACAGTTCAGTGTAAGCACGTTAACAGAGCCTATGTCAAGAGAAGAGGATACTGTTGTAGGTACTTCAGTACAAAATTAGAAACTAATCTAATATCTGAACTAGCAAAAACAATATGGATTTCATGGCAAAACCAAAACTGGAGCAAGCAACAGAATGTTGATTAAAGAAAATTAGGTCATATAAAGTAACATGTACCTCAATACCCACCTTAAAATTCTTCTGAGCAAACTCTTAAAAGTTTGACTACCAGTGAACAATGTAAGAAAATTTTCTACATCTGCAATATTTCTCATGAGGCAAATATCTAGGCTAGTAGGGCAATTAATGCTTTTGTTACTTTTAAATTTCACTTTAAGAATAACTTAATTATTTCATATTTCAACTTTTAAATGATTTTTATTTGGCATTTAATTTGTAACAATATTCCCTTTATTTAATGTTTTCTGTTACTAAATGTCTTTTATCAAATGGATCAATTTTATATACTATTGAAATGTAGGATCTTGTCATAATATGTTGTGACATTTATAAAAATGATAAAGCATGCATTTATTATTAATTTTTGTAGGAAATCTCTGAAACTTTTAGTACAATCCAATCAAAGAACAATGGCGTATGCTTTATTATCACCATTCATTACTTTTAAGTAGATGCGAATGTTATTAAAATATATCATTACACCCTCCTTACCGAAAAAAAAACACATAAATTGTTATGAAAAATAAAGAGTAATGTTGACTTCAAGATTTCCAAAGAATTCCCAAGAATTCTGACTTCTCATTCTAAATCCTGAAGTTTAATATCTGTCGCAAATTTTAAAACAGTAGCAAAAGTACAAGAAGGTGAAGGCAGTATCTTGAACTGTAGTGGTAGCAATGGAGAGAGAAAGAAATAGACAAACTCAAGAAATATCCAGAAAATAAAGTTCATAGGGGCTATACTTTAGCTGGACTGGGGAGTGAGGTTAAGTAGTATCATGAGTAACTTCTCTCTTTCTGATTTTTGTGGCGATGGGTGCCATTTATAAAGATAACACTAGAAGAAGACCAGTGAACCTATCCGGTGAGTTATGCTTCAAAAACAAGCATTTTCCATTTATTAATGATGTAGGGAACAGAGGTTCTAAGATAAAAAATAGGTTATTGGTCACCTGGAGTTGGAGGTAGGGATTCAGGCAAGTGGAAACAGGAAATAACTGCTGATGTATATGGAGTTTGTTTGCAGGGATTGAAAATGTTCTGACAGTGTATTGTGGTGACGGTTACACACCCTGGATCTACTAAAAATCCCTGAATTAATTTTATGGTATGTGACATGCAACTCAAAAAAATTAAAAGACTGATTCAGTTCTCATTTACGCCACATGTCCATTCCCGGTGAAACAGCAGCTCTGTTCCATGACATATTCATGTAGGAAACTAATTTGGTGACTCCTCCACCATCTGAAACAGGGATTTCTTTGGTAAGATGGAAAGGAATGCAATAAATTTTACAATAGCTCTTAAAGACTTACAGTTGGAAGTGGCACGTCATTTCTTCTCATACCCCATTGACCAAAGCAATGTCATGTGACCACACCAGACTTCAAGGGCACAAAAAGGCATAATCTCTTCCTAGAGCATAGATCAGAGAACTCCAGCCCATGGGCTAAACTTGGCCCACCTCCTATTTTTGTAAATGCAGTTTCATTGAACACAGATACACTCATTTGTTTATATACTGTCTACATACTGTCTTTGGCTGCTACAAGAGCAGAATTATTTAGTTGTGACAGAAACCACACAGCTTAACAAAGCCAAAATTCTTTTCTATGTGGCCCTTTGCAGAAAAAGTTTGCCAACACCCAGTCTAGGCCCCTGCAGTAGCCCCTGCACAAAATGAACAGAACTGTCAGATTATGACCTTAGTAGTTCCTTCTGGGTTGCCTGGAGGGCTTCTCTGGTGGCTCAGACAGTAAGGTATTTGCCCGCAATGCAGGAAACTCAGGTTCAATCCCTGGATTGGGAAGATCCCCTGGAGAAGGGAATGACAACCCACTCCAGTATTCTTGCCTGGAGAATTCCATGGACAAAGGAGCCTGGCAGCTGNGATGCGAATGTTATTAAAATATATCATTACACCCTCCTTACCGAAAAAAAAACACATAAATTGTTATGAAAAATAAAGAGTAATGTTGACTTCAAGATTTCCAAAGAATTCCCAAGAATTCTGACTTCTCATTCTAAATCCTGAAGTTTAATATCTGTCGCAAATTTTAAAACAGTAGCAAAAGTACAAGAAGGTGAAGGCAGTATCTTGAACTGTAGTGGTAGCAATGGAGAGAGAAAGAAATAGACAAACTCAAGAAATATCCAGAAAATAAAGTTCATAGGGGCTATACTTTAGCTGGACTGGGGAGTGAGGTTAAGTAGTATCATGAGTAACTTCTCTCTTTCTGATTTTTGTGGCGATGGGTGCCATTTATAAAGATAACACTAGAAGAAGACCAGTGAACCTATCCGGTGAGTTATGCTTCAAAAACAAGCATTTTCCATTTATTAATGATGTAGGGAACAGAGGTTCTAAGATAAAAAATAGGTTATTGGTCACCTGGAGTTGGAGGTAGGGATTCAGGCAAGTGGAAACAGGAAATAACTGCTGATGTATATGGAGTTTGTTTGCAGGGATTGAAAATGTTCTGACAGTGTATTGTGGTGACGGTTACACACCCTGGATCTACTAAAAATCCCTGAATTAATTTTATGGTATGTGACATGCAACTCAAAAAAATTAAAAGACTGATTCAGTTCTCATTTACGCCACATGTCCATTCCCGGTGAAACAGCAGCTCTGTTCCATGACATATTCATGTAGGAAACTAATTTGGTGACTCCTCCACCATCTGAAACAGGGATTTCTTTGGTAAGATGGAAAGGAATGCAATAAATTTTACAATAGCTCTTAAAGACTTACAGTTGGAAGTGGCACGTCATTTCTTCTCATACCCCATTGACCAAAGCAATGTCATGTGACCACACCAGACTTCAAGGGCACAAAAAGGCATAATCTCTTCCTAGAGCATAGATCAGAGAACTCCAGCCCATGGGCTAAACTTGGCCCACCTCCTATTTTTGTAAATGCAGTTTCATTGAACACAGATACACTCATTTGTTTATATACTGTCTACATACTGTCTTTGGCTGCTACAAGAGCAGAATTATTTAGTTGTGACAGAAACCACACAGCTTAACAAAGCCAAAATTCTTTTCTATGTGGCCCTTTGCAGAAAAAGTTTGCCAACACCCAGTCTAGGCCCCTGCAGTAGCCCCTGCACAAAATGAACAGAACTGTCAGATTATGACCTTAGTAGTTCCTTCTGGGTTGCCTGGAGGGCTTCTCTGGTGGCTCAGACAGTAAGGTATTTGCCCGCAATGCAGGAAACTCAGGTTCAATCCCTGGATTGGGAAGATCCCCTGGAGAAGGGAATGACAACCCACTCCAGTATTCTTGCCTGGAGAATTCCATGGACAAAGGAGCCTGGCAGCTGTAGTCCATGGGGTCACAAAAGAGTTGGACATGTCTGAGGGTTGCACAGGGAATGAGCTAGCTGGGGCCGAGGGCTCCCCCTTCTCTTAGAAGATAGGGGACTGCACCCAAACAAGGTTCTCATGAGACTGGTGTCTGTAACATTCCTTGGGCAGCTGGCCATCCGAGACAACTCCTGTGAACCAATGGCATCCCGAATCCAAATGGCCTATTGCTCTGCGGCTTGTGTAGCCCCCACTGACAAGACAGTTCCTTCATGTCTACCCTCAAAAGAGAGGAATTGTCAGGGGTGTGTTCTCTTTACTGAGACCCACTACACTCTGGCATTTAGCTCACTTCTTCATGACATGGTGAGAGAGTGGAGGCTCGGTGCCTTTTTTCTGACTATCTTGGCCCTGTAAATTTTAATTTTCTTCAGTACAGCCCATTTTGGCTGGTCCTCTCCAGCCAAAAAAAATTTACAATATATCAAAAAGAAGATACTCAGCAAAAAGGCAACCCACTCCAGTGTTCTTGCCTGGAAAATCCCATGGACAGAGGAGCCTGGCGCGCTATAGTCCATGGGGTCACAAAGAATCAGCACAACTTAACTACTGAACCACCACCGCCAGGACTGAAGGGAGGATCAAGAGTGTAATTGTAGACATGTTGAGTTTGTGTGTGTTTGCGTGTGCATGCTCAGTCATGTTCGAGTCTTTGCTCGAAAAAAGTAGACATCATCTATCAGTATCCTATAACGTCACATTTCTCCATGTCACACACACAGGCACACATATCACATCCTGTCATGACTTCTCCCCTGAGCTCTCTGGAATTATAATTATTAAGAGAAATTGAGAGACTGTCAAACTCTCCTAGGTGTCTTAGAAAAATTGAATGTAACTAGAAAGCTGTTAGTATTCATGTCTGTCAATCTTTAGTTGAAAGGCCACCTGGTCAATGAAACCACCGATATTACATACGTTCACTTTTCTTTTCAAATTCCATAGCACTTTATTTAGATCTTTTTAATAATAAATCATACTCCATCACTAAATATGTTTATATGCTTGCTTTATCTTTCCTACTGTACCATAAGTCTCTAGAGTTAAGATTTGTGATTTAATCTTATTTATAACCGTCAACACATTCTACATGGTAGTGTAAAAGTAAAACAGAACAAAAATGCACATACTTGAACTTCTTTTCTCCAAATTAACTATTAGCTCCGTAAGGATGGGTAATATGCCATTTACTTTTGTATTTTCCTTTATGCCTACCATAGTGAATTTTATTGAATACATAGTTGGCATTGATAAATGTATTAATGGATGATTTAATCTGAAGACATATTAAGACTTCCTTTTTCAGAGATTTGTGTTGCTTCCAGGTAAAAAGATGTGTATAGAAACACCTGATACATTCCTTTCACTTTTCAACAATTCAAACCTAGAGTCAAAGCTATTAACTACTATCAGCACAGAATCAAAAATGAACTAGCCTTCTCTATCTCTGAAGTATCAGGCAAATGTTATAGTTTTGCCATATACTTTACTTTTTGTTAAGTATTCTTTGTCAATGAAAATCCCATATTCAAAGTTTTATAACAATGCTCATGTCATTAGTTCTCACAGATTAAATTGTTAAAGTTGAATATACTATGTATTACATACACTTGTGTACATATATCACATATAATATTATTTAAGATATCACAAGTGACTTAATTTGTAAATACTTTAAATTATGACAAATGCTAGTCACATAGATTCAACATAATTGTAACGTATTTATATAACATATATAATAGTTATAATCAGTTCAAAAATATAAAAATATGAGAAGATAAATGCTCAAATAAAATAACTCACCTTGTAAGAACTGTTAAATTATCAATTTAACTGTGATACCAAAATGTTATAAAAAATGGCATAAAATATAATAATAAAAAATCTGCAGGAAACTAATAAATATGCATAAAATCTAAGTCAAATCGTTAAGGCTAGGGCACTTTATTTTATTTGTATATTTTACAGAATTTTGAAATAAAGTCAAAGTCTAGAGACCCAGCGGTATGGTCTTAAAGATTTAAAACAAATTCAGGCCTTCCCTCGTGTCTCGGTGGATAAGAATCCACCTGCCAGTGCAGGAGACATGGATCCCACCCCTGATCAGAGAAGATCCCACGTGCCGCAGACAAAACCCAGGCGCCACAGCTGCTGAGCCTGTGCTCCAGAGCCCGAGAGCCGCAATCGTTAAGCCCGCGTGCCGCGACTGCTGAAGGCTGCGCATGCTAGGGCCTGTGTTCTGCAGCAGAGTGCAAGTGGGAGGTGCTCAGTCCTGTCGCTCTCTTTGTGACCCCATGTACTATACAGTCCGTGGAATTCTCCAGGTCAGGAGGCTGGAGTGGGTTGCCATTCCCTTCCCCGGGGGATCTTCCCAGCCTAGGGATCGAAGCCAGGTCTCCCGCACTGCAGGAGGATGCTTTACCAGCTGAGCCGCCACAGTTAGAAGTCCGTGCACCACAACTAGAGAGAAGCCCTTGCTTCCTGCAACCAGAGGAAAGCCTGTGCAGCAGTGAAAACCCAGCACAGCCAAAAACTAAATAAATAAAATTAAAACTAATTCAGCTCACATGTAATTGTTGCATAGTCTGCCAGGCTTCTTGAGAAACTAGAAATTATTTCCACCATAATATCCTTCTAAGACAGACTTCCTTTTTGATTGACACTGCTTCACTTACACTTTATATTAATAAATGCAATATAAATAAATATTTGTGAATTAATATATAAGTTTACATTTATATAAATAAAGTGCTTAAAATGTACAAATAAAATATATTACAAAGAAATGTGTATAAGTAGAGAGAGCCACCCGGAACAAGCTTTCCATTGTAAATTAACCCTGTGGGTAATGAATCACAGGGAGGTGGGATTGAATCAGAAAATATTGAAACAAATCAATGGAAGAAAATTCTTACAACTCTAAATTGTGATTTGGCTTTCTTTTCAAAATCATGATTCAGTGAAATACTGTAAATATTTTCTGAGTACCTACTATATGCCAGTTACTCTTCTGTGGCACAAAACTAAAAAGAAAAAGAATGCAATTTTTGCCCTCAAGGAATTTGGACCCTAATTACATAGTAAAGGCCAAATTTTTTATTGCTGCTGCTGCTGCTAAGTTGGTTCAGTTATGTCCAACTCTGTGCAACCTCATAGACGCAGCCTACCAGGCTCCTCCATCCCTGGGATTCTCCAGGCAAGCACACTGGAGTGGGTTGCCATTTCCTTCTCCAATGCATGAAAGTGAAAACTGAAAGTGAAGTCGCTCAGTCGTGTCTGACTCCTAGCCACCCCATGGACTACAGCCTACCAGGCTCCTCTGCCCATGGAATGTTCCAGGCAAGAGTACTGGAGTGGGTTGCCATTGCCTTCTCCTTTTATTCCTGCTGCTGCTGCTAAGTCACTTCAGTTGTGTCCAACTCTGTGTGACCCCATAGATGGCAGCCCACCAGGCTCCCCCGTCCCTGGGATTCTCCAGGCAAGAACACTGGAGTGGGTTGCCATTTCCTTCTCCAATGCATGAAAGTGAAAAGTGAAAGGGAAGTTGCTCAGTCATGTCCGACTCTTCGCGACCCCATGGACTGCAGCCTACCAGGCTCCTCCATCCATGAGATCTTCCAGGCAAGAGTACAGGAGTAGGGTGCCATTGCCTTCTCCCCTTTTATTGCTACTAGATTTTAAAAATGTTTTATAGTTGGCTCTCATTAGTTATCTATTTTATACAGAGCAGTGTGTGTATGTCAGTCCCACCCTGCCAATCCATCTCACTTCCCCATTGCCCCCTTGGTATCCGTAAGTTTGCTCTCTGTCTGTGTCTCTATTTCTGTGTTGCAAATAAATTCATCTGTACCATTTTTCACCAATTATTTTGAGAGTTGGTTTCTTTTCACTGAAGGCCTTAACATTCTAGTTCTCATTCCTTATGAAATACCAGCCCCTTCACCTCCCCCTTGGACTGTGGGTCGAAGGTAGATCTGTGCACTGCATTTTACTAAGCAAGACAGGTAAATGCTGACGCTTCCATTTGGGAAGTAGACAGTCTGAGGTGAGGCTGTCATCCTTAAATATGCAGAAATAACCAACTGTCATACTGATCCCAACAACAGATTAGCTCCGTCAACTTTAATCACCTCAACTTTCGCCCAGTGGGGGAAAAAAAAATTGCCTCACTCCTCTCTTTTTACATATAAGCCACTCAAGCTGATATATCCTGAATGTGTTAGCAGGGCCCTCTGGGTCCCCTGAGACATCTGGTCACGTATAATGAACTGGAATGGAGCTTGCTGCTAAACTAAGGCTGATAATCCCAGCCCTTGAGGTTTATCCTGCGGTGAAGCATGGACTCATTCCCAATCAGATCCCAGCTCAACATCTGATTCTGTAGCAGAATCATTTCCAATTACCAACCATGTCTAAAGAGAACCACGAACACTCACCTAGTCATGCCTATTTGCATTCATGAAACAGATGGAGCACACACATGCATGCACATTATTCCTGAGTCAAAGCAGAGACCCACAGAGTTTGAACAAGTCAGTAAATGCTATGAACTTGATCTTGGCAATGGATGCTCTTGCTATCAGAAAGGCAGGATTTAGGCTGGCAGTGTAAGACGTTAGTGCCTTTATGCATTTTGTAGATACCTTTCAAGAAATGGTTCCTCTCTGCTCCACCTCCATCACCTGACCATCAGCTCCCCCACCCCAGGCCTTCTACCAGCACCTACAGGTATCACAAGGTTAAATCTCTTAACAGTCACCAAATTTTATTAGCAGGAAGCAATAAGGGGAGTTTGCAGTCAAGGCCAGAAGTCCTGAGTAGGATCCTAAGCTTCTTCTTTTACTACTGGGTGAACTTGAAGAAGAGAAATAACATCGCTGAGCTTCAATTTTTTCGTCTATGAAATGGCTAATAACAATACCTAATTGGAGAAATCCGAAAATGGGAATATAATGAAAGTTTTCATAGAAAATTGACAGCTGCAACCAGGTCCCCATGAACTTGCATTGTCATGATGAATGTTACAAAGCCTTGTTCTCCATCTCCATCTTGCAGGCTCAGTGACAAAGAGAAGGACAGAAGGACAGCCTTTCCAGTGAAGCTGCATATTAGCCATGCAGACAGAGATGAGAGTGTAACTTCTGAAAGCTTGTGTTTCATTGAAATTGAAACTATGACTACCACGGGGTACTGGGATTCTCTGATCTGCCCACTGTCTCCTTGAAGGCAGAGTCTTTCAGAAGCTGGATTATTATTCCAAGGATGCTTTCTGAAGATACAGAATATTTAATTATCTAAAGTCTAGATATTTAAGTGCATACACTTAGATCCATGAACCTAGGCTCATCCCAAGGATATAGTTGCCCCCAGAATTGGATTGGTCAAGTTCTTGGGCTGGATACTGTTTAGTGGTCGTGGACAGAGGCCTGAAAACTGCTCCTTTACCTAGGTGTCTATCGTTGGTGGCAAATCCCTTCACAATCGGTATATTCTTTCCTTAGGAAATTCAGTCAGGTTGACATTTCAAGGGCAATCAGATGTTTCTACCTAGAAACATTCTTGACCCTGAGTGGAGATTTTGCAGACCTTTGCTTTGACTGTATGCTGATTAAAGATACACCTCAGAGGAATATCTTATTTCCAAATTTTGTATACGTTTGTGGGATTTAGGAGTTGGAAACTAGATGTTCAGAATCTCATTGATCTATTTTGAAGATTTAACGAAACATATGAAACCGTTGTGAGCGTCTATGTGCTTTCTCTGATGAGAGCTATAGAAACGTAACTGTAGAAATAAAGCTTGATCATGCTGTTGTAGTGCGCAGGCATTTGTTCTTTGGTCAAAGGAGCGTTTGTAGTGTAGTGGGTTCTTTCTAATTTTGTTTGTTTGTTTAATTGGAGATGAGCTGCAAATGTTTAAAGTATACAATTTGGTCAATTTTGACCTTTATATAAACCCCTGAAATAATTGTCACATCAAGATAATGAACACACACCCACCACCACACACAGTTTCCTTTCCCTTTACCCCTTCCTGTCTTGCTTTCCCCCAAGCAAACATGAGAGGACAGCAAAATCACTATAGATTAGTTTGAATTTTATAGAATTTTATATAAATAGAATAATAATATTCTTTGGCTTCTTTAGCATAATTACTTTTGAGATTCATCCACGTTTTGTGGTTATCAGTAGGTCTTTTTTAGCATTTATCATTTCATTATATATAGATACCACAGTTTATCCAGTTACATGTTGATGAACATCAGAATTATGTCCAGCTTTTTGGCTATTACAAATAAAGTTGCTATGAACATATACTTTCATTTGTCTTAGGGAAATAATTAGGAGTGGAATAGCTGAATTAATGATAAGTATATGTCTATCTTTCTGAAGAAAATACCTAACTTTTCCAAAGTGGCTATCCTGTTTCACATTCCCACCAGTGATGCACAGTAATTCTAACCCTTCCACGTTATTGCCAGCATTTTCTATAGCCAGTCTATGCTTTTAAGCCGTTCTAGGAGTGAAATATCACTGTGGTTCCAATTTGCATTTCCCCAAACACTAGTAAGTTTTCATAAGATTACTTGCCAGCTCTATGTGGTCTTTGAAACATTTGTTCATATCTTTCCCCTATTCTATAATCAGGTTTACATTATTAAGTTTTAAGAGTTCTTTATGCATTATATTTTGATTACAGGTCCTTCATCAAATGTGGTTTGCAAATATTTCTCCCAGTTTGTGGCTTGTCTTTGCATTCTCTAAACAATGACTTTCACAGTGCAGAAGCTTTAAATTATGATGCACTTTAGCATAAAAAGTATAGTATAAAGTGTTAGTTGCTTGGTTGTATTCGACTCTTTGCAACCCATGGAGCCCACCAGGTTCCTCTGTCCATGGAATTCTCCAGGCAAGAATACTGAAGTGGGTAGCCATTTCCATTTCCAGGGGATCTTCCTGACCCAGGGATTGAACCGGGTCTCCTGCATTGAAGGCAGATACTTTACTGCCACCAGGGAATCCCTGTACATAAACAGTCAAATTTATAAATTGTATATAAGCAATCCATTATATAAACTTATTATTTTATGAATCAGGCTTTGGTATCATATCTGAAAAATATTTGCCTAGCCCTAGGTCATAAAATTTTTCTTCTGTTTTCTTCTAAAAATTCTGTCATTTAGGTATAATATCTAGATTTATGATTCATTTTTAGTTACTTTTTTGTACACAATGTGAAGTATGATTCAGTGTTCTCCACGATCTTTCTTTCTTCCTTTTCTCCTTTCTTTCGTATAGATATCAGTAATGTCAGCATTATGTGTTGAAAATAGTTTCTCTACTGGATTATTTGTGTGCCTTCCCTGGTGGCTCAGATGGTAAAGAATCTGCCTGGAATGCGGGAGACACAGGTTCGAATCCAGGGTTGGGAAGATCCTGTGGAGCAGGAAATGGCAACCGCCTCCCAACATTTTGTCTGGAGGATTCCATGCACAGAGGAGTCTGGTGGGCTACAGTCCATGGGGTCACAAAGAGTCGGGCAGGACTGAGCGACTAATGCAGGGTGAGGGAGTTAGGGAAGGCCAGGTTCAGAAACAGAAGAAGACCAGCACTTTACAGGAACAGATCACCTTTAATGAGGCAAGAAGGGGCAGCAGTCAGACTAGTGAGCTGCTGCACTAACCCAAGGAAAGAGGAAGTATATATAGGCATGTATGTGGAAATCCGCCAGAGGCTGGACGGGCTGGGAGCTGGGCGAAATCAACCCATTTTTTCCCTCTGGTGAGAGACTTCTTTGTTTTGCATAGAATGGTGGGGAGGACCTGGAGGGGAATTTTCATTCCAGGCTATATTGAGCCATGTAACTTTCCTTCAACTAACACTTAAACTTGTTGAAAATTATCTATCCATATATGTATGGGTCTATTTTTCAAATGTCTATTCTGTTCTATTGTTAATGTGTCTATCTTTATACCAATATCACTTTTTTATGATTACCATAGGTTTATAATAAGTCTTAAAATCATCCAGTATTAGTTTTCTACCTTTATTTTCTCTCAAAGTTATCCTGGCAACTCTAAATCTTTTGCAATTCCATATGAATTTTAGAGTCCAGAAATTTTCTTCTGTGATTTGTGATTTAACTCTGTTTTGATAAAAGTGTATAATTTATTTGACTTGAATTATTTTAAATTTGCTTAGGTTTGTTTTATTGACCAGCTTATGGTTTACTTTGATAAATGTTTTCTGGACACTGGAAAAATATATGCTGATGTGATAAAGTTGTTCAAATCTACATCTCTATGGATTTTTTTGTCTACTTGGTTGATGATTTATCAGGAGAGGTATTAAAATCTCCTGCTGTAATTGTGAATTTTTCTCTTTCTCCTTAAGGTTCTGTCAGGTTTTGCTTTACATATTTTGGAGCTAAGTTATTCAATGAATAAATGTTTAGCACTCTATCTTCTTGAGAATTGACATCTTTATTATTATGAAATAAACTTTGTCCTTGGAAGTATTATATGCTCTGAAATCTTCTTGTTTTGTATAAGTGTGGCCACTCCAGGTTTTTTTTTTTTTTATTACTATTTAAATGGTAAAGACTTTGACTCTGTGGATCACAATAAACTGTGGAAAATTCTGAAAGAGATGGGAATTCCAGACCACCTGACCTGCCTCTTGAGAAACTTATATGCAGGTCAAGAAGCAACAGTTAGAACTGGACATGAAACAACAGACTGGTTCCAAATAGGAAAAGGAGTCCGTCAAGGCTGTATATTGNATGGGGTCGCACAGAGTCGGACACCACTGAAGCGACTTAGCAGCAGCAGCAGTGGAATTTCAGATAAACTTCAGTAGGTAGAGGGGGTGTGTGTGTGAGAAACTTAAAGAACTAATCTAAAATTTTATGGAAGAGCAAAGACAAGTATATATGAAATATGAGAAAGAGGAAGAAGTAAAAGAAAGACCAGGAGGAGGAAGATGTGCAACCAGGTATCTAGCTTTCTTATAAAGCCATAGTCATTAAGGCAGTGTGGTATGGGATCAGGAATAAACCAATAGACCAATAAGACCGAATAAAGAGCCCACGGATGCCCTCCTGTCCCCACATGAGTCTGAGTCTGCTAGCACCTCCCCTAGGAGACAGTTGCTGTTGGCCAGCTCTTGCTATTAAAAAGATAAAGAGTGCAGAAAGTCTCATCTGTACATGGAAATTTGATTTATGTTGTCATGAGGTGATGCAGAGCAATGCCTAAAGAATAGTTTTCCTATGATTGGTGTTGGGACAAATAGATTTCCATTTGGAAGGGAAAAGATGAAATTGGCCTCTTTACACACAAAAATGAATTTCAGGTGGATACTAGACATAAATTTGAAAGGCAAAACAATAAAGCTTTTAGAAAATAAAGCAGGAAAATATATCCAGAATCACAAGTGTAAGGGACAGACTTTTAAAATTAATCCAAAAGCACTAAATATAATTGAAAAACTAATAAATTAACTACATTAATATTTAAGACTTGGTTTCATCAAATGACACCATAAAAGAGCTAAAAAGCAAGCCTCAGAGTCAAATAAATTACAGGATTATGCTATACAGCTTAAATTTATACAGAGCCATATGTCAATTATATTTCAATAAGCTTAAGCAAATCTCAGAGTCAAATAAGAAATTACAATATTGCATTGTACATCTCAACAGTTATCTCTCAATGAAGCTGAAAAGACATTTATAGCATGTAGAAACAAGAGAAATCTTATACCTAGGACATATAAAGAACTACAATCATAAGAAAAAGATTTGAACAGGCACATTACTAAGGAAGAAATCCAAATAGCCAGTAAACATGTGAAAAGTGTCAGTCTCACAAGGGAAAAAGAAATTGGAATCACAGCAAAATAATACTACACCACCCACCAGAATGGCTAAAATGAAAGACTGACAATTACAAGTTGACTAGGAGTGGAGAAACAGGAATTTTCATTTACTACAGGGAGAGTAAATTAAAGGAGCAGTTTGGAAAAGTTGTTTGACCTTATCAGCTAAAGTTGAACACAGGCCCACACGCAACCAAGCATATCACTTCCTGGTATATACCCTGAGAAAGAGTCATCTGCACCAAGATACATGTGCCAGAATGTTAACAGCAGTACTGCTGTTACAGCTAAAAACTGTCAGCAACCCCATGTCCTCTATCAACAAAAAAATGGACAAATTGTCATATGATAATAGAATATGATAGAGAAATGAACAAACTACATGCAATAATATAGCTGATCTTAAAAATATGTTAAGAAACCACTCACAAAATAATATATACTATGTTATTCCATTTTTATAAAGTTCAAAAACATAAATAAAGAATGCATAACTCCTCTGGTGGCACAGTGAATAAGAATCTGCCTGCCAATGCAGGGAACTCGGATTTGATCCCTTGCCAGGTAGATTCCACCTGCTTCGGAGAAACTAAGCCTGTATGACACAGTTACTGAGCCCTCACTCTGGAACCTGTAAACCACAACTACTGAAGCCCACGTGCCCTAGAACTCCGTGCCCTGCAACAAGAGAAGCCAATGCAGTGAGAAGGCTGCTCACCACAACAAAGTAGCCCCTGCTCACTGCAACTGGAGAAAGAAAGCTCAAGCAAAGCAATGAAAATAAAGCAGAGCCAAAAATAAATAAGCAAAATTATAAAATTTTAAAGTAAAGACTGTCTAAAAGTTTTTTTAATGAAAGAGTGCATACTTAGGTGCTGAAACAGTATGGAAGAACAAAGAGATAGTTACCATAAAAAAGGAGGTTGGAGACTTCTCTGGTGGTCCAGCAGTTAAAAATTGCATGCTTCCACTGCAGGGGGGTCTGGGGAAAAAAAAAAGGAGATTAATGGCTACCTCTAAAACAGAAGGTACTTTGTGCTGAAGGGGTTAAGTCTGAGAATTCTCTTATGGTAGGGGGAAGGGAGAGAAGATAAATAAACAAAAAGGCACAGCAGAATGTGATACCTGTTATGATGGTTTAGCCACTAAGTCGTGTCTGACTCTCGCAACCCCATGGACAGTAGTCCACAAGGCTCCTCTGTCCATGAGATTTCCCAGGCAAGAATACTAAAGTGTGTTGCCATTTCCTTCTCCAGGTGATCTTCCCCACCCAGGAATCTAACCGGGGTCTCCTGCATTGCTATCTGTAGAGAAAAAAATATATTTTTTTGAGGAAAAGACACTTCCATCTGAGTGGGAAAAGTCTGTTCAGTAACCAGGTACAAATGAGAAGGAGCAATGCAGGTCAATCATGTATGCAAAACACAGGATACCTGGATACAGATTACCTGAGCTGTCCAGTACAATAGCCGTTAGATCCATTTCCTGTATTAGGTTGTAAACACATTACTATTCACTGTTTCCCAATACTGGTAGAAGGCACTTGGTAAATATATGATGAATAAATAACTCTTCCCACTGGCCTCATACACAACTCTCTGGACACCTGGATGCCTCATACACAAATCACTGGACATATATATTTAAAAACGGCTATTTGATAGAGGTTTCCCTGGCCAAGAAGATTCATCTACTATTATTTTCAAGATTTCTCATCACCTCCATTCTATCCCACATCTTGGTAGACAAAGAGTAAATTAATTTGCAAGGTTGAAGATAATTATTATTATTATATTTTATAGCCCTTTACAACTTAGAAATAATTTTCTTAGAGGTAGTGGGATGTATTGCCAAACTCTGCCCACTCTTCTGTCAAAGAGAGACCTAGAGTCAAAAGAATGTAATCAGTTGCTCAAATAAATTTGATCAGAATTGAAACAATTCCTTCTTGAAATCAAAGGAAAACCATAGCCAACTAGTTCTAGACCTCAGTTTGGAAAGTGTCTCATTAGCAATATAATAGGTGGTGGTATTTAGTAACTAAGTCTACTCCTGTAACCCCATGGACCATAGCCCACCAGACTCCTCTGTCCATGGGATTTCCCAGGCAAGAATACTGGAGTGTGCTACAATTTCCTTCTCCAGGGGATCTTCCCAATCCAGGGATCAAACTCACATCTCCTGCATTGGCAGGCAGGTTCTTTACCTCTGTTGCCACCAGGGAAGCCCATGTAACAGGTGAGAAAGTAGTTTATTCCTAAAATACATTGCTAGTCATATCATGTTAACAACAAAAGTAGACTTTTATGAGGTTAATCGTGTTGTCTCTGAGGAAAGGAGTGAGAAACTAGGAGAAGGAATTGGAATTGGAGCACCTAATTCTACTCTCATATATGAGGCAGAGCATGACACAGCTAGGACTGAGTGACTGAACTGAACTGAAGCTAAAAACCCATCATATCTTGCCTAATTCAAATTTAGGCCTTCCTTTATAGAAAGCACATCTTATTTCTTTAAACTCCCATATGTAAACTGCAAAAGTGTGAAGATGAACATTCAAAATACCAAGATCATAATGACAATTATATCTCCCAGCAGGTGCTCATACACACTCAGGAAGATGGATTTTAACCTTTCACACCAAAATGTACAAATATGTATCTTTTTTGGGGAAGGGCTAACTTGCCTAACCACAAAATCACCTATATTTTGTCCATTATTATAAAATTCAAAATACTGACCCCATTAAAGTAAATCAATTGATGAATGCTACTGCATTCAAAGCTCATTAGTACACATTTTCCCACATAAGGAGCTAGATTTAGAAACAAGACTCCAAATATTCTAAATTAGATAAAATGGATTCGATTTTTAATAACTGTGTTTGATAAATACCAAGGATTAAGCCACTTTCCTTGGCTATGTCTTAGTTTATCCATTTTAAAAAAAATGTTTAGGTATCTCTCTACTTACACTTACTCAAATAGATTATGAAATCTTGTCAGTCAAGATGTATGACATTGCAAATTTGAAGAAAAGAAGTGACATGGTGCAGAGCTGTATTAATATTTTGGTCTACGCATTATCCAACTTTATTGTATTTTAATTCTTACAATCCCAAGAGCTTTGTCTGTCATAAGTTACATTTTAACATGTTCTGTAAAATTCACACATTCCAATACATTCCCCACTGTACACTAGTCAGATCAATCCTTTAGCAGAACAGATAGATGCAGCCTGGAAACACTAGTCCCTGTCGAATTCATCTACTTCCACCCACATTCTGTCAGCCATCTCTCTCAGATTCCATAAAAAGTGAGAGGGAGGCTTCCCTAGTGGGAACCATTTCAAGACAACACTGCAGGCTTGAGAGAGTAAATAAAATGTTACTGAGATCATCTGGGCTGTACTGCATGCGACTGAGCCCCATTAAGTTGTCTTTATAAACTCCTAAGATTCTGGGGAGTGGATGTAGAGAGCCACTGTTTTCAGGCACCCAAGTAAGAAAGTTCACTTGTTAAAACTGCCACCTACGAATCTGGAGTGATTGGCCTCTATCTTCAGTCTCTCCTTATCCTCTGTTCAAGGGATCCTGTTTGGGATTTCACATGGAACTCTCAGAGTTTTGAACCAACAACAGATGTGGTTCCTGGGGAAGGCTGCAGTGACTGGAGTGAGGCATCACCACATGATTCTGCTCCACCTGCCTCTCATTCTGCTAAAACAGAAATCAAGCCCTGAGCCTTTGGCGTGGGAGCACTGACTTCAAGATCTAAACCACCAGAGAACTAACCCTGCTGCTGCTGCTGCTGCTGCTAAGTCACTTCAGTCGTGTCCGACTCTGTGAGACCCTATAGATGGCAGCCCATCAGGCTCCCTTGTCCATGGGATTTTCCAGGCAAAAGTACTGGAGTGGGATCCCGTTGCCTTCTCTGGAACTAACCCTAGGGAGTATCGAATACTGAGAATTCACACAAAAGAAACTACTTAAACACAAGACCCCACATCACCCAACCACGAGTAGCACCCTGTGCAGGATGCCTCATCTAAACAACAAAGAAAACAAAAATACAAACCCAATCATTAGCAGATAGGATTACCACCTCACTCAGCCTTGCCCATCAGAGGAAAAACAAACAAACAAACAAAAAAAAAACTCAGCACAAATCTCACCTTATACACAAACCACTGGACCAATCCTAGGAGGGCAGAAACCAAAAAGAAGAGAGAACTCAACCTTGAAGCCCGGGAAAAGGAGAACTCAAACATGATAAGTTTAAAAAAATAATAATGAAAAGGCAGAGAAATACTGCACAAATGAAGAAAATTAGAAACAGAGAAGTCCAAATAAATGAAGAAGAAATAGGTAAACTTGCTGAAAAAAATTCAGAATANAGCGTGCTGCGATTCATTGGATTGCAAAGAATCTAACACAACTGAGCGACAGAACTGAACTGAACTGAACTGAAATGGTAAATATTTTCTCTATCCTTTATTGTTATTTGTGTCTTTATATTTGAAGTGTATTTCTTCTAGACAGCTAGGAGTTGGATCTTGCATTTTTAAATTCTATGTGATAACCTCTGCCCTTTAATTCGACCACTTATGTTTAAAGTGATTTTATGCATGAGTTTAAAACTAGTGTCTTGCTATTTGTTTTCTGCTTATTCCCTCTATTCTTTGTTTCCCTATTACCTTTTGTCCCTGTCTCCTTTTGGATTTTTTTTTTCATTTTATCTCCATTGTTGGCTTATTATAAATCATTTTTAGTTATTTTATAAGATTTATAGTATATGTTATTCATTTCAGCTTTATTGAGAGTTCAGTTCAGTCGCTCAGTCATGTCCAACTCTTTGCAACCCCATGAATCGCAGCACACCAGGCCTCCTTGTCCATCACCAACTCCTGAAGTTCACTCAGACTCCGTCCATCGAGTCAGTGATGCCATCCAGCCATCTCATCCTCTGTCGTCCCCTTCTCCTCCTGCCCCCAAATCCCTCCCAGCATCAGAGTCTTTTCCAATGAGTCAACTCTTCGCATGAGGTGGCCAAAGGATTGGAGCTTCAGCTTTAGCATCATTCCTTCCAAAGAAATCCCAGGGACTGACATATAAAATTGTAAGATATTTAAAGTGTACATCATGGTGACTTGACATACACATATACTGGGAAAGGATTCCTTCCATCTGATTAATTAGCACATCGAGTACCTCACATCTTTTTGCTTGTGTTTTGGTGAGAACGTTTAAGTTCTACTCTCTTAGCCAGTTTCATTTATTCAATACAATGTTATCATTTATAGTCACCGGTCTTTGCATTAGATCCTCAGACCTTGTTCATATCATAGCTGAACGTCTGTATCCTTTTACCAACCTCTCCTAACCACGCCCACCCCAACCTCCTGCAAACATACATAAGTGATACCATGCAGTATTTGTCATCCTGTATCTGGATTATTTCACTTAGCATAATGCCCTCAAGATCATCCACATGGCTGCAAATGGTAGGACGTCCTTATTTCTCCTGGCTGAATAATATTTCACTGTGTATATATACCACGTCTCCTTTATGCATTCATCCATTGACAGGTTGCTTTCATATCTCGGTTATGGTGAATAATGTTTCAGTGAACACGGGAGTGCAGACATCTCTTCAATATACTGATTTCACTTCATTTTGATATATACCCAAGAGTGAGACTCCTAGATCATGTGGTAATTATATTTTTAATCTTTTGAGGAACTTCCATACTGTTTTTCATTATTGCTGCACCAATTTACATTCCCATCACTGGTATATAGCAGTTCACTTTTTTCCACATCTTCACCAACACTTTTTAGTTCCTGACTTTTTGAAAGTGGCCACTCTGATAGGTGTGAGGCAATATCTCATGGTATTTTATTTGCATTTCCCTCATGATTGGATGTGGAGCACCTTTTCATGCCTGTTGACTATCGTTATGTCTTCTTTGGGAAAATGGTTATTCAGGTACTTGCCCATTTTTTAAAAATCAGTTTGGGGATTTTTGTTATTGAGTTGTATGAGTTCTTTATATATTGTGGATTTTAATCCCTTACTAGATATATGATTTATTGATTCACTGTTGTCTCACACCGTTTGCAGGTGAATATCTTCATTACTTTGTATGTAACATCTTTTTACTCTGATTTGTTTCATAATTTTATCTTTCTCATTGTTTTTGGCTATTAATAGTCTGGGTATAGTTTTCTCTTGTTTCTTATCTGGACATTAATTAAGCTTCTTGGATTTGTAAGTCTATAGCTTTTATAAAATTTTGAAAATTTTATTCATTATTCAATTATTTCTTCTTTGCTTATCCACCAACTCCCCTGTCTCTCTTTAGGGAACTTTCATTACCGCCTATTAGGCTGCTTGAAGTTGTCTCATAGCTAACTGATGCTCTGTTTATTTTTTATTTTATTATTCTCTTTTCCGTGTTTCAATGTTAATATATCCTATCACTATGTATTTACTAATATTTCTTTCTGTAATGTCTACTTGGCCATTAATCCTATCTTACATATTTTTTATCTTATGCATTAAAGTTTTCAGTCTTTAGAAATCCATTACAGGACCGAAATGTATTTTCCATGACTCTACTGAACTGTTTGAACATATGGAATAAAATTATAATGACTCTTTAATGTTCTGTTTTGTTAATTCTAACATTTGTGTTTGCATGGAGTTGATTTTGATTTTTATCTCTTTATGTTTTCCTGCTTCTTTGCATGCCTTGAATTTTTATCAGAAGCCAGACATCATATATTTTATGTGCTGAATGCTTTTGTATTTCTACAGATATATTAAAGCTTTGTTCTAAAATGCATTTAATATCCTTGGAATTGGTGTGATGCTTTCAGTCTTGATTTTAAGATTTATAAGGCTAAGAGCAGTGCTTAGTACAGGGTAATTTATGCTCCGTGACTGAGGCTAGACTCTTGTGTATTTTCCTTACTGCCTCAGGGATTATGAAGATGTTTTCCAAACTGGCTTCTGAAAGTAAGCATTATTTCTGGTTCTGTTTGAGATTCTATTATTTCTAATCGTTTCAGGTGGGTCTTTCCCCAAACTTAAGTGGTTTTGTCCAACAAATTTTTATTAGTATTCCACTGAATACTTGAGATGAACCCTTTGCGGCTCTTTGAAATTATTTCCTGTGCAGTTTTCTCTCTGGAACTCTGTCCTGTGGACCCCAGTTGCTTTGGTCTTTCCAGACTAGCAGGTCTCTTTCCTCAACTCAGGGATTTTCCCAGGCTCCATCTGGGTTCTTCCTACAGCACCTCGGCCTGGAAACATTTTCCAAGCAATGATCTCAAGCACTTGTAATGTTCATCTCATCACATATTTTTGTTCATTTCCTGACTGATTCAGGCAGAAGGGTAAACCTGTTTCCTGTGGCTCCCTCTTGGCAGAAGCAGAAATCTTTGGCATGTGGCTTTTATATTTACTTTATTTTTCATAGTAAAAGAAATAGTTCAGAAAAGGAAGATAAGGTTTTCTTCTACTGCATATACAACTTTAAGTTTTGTCTGCGGCTTGAACTTTCCTAGAGTCCTGTCTCTCTTCACCAGCATAGATGGCTCTCGGGTCACTGTCTGTGTGGCTCAGATGGTAAAGAATCTGCTTGCCAATGCAGGAGACACAGGTTTGATTCTTGGGTCAGGAAGATCCTTTGGAGAAAGAAATGGCAACCCACTCCAGTGTTCTTGCCTGGAAATTCACGGACAGAGGAGCCTGGTGGGTTGCAGTCCACAGGGTCACAAAGAGTTGGACACGACTGAACGACCAACACTTCCCTTTCTCACATACTAAGCCAACACTTAGGAAATTCAGATATTCTCTCTTGGCGCATTTTCAGATTACTCAAGCAACTCCATCATAAGTAGTGGTGGAATATATTAGTGAATACGTTGCTTGAGTTAGGTGTCACCGTAGAAATGTCAGTAATTCTTAAGGTGTTTTCTTCTCTGCTTTTTTATTTTTATTTATTTATTTATTTTTGGGGGGGGCATTGGTTTTATTTTGTTTTGTTTTTAAAATCACAGATGTCATCTATTTCATGCATGTATAAACTCTTAGCACAGTGATTATATTAATACCAAAAGTTCTTTTGTATATTCTCATAGAGTTTATTTATTTATTTATTTTTATCATACTGAGCCTAGTGATTTATTTTTTTTATTTTTTTTTAATATTTGTGGTTTTACTTTATTTATTTTTATTTTTTATTTTTTTATCTCAGATGTACATGAGTTCCCAATTTTGAACCCCCCCCCCCCCCCTCCCACTCCACATCAACTCTCTGGATCATCCCCGTGCACCAGTCCCAAGCATCCTGTATCCTGCTTTTTTAAAAATAAAATACATTTTCAGTCAACATAGTTTCATGGAACGAGGACTAAGCCTTTCTCAGTCACAGATGTTTGNTTTTTGAACCCCCCCCCCCCACCTCCCACTCCACATCAACTCTCTGGATCATCCCCGTGCACCAGTCCCAAGCATCCTGTATCCTGCTTTTTTAAAAATAAAATACATTTTCAGTCAACATAGTTTCATGGAACGAGGACTAAGCCTTTCTCAGTCACAGATGTTTGTTGTGGCAGCAAGCCTTAGTATGACATATGATGAGCACGGGCAAAAGATAAGGTTGCAATTAGACAGCTCATTCTTTCAGCTTTTGAGTGGGCATGAAGAAACCACTGTTTTGCTCAGCAAGTTAATTCTTGGGCCTGCTCAATGTAAGACATTCATGGAAACTGCATAGATCTTATCAGAACCTGATGTTAGCTGTTTTCCTGGAAGTTGTTTATAATCAACATGAATCTCTCAACTCTCTCTGGGGAAACATGTGACTTCTACATGCATAGTGCTTTTACATATATTCTTTTAATTTTAAATATAACCCTGACAGCGTTATTCTTATCTAGCAGATGAGGTAAGTGATCTTGGAAAAGTTAGGGAATTATTCCAAAGTCACATAGCTGGAAAGTGACAGTATTCAGATTGGATTCCTGAAGCCAAGCTTGGCTTCAAATTCCTTAGTCTTTCTAATGAATCATGCTGCCTCCAAGATAAACATAACTTTGGTTCAAATCAGATTTTCACTGTTTCATTTCTATTATATCATTTGGAAGAGGCATGAAACTTTCAGCCAACATATGTGCTTTGTACTAAATAATTACAACTTTTCTTATTATGATTGATTAAAGCTCAAATATCATCTGATAGTGATTTTTTAAAAAAATTGTTTTGCTGTTTATTCTGTCTGTGAATCTTATGAAAAGCAAAGGTTGTCATGACTTTATGATCCCAAAGCATGTCATTCAAAAAACCACTGCCGTTTAATTTTAATAGAATCCCCAGCAATCAAAGAAACAGAGTCTTGTCCATGTGAGTGATTGTACGATATAATTTTTCATGCTGGGGATAAGGATATTTTCAATAATTTCAGAAGTTAATCAAATGTCAAATCTGAGAAAGGAATAAAATATAGATATTCAATACAGCATTGTAAGAGGATTTCATAAACTAACAGAGCATTATATGTGTCCTTTTAATGTCTGTTCTCTTTTCTAAAGCAGCCAAATCATGTGGATGGAAAGAAAGCATAAAAACCCAGATTCAACTCTAACAGTGCTTTTAAGGAGGTATATGACCTTGGAAAGTCACTCACCTAGTTTAACTCCTTAATTTTAATCAGGAAAATTAGGATAAAAGAGATTTCAACATTATTGTTGTGGTCTTTTGAGGTAAAATAAAAAATCTCTCAGTGCATGAATCCAGGAAATCAGGCTTGATGACACCACATTCTTCAATAGATGCAAAGCAAGCCCTTTATATAGAAAACTTATCTGGTCCCTACACGAGGGTAATTTTCAACTGATTGTCAGAAATACTAATATGCAGAGTTTTCTTACTCCTTATTTCATGTCAGGTTATCCAAGAGAGTCTAAGCATAATAATCAGATGCTTGAATCAGTAAAAACAAAAAAGAGAAAGCAATGAGGGTATCAAGTATGTACGACTCAATTACTGAAAAAATTTTCACTCTGGATTTGCCCGATTCTAAGTCACTGTAGAGAAAAGTTATGACCAACCTAGATAGCATATTCAAAAGGAGAGATATTACTTGGCCAACTAAGGTCCATCTAGTCAAGGCTATGGTTTTACCTGTGGTCATGTATGGATGTGAGAGTTGGGATGTGAAGAAGGCTGAGTGCCAAAGAATTGATGCTTTTGAACTGTGGTATTGGAGAAGACTCTTGAGAGTCCCTGGGACTGCAAGGAGATCCAACCAGTCCATTCTGAAGGAGATCAGCCCTGGGATTTCTTTGGAAGGAATGATGCTAAAGCTGAAACTCCAGTACTTTGGCCACCTCATGCGAAGAGTTGACTCATTGGAAAAGACTCTGATGCTGGGAGGGATTGTGGGCAGGAGGAGAAGGGGACGACAGAGGATGAGATGGCTGGATGACATCACGGACTTGATGGGCGTGAGTCTAAGTGAACTCCAGGAGTTGGTGATGGACAGGGAGGCCTGGCATGCTGCGATTCATGGCGTCGCAAAGAGTCAGACACAACTGAGCGACTGAACTGAACTGAACTGAAGTAGCATTCTGATACATTCCTGTGGCATTTCTTACTTTCCTGTATGCCTGCAAATACCCTGATATTCACAATGTCCACGGCCACTGACCAAGAAGGTTTCACAGCAAGTACATAATCTTGGTCCTTACGTCAAATACCCACTGCATAAACACCAACATGCATATGACAATCGCATGGTGAAGTTTTCTATCTTCGGAATACCTCTGCCAAATACTTGCTGGTTTCTGATCTCTCCCCATTATTTTAACAAGAGCCTGCAGACACAAGCTAACAAACATGCCAAAAACGGAACAAAAAACTCTAATAGAAGGCCATCTAAAAAAACCACCAAGGAAATAAATTCCAAAAGGAGCGTATTGTCACTGAAAACAAAATAAAGCCAGCACAGCATTCAGCGACCTCTTCCAAGAACAGGCAAATCACTTCCAATATTTGTTCGTAAACATCATTCTTTCGTTCTACTTAAGCCTCTATTGAATAGCTACTACGTGAAAGATACTGTACTCTTTGTAACAGAAAGCAAACTAGGGTCTGAGATCCTAAGTAATTTACCATCTAAGAAGACAGGCAGATAGTTACATGTATTATAAATCAAAACAAAATGTGATGGAGAAAAAAAAAATTACAAAAAGTATACTTAGCATATGATAAATTTACAGACATAGTAAAAGAATTTGAGTCAGAGTCACAGAATGATTCAGTATGTCAGTGGTTTGGAACAATAAGAATACATTGTAATTACCTGAGGAGCTTTTTGAAATTATCAGTACCTGGGCCTAACACTTAACTATCTGATTCTGCTGGAGTAAGGTGAGGCACCTGTAGATTATAAAGTCCTCAGAGGCTCTACTAATAGGCAAGAGTGGAGGACCAGTTCATTAAACATCCTGTGGATTCCTACTGAGATCCAGACGCTCTGCATCCCCAGTACCTGGAAAAGATGAGTAAGTCCTGGTCCCTGCTTTAAAGGGAATCACAGTCTGAAAGGGATTCTTGAGCAGCTATTGACATCTGTAAACAATTGGATGACTGAGCCTTTATGGACTTTAGGGAATTTCACATGGAATCACACAAACTTCTGTCTTCTACAATGAGCTGATTAAAAAAAAAAAAAATTCAATGCATCTGTGGATCATCTGAGACTGGCTAGGAGTTTGTAAATTTGGAATAATTTAAATAAAAATTCAAGAATACTATAACCCAATAGAAAGTAGGAAATCTTCCAAAGACCCAAAAGGCCTAAAATAAACAGGACTAAGATCATCTACTTGGGTCCCTAAAGTCAACTGCATAATTAATCACAGATGAGACATAGATTAGCAAATGCTAGAGAATCACTGGTAAACTAAGTTGGAGTCAACAAAAGGCCGAGGCTTCTGGAGAAACTGTGAAATCACGATCTAATAGAATGATGTGTGCCTGCTCAGTCACTCAGGCTTGTCCAACTCTCTGCGGTCCCAGAGACTGCTGCCCACCGGGCTCCTCTGTCCATGGAACTCTGCAGGCAAGAATATTGGAGTGGGTTGCCATTTCCTCCTCCAGGGGATCTTCCCAATGCAGGGATCAAACCTGAGACTCCTATGTCTCCTGCATCGGCAGGGGAATTCTTTGCCACTAGTGCCACTGGGAAGCTGTAATAAAACCATAAAATCTAAAATTACTGATAACATAATCTCTCTTTTTGGCTAAACCTGGACCAAAGCCTCTGCCCATTCCCTCACTCTTGAAAAGAGATATAGATACGTGCAAGAGAAACAGTGTACATTAACCAAGCCTCTGGAAAGTTTTGCACCCCGTTTAAATAGAGAGTATTGAAGGAACTGGAGTAGAAATGTCAGAGTTAGGGTTCTGTTGCCTGAACGTAACAGAGTGAGAATTGTCACAGACTGAATATTTGTATCCCCCAAATTCATATGTTGGAGTCCTAATCACTCCCTGCCCCCCACCTTTCCCGTGTGTGATGGTCCTTGGGGTTGGGCCTTTGGGAAGTAATCAGATTTGGATGAGGTCACAAGGATGGAGGCTTCATGATGGAATTGGCGTCCTTGTAAGAAAGGAAAGCGACCAGAGCTCACTTGCTCTCTCTTCGCCACATTACAGACACAGCGAGAGGTGTCATCTGCAAACTAGGAAGAGGAACCTCACCAGAGCCAAACCTTGCTGGCCCCCCCAATTTCATACTTCCAGCCTCCAGAACTATGTGACAATGGGTTTTTACAGTTGAGCCACCCTGTCTGTGGTATTTTTTTTTTTTAATAGCAGACCAGGCTGACTAAAACAATGATATGATGTTTTATTATCTCCTAAACCAAGAAGTCTAGAAGTTGGTGCTTCAAGTATCAGTTCAGTTCTTAAATGATATTATCAAAAGCCTAAAGTCATTCTATCATTCTGCTTCATTATCCTCAAATTTCTGCCTTTTATTCTGTGTTATCTCTTTCCAACCTGATGTCCAAATCAAAAAGGTGACTTTCTCTTCTTTCGCTTTTATTTTTTTTAACTGAGAAAAATAGAAGTACCCTATATTGTGCCATTGTTAGGACGGGCCTAGATAACTACCTACGAATAATCTGTGGTACAAGAGAATAAAGCAACCCAAGACAGCTTAGAACAATCATGATTTGCTTCCAGAAACTGAGAAATTCTTGAATATGCTGCACTCCAATATGTAAATAACATTGGGGGAAATTATTGTTGAGCCAGTAAATTGAAGTATTTTTGTGATGTTACAGAGAAGAAGGGCCCAATATTTATCTTCCAACATTTTAGTGAAATACACTGTAAGATAGGTATTGGCCTTATTTAGTGTAGACTCAAAAGGTAAGACTAAGATCAATGGGAGGAAACCCTAGAGAGAAAAATATTTTTCATACATCTGAGCAAACTCACCCAGATATTTGGGTTTGCTATCCTCAGCAGTATATAAGGATGAAGAAATTCAATTCAAGCACTGGGAAGAAAAAAACAAAAGTGCTCGGTTGTGTCCAACTCTTTGGAATCCCATGGACTGTAGCCTGCCGGGTTCCTCTGTCCATGGGGTACTTTTCAGACAAGAATACTGGAGTGGGTTGCTACAAGCACTGAAAGATTTGTTAATTCAAAAGGCCTTTGAGATAACTTTGAACCTAAACTTCCAGAAATGGATCTAACAGAAATATTTTTACTATGTGCATACGCCACTGAACGCATGAGAACTGAAAAGGTAAGCTTCCTAACTGTATGTAAGTTTATCTTTCTTCCTCTTTAAAAATAAATTTGTTTATTTGTCTCTGGCATGTTGAGTCTTCATTGCTACGTGGGCTTTTCTCTAGCTGCAGCAAGTGGGGGACCCCTCTCCGGCTGGGGTGCCCGGGCTTCTCGCTGCAGTGGCTTCTCTTGTTGCGGAGCGCAGGCTCTAGGGCTCACAGTCTTCTGCAGTTGCGGTTCCCGGACTCTAGAGCACAGGCTCGGCAGTTGTGCGTGGGCCTAACTGCTGCGCAGCACCTGGCATCCTCTTGGCCCCGGGCCCAAACCTGTGACTCCTGCATTGGCAGGCAGACTTTTTACCACCGAGCCACCAGGGAGACCCAGAAATTCTTCCTTTTAAAAAATGCTTTACATTAATTCTCTCTTGCCACTATAACATGTTGTCAGAAGTCTAGTGGTTTAAAACAGTACAAATTTATTTTCTTACAGTTTTGGAGGCCAGAAGCCTAAGATGGGTCAGCAGAAATGTGTTCTTTCTGGCGATTTTGAGGAGAATCTATATCCTCGCCATTTCCAGGTTCGAGAATCTCATGGGTCCACATCACTCTGACCACTGCTTTCATCATCTCCTCACCTTTTCTCTCTCTGCTTCCATCCAAAAGGGGTCTCTGACGCTGACCCTCCTGCCTCCCTCTTATTACGACCCTGTGATTCCCTTGGACTCGTCCAGATAATCCAGCTCATTGCCTCATCTCAAGAGACTTAGTCACATCTGCAAACTTTCTCTTGCTATGTAAGGTGTCATAGTCACAAGTTCAGAAAATTAGGACGTTTAGAAACTCAGCATTCAATTTCTCACACATTTCAAACAATTTTCATTTGCTCTGTTTAGAATAGCCTAAAAATTCCTAATTTCACCCAAGAAAGCAATCATATTAAAGCCACACTTCTTGTTTTACATTGATATTTTACGTTGATGTTCAGGAATAGAATTAACATTTTATGAGATTTTCTGTAATATGGATGCACTATTAACATCACTGGTTACAAAATAAACATTGACTTTAGAGAAACTCTATTTCTGAAATAATTATCTATTACTGAACCTTCTGTGGATCACAATAAACTGTGGAAAATTCTGAAAGAGATGAGAATACCAGACCCCCTGACCTGCCTCTTCCTGCAGGTCAGGAAGCAACAGTTAGAACTGGACATGAAACAACAGACTGATTCCAAATAGAAAAAGGAATACGTCAAGGCTGTATATTGTCACCCTGCTTATTTAACTTATATGCAGAGTACATCATGAGAAACACTGGGCTGGAAGAAGCACAAGCTGGAATCAAGATTGCTGGGAGAAATATCAATAACCTCAGATATGCAGATGACACCACCCTTATGGCAGAAAGTGAAGAAGAACTAAAAAGCCTCTTGATGAAAATGAAAGAGGAGAGTGAAAAAGTTGGCTTAAAGCTCAACATTCAGAAAACGAAGATCATGGCATCTGGTCCCATCACTTCATGGGAAATAGATGGGGAAACAGTGGAAACAGTGTCAGACTTTATTTTTCTGGGCTCCAAAATCACTGCAGATGGTGATTGCAGCCATGAAATTAAAAGACGCTTACTCCTTGAAAGGAAAGTTATAACCAACCTAGATAGCATATTAAAAAGCAAAGACATTACTTTGCCAACAAGTCCATCTAGTTCAAGGTTATGATTTTTCCAGTGGTCATGTATGGATGTCAGAGTTGGACTGTGAAGAAAGCTGAGCGCAGAAGAATTGATGCTTTTGAATTGTGGTTTTGGAGAAGACTCTTGAGACTCCCTTGGACTGCAAGGAGATCCAACCAGTCCATCCTAAAGGAGATCAGTCCTGGGTGTTCATTGGAAGGACTGATGCTAAAGCTGAAACTCCAATACTTTGGCCACCTCATGAGAAGAGTTGACTCATTGGAAAAGACCCTGATGCTGGGAGGGATTGGGGGCAGGAGGAAAAGGGGACGACAGAGGATGAGATGTCTGGATGACATCACAGACCTGATGGACATGAATTTGGGTAAACTCCCAGAGTTGGTGATGGACAGGGAGGCCTGGCATGCTGCAATTCATGGTGTTGCAAAGAGTCAGACACAACTGAGTGACTGAACTGAACTGAACTGTATCTTGTAAGCATGCTTCCTTCTTTGGGCCACACTAACTAAAATACTAAATTTCAAAAAAATGTGTTCCATGAGTGGGTTTAGGAAGAAGCTATTTCAACTGTCGATGCTATTATCTTGAACCATAGGAAATTGCTATTTTCCTGGGGCAAACACAATTGAAGACAACAAATACAGTTCAACTTTAATATTATAATTTTCCCCTAAGTTTCTTCTACAGTATTTTACTATGAAATACTGCAAACATATAGAAAATGGAAAATTATAATATACATGGAATAATATACATGTATTCCAAGATACACATGGAAATCAGCATACCCACCACTAATATTATCAAGTATTTATCAATAATGTAATGTATTTCCTTTTGGAGTTTTTCAAAACCTAGAATGATGCAGTTTCACACTTTGCCCAATCCTGGCCTCTCCGGAGGCACTACAGGAAATATTCATTAGGATTTTATAGCTTCCTAACTGTATGTAAGTTTATCTTTCTTCCATGAAAGCAAGATTGGTTTATAGTTTCTTTTTGTCCATTGTGCATCAGTTTTTTTCATGAAAAATATCTTTCATATGCTGGTTTAGTCAGATTCCATTCAAATTACTGAATAGCCTTAGAACATTCTATCATCTGTGATGGAGGGAAGGAGCAAAGATAATCTTGAAGGCTGCCCAAAAGTGATCTGATTGAATATTCATACTGATCCAAACCACTCAACCATCTTTTGTCAAGTAGTCTCAAAAACTTTGAAAGAAAGATTAAGATTAGAATGAAAAAAAAAAAAAACTAGGAATGAGAACAGTGTTTTCAGAAAAGTAGATGAGAAAATAGATGTCAGATCATTAATTTGTTCTATTTTCTCACTCTTGACTTTGCATTTATATAAATTCTTTCTCTTTTTATCCCTCTTGTCTACTCAATATTCTACACACATTTATGAGATTATCTGCCCTTCCTGTTCATGCCATTTGGGGCCTTGGCTTTAGGATACACAATACTCTCTCAACACGAATGGAAAAATCAATCATGAATATTAAGGGAAAGCATTCATGGTGCTCTGAAAAAAGTCAAGCAGTGGGAGTTTACCTTAGGGGTCCCCCCCTAACCTCTGGGATCTAATTTCTAATGATCTGAGGTGGTGCTGATATAATAATAGCAATAAAGTATCCAATAAATGTAATGCTCTTGAATCATTCCCCGACCATTCCCCCATCCATGGAAAACCTGTCTTCCATAAAAGCGGTCCCTGGTGCCAAAAATGTTGGGGACTGCTGGTTACCTGATTTTACCCAAAATAGAGTTGTTCATATACAAATATATGCCTGTATGTTTAAGTACAGCTATAGAATCAGAGGTTGAATTTTTTAAATAAAAGTTTATTGGGCTGTAGGAAATATCTACCCCTCAGGAAGGAATAGTTCAAATATCCTTTTCAATCTCTAATTCTGATTAAGTTCACATCATTGCCTCATGTCTGTCTGTAAGTAGCCATTTCATCCTGAATTACTCTGGCAGCCTTCAAAATTTAGTGGAGGATGGTGAGTTTCTGCTGGGAGTGGCTGAATAATTGAAGTACCCAATGAAGCATATTCTAACTGAAGTTTAAAAGTCTGCAGACTTTTCTTTGACATGTGAAGTCTACAAACTTCTATTTCTTGTGCAAAGCTTTCCTTGCCGTGAACCTAGAGATTATCATACTGAGTAAAGTAAGCTAGACAGAGAAAGACAAAATATACAATACTGTTTGCATGTCGAATCTAAAAATTAAAAAATATTACAAATGAGCTTAATATTTAAAAAAATAGAAAAAATAGAAACAGACCCACAGACATAGAAATCAAACTTACAGTTACCAAAGGAGAAAGGAAGAGGATAAATTAGGAGTTTGAGATTAACTATGCTGCTGCTACTGCTGCTGCTGCTAAGTCGCTTCAGTCGTGTCCGACTCTGTGAGACCCCATAGACGGCAGCCCATCAGGCTCCCCCATCCCTGGGATTCTCCAGGCAAGAACACTGGAGTGGGGTGCCATTTCCTTCTCCAATGCGTGAAAGCGAAAACTGAAAGTGAAGTTGCTCAATCGTGTCCAACTCTTAGCGACCCCATGGACTGCAGCCTACCAGGCTCCTCCGTCCATGGGATTTTCCAGGCAAGAGTACCAGAGTGGGATACCATTGCCTTCTCCAGAGATTAACTATACACACTTCTGTATATAAAAAATATAACCAACAAGGACCTACTATATAGCACAAGGAACTATATCCAATGTTTTATGATAACCTATAAAAGAATGTGAAGAAGTATGTGTGTGTGTGTGTGTGTGTATGTATACATACTATACATATATTTCTTAAAAAAATCTGAAAAAGTATACATTTATATGTGTGCCTCTGAATCGCTTTGCTGTACACCTGAAATTAATACAACACTGCAAATCAGCCTAACTTCAATTAAAAAAAAAAGAAATTTCCTTGCCAAGGAAACTACCTTTCAATTGTGATAAAGACTTTCAGAGACCAGGAAGTAAGAGAATTGGCTTTTGTAGTATAGACAAATAAGAATATTTGGTTACTTGTATTTTAATATCCAATTTTTAACTAGATTTGGGGAAAAATAGTGATAGTTGCTTTTGATGCAAAAACACCATTTATTTCCACTGAGATAATTTGAAAACTGTAAAACTAGTTATCACCAAACTTTTCAATGTAATTTATCACCAGAACTGGAGCAAAGATGATTGTAACCTTCCACACTCTTAAGATTGTATATGTGGGCATGTTTAAATGCACACAGTTCTAATAGTACTGTACACTGGTATATATAGGTAAACTTTCATTTGGCAAGTAGTTTGATATATGACCAGACTTTCTGATTGAGTGATTCAATCTTTAGAATAAATGGTCGTGTAAGGTTCTGAGCATGAAGCTTTTCAAAATCTCAATTACAATCATCCCACACTCCAAATGCCATCTCTTGTTATTGTAGTTTGTTACCTCTGGTTTGCTGACTCCAACAATCCACAGACATCATTAGCATCTATGGTCCTCTGATATACCACCTCATCACCTGTCTGAACTCCACGGTCTCTCCGAGCTCCCTCACTCTCCCGCATTACCTTTTCCTGCTCTAGTGTCGGGTCCAGATCGCTGCTTCAGGGCACAGCATCTAGTTGCCTAGCTGCTAATGTGGCTGGCTGTTCTTGGCTCACAGTTGAGTTGCTCCTCATAGGAACTGCCCCCCACCAGAGAGAGCTGACTTGACCAAGAGTATACCTTTTCCCCAGGGTTTTACATCCAATGACTGATTGATGTAGGGGGTACAAAGATCCAGGATTTTTTTTTTTTTTTTTTTTTGCCTCGGTCAGCGACATCTCTGAATGGCCGTCCCAACTCTGCTATCCCAGTGAGATCAGCTAAGGACTCTGCTCTGTTATAAACGCTTTGCATTTCAACTTCTCCCTTTGCCCCACTCCCCTTACCTCCATTGCCACCACAGAAAACGCCAGCACACATCTTTATCTCAGAGTCTGCTTAGCAGAGAAGGAAACGTAAACAGAGAGTATGATGAGTGATCTAGAGGGCAGATTCTACAGTCATTTTTGGAACTGCAGCATCGTCTCCAAGGTGGCGTGAAGCACAACGTCATGAGTTAGGACAGGTCCTGAGCATGTTGCCCTGCTGTGATTGTTACACTGCCTTTGACGGGGTATACCCATGGGGAATACCCGGAAAGACACAGTGTCTCAAGCATTCAGAGCTACAGGAAATACCAAGTCTAAGAATATAGCATTGAAGAGCTGTTACTGCAGGTTGTGAAGCATGGTAGAAAGATAATGAAAGGTCAAGGGTAATCAATCATTGATTCAAGGCAAACAGTGAAAGCTGCTTTGGCAGCATGCAAAGCTCATCTGCCGCAGCAAGAGAAAAAAGAAAGCGAAAGATCAGGTCCAGGACTTAATTGGTAGTGGAGTATCATATAAGATTTAATTCTGAAACCTGGCAAGTCTGTTATGCCAAGGTTAAGGCCTTGATTGGTAAGTAATGTGACTCTGAGATGAAATGGGAACACATGGGCATTTGAAAATTTCGAATGTCCAGATTTCTCTGAACATTCTGGGACTGCAGACATGACGCATGCCTTTCTGTTAAAGGTTAGCTCACCCCTGGCTTCACTGGAGAAGCATCAGCTTCCAGGCTACACTGAGGCTGTTGGCAGGATTTAACTCCTTGAAAGTGTAGGAGTGAGAGCTTCAGCTTTGTTGTTATCAGCCAGAGTTCGCCCTCAGCTACTAGAGATCATGTTAGTTCCCTCCCACAGGTGGTTCACAATATAGTCTCTTAGGTTGTCAAGACTAGCAGATGAGCAAGAATCTCTACTGGCAATAGTCTCACGCATTGTAGTCTGGAGCTCATTTCAATGACTCCCATGTTACTAAACCCAATAGACAATTCTCATTGTTTGTCTTGTAATGTAAGAAACAGTTGACACAGTTAAGCACTCTCTTTCTTGAAACACTGTATTCTCTCGGTTTCTAAGATTTCATAGTATCCAGTTTTCCTTTCACTTCACCAGGCTCTCTTTCTCAGTCTCTACTACCAATTCCTCCCCATCTTCATAATATCTTGCTCTTGGAGTACCCCAAAATTCATTGTTTAGACTCCTCTATTGAAAATTCCTCTGATAAATTCACTTGTATGGTCCCCCAAGTGATATAAAAGCTAATGACAGCCATATCTACACTTTCTACCCGGGAATTTCCTCTGGATTCCAGACATATATCCAATCACCTTTGCAAATTTTGCACATGAATGTCTAACAGACGTCTCAAGCCTACTAGGCCCAAACTTGAAATCCAGTTCTTCATTCCCAACTCTTCCCCTTCTACAGTCTCTTCTGCCCCCATTAACCACTACTCTCTCTTCCTGTTTTCTTCATCTAAAACCGCTGGGGTTGTTCTGGAATGCACTCACTTATCCACTGTCTTAGTTCAGTCTGGCTGCTGTAAGAAATGACCATAGATTGAGTGGCTTATAAACAACAGAAATCTATCTCTTGCAGTTCTGGTCACTAAGAATTTTGAGATCGTGGTCGATTCGCTGTCTGGTGAGCGCGTGCTTCCTGGTTCACAGATGCCCATCTTCTGCCTGTGTCCCCATATGGTAGAAGGGGTCAGGGAGCTCTCAGGGGTATCTGCTATGGGAGCACTAATCCCGTTCATGAAGCCTCCACCCTCCGTACTTAATCACCTACCAACACCATTACATTGAGGTTAGGATTTCAAAATATGAGTTTTAGGGAGACTAAATGTTCAGCCTGGACAACACACAGTATCCAGTCTACCAGTAAATCTATCAGTTGTGTTTTTCAGGGTGTTTGCAGAAGCTGACCACTTCTCTTCTCTCCTCTGCTACCTGCCTGCTCCAAGCTACCAAAACCTCTCCCCTTAATTATTGCAACAGTATCCTAACTGGTTTCCCTGGTTCCACACTCACTCCTTTAGCACCTGTTCTCGGTACAAGTTCCAGAATAATCATCTTAAAACAAGCTTCATCTATCATTCTTCAGCTCAGTAATTTCCAAGGGCTCCCTGACTTACTCCAACGGGGGCCAGTTCCTCTACTGGTTTATCTGCCCTGTGCATTCTGACACCCCCTCCTCTCCCTGAACTCATCTCCCAGGATGCTCCTGCTCTCTCATTTTATTCCAGCCACACTGTACTCAAACATCCATGAATTCCCTGCCTTCAGGCCTTTGCAGCTGCAATTTCCTCAGCCTAGAATGCTTCCCTCAAATGTCTACTTTGTTTTTTTTTTTTCTCTTCTCCTAAATTTTTAACCAAATGCCACCTTCTCAGTGAAACCTTCCCTAACCACATTATCTAAAATCACACCCTGTCCCTTCCCACACACACACTTCCTACTCTTTTCCCTCCATAAAGCTTCATAACACTTTCCACTTCCTAACATATTCTAATTCAGTTGCTTCTTTCAGATAGTGTCTGTCTCCCCTGAATAGACCTAAGCTCCACAAGGGTGGAGATTACCTGCTGGGGTTTTTTTGCACAATGTTTATTTCCCTAAGGCATAGAATTGCGTAGTGCACAGAGCCCAGAGTACATACTCTGTATGTGTTGAATAAATAAATCAATAAAGGATTAGATGAATGAGTAAATGAATGAATGAATTAGTATAACTAAGTCTACTTTGTTAGTATCAGTCAGGGCACCAGCAGGAAGCATGTGGAAAATTCAAATGGGGAAATTTAGGTAAGTTTAAAAAAGGAGGTATTTACAAAATGGAAGGGAATAATAAGGATGGTGAAATACCCAAGAGCCAAAGACAATGGGGTGTCTACACCTCACAGAGCAAGGGCAGGAATCAGGTGCAGGAATAAGAAGAGGGAACTTGTAAGACGAATTTGGGGGTGGGGAGGGGCTTCCCTGGTGGTCCGGTAGTTAAGAATCTGCCGGCTAATGCAGAGGACATGGATTCTTTCAATCTCTGGCCTAGGAAGATCCTGCATGCTGTGGGGCCCCTAAGCCCATGCATCACCACTACTGAGCCTGTGCGGCGCGGCTACTGGAGTCTGGGTAGCCGCAAGCCTATGTTCAGCAATAAGAGAAGCCACCACAATAAGAAGCCCATCCAGCAAAACTAGAGAGGAGCCCCCACTCTCCACAACTAGAGAAAGCCCTGTGCTAGCAACAAAGACCTAGTGCAGTCCATAAATATATACATAAACATTGTTTGAAAAGACAAATCTGCCCAACAGCTGTGGACTTTATTTGGGATGCAGCCAGTCACAGGAGACCCAGCAGGAAAGGAGCCTGGAAGATAAATACCCAGAACTTGCCTCCTGTTGCCTCATGTATCCTGCTGGTGCCTTTCATTGGCCAAACCCAACTGCAGGTCATGGACCAGGAAGGTTCTTAATACAGCCCTGAACAGCCAGGGCTCAAGCACAGAGCAGGTGGGAAATGTGGGAAAGTGAATCTGGAAAGGAAAATGGAAAATGTCCTGCACACCTACTGTCACCCTCTGTCACTTACAATATGTTATGGGATGGGATAGAACAAAACTATTCTTTGGAGTTAGCTCACCTTTGCTATGGAAGATAAATTTCATCTCCATCAGAAACTTCGTATTTCAGATTCTTGCCTGTGGATCTCTTGTTTGTTCCCTTTTAAAATAAAAATATTCCACCCTTGGATGATTTGGACTATTTTACTTTAAATCACTAGAGTTGAGATTGTTTTCAGCAAATCAAGTACTAACCTTTAAGAGGATGTCTAAAGGCTACATCCTCTGGTCTGTTCTATTTAGGTGACTAGGAAGAAAAAGCATTGAAATTTGCTGAAAGCTTCTTTAGAAATTTTTTTTGAAACGAGCCTAAAAAAAAAAAAATGGAAGCAAAGTAAAATAAAAGGAGCTGAAGCAACAGTCCTACTTGGAAAGATAAAACTAACAGCCCTGGCTAAAAATAGCATCCACAATTGCTGATGAGAAGAGAAACATCTGGTGGAGAGAATGCGTTTATCAGGTGACACTTTTGAGAAAGAGCTCAATTCATTTAGGACATCATAACCATACCAATATACAATACCCCTAAGATGGAACAGGAAACAGACAGAGCTTGGCGTCACTCCGAAAAACGGTCTTAACCTTTGTCCTGTTGTATTGGGACGTTCTACCTATGAAACGCTTCTCCTTGCTTCACTGTGCATTTTCTTTGTTGTTTAGTCATGAAGTCATGTCTGATTCTTTGCAACCCCATGCCAGGCTCCTCTGTCCATGAAAATTTCCAGGCGAGAATACCAGAGCAGCTTGTCATTTCCTTCTCCAGGGGTTCTTCCTGACCCAGGGATCAAACATGCGTCTCCTGCCTGGCAGGCAGATTCTTTACCACTGAGCTGCCTGGGAAGCCACATTTACTTTAGGGAACTTAAAGAGACATACAGACACATACTCACACAGAAAGGGGAACCGATGACTCCACCTGGAGGTTGGGTAATAGTATAGTCACTGGAAGGAGGCTGGCTCCCTTCTGGAGGGAGGCTGAAACAGGAGTTCTTTAGACATAGAGGATGCTGGCATAACACAGTAATTGAGTAGTAGGACTAGAAATCTCTAGGGATTTTGTTTGGGGCTGTTGAACGTGGTGGTACTCTCTGGTAATCTGGAGACGCATAGTTTGCCATGGAAATACTTAGAAGGCTGTTTTGTTTTGCTTCTGAATTCCATTCCTGTGCGGGGTAGCTCACCCTTCCTTCTGTCCTGAGCTCTCGGGTTGTGTGGTCTGTTTCTGTTTTCTCTCATGACTGGAGCGTGCCACTTTTACCCCTTCTTTATGGATGTATGATTTTTTTTCTCTATGCTGTTTTTTTTTATCAGCAAAGAACTTATGTTCAGTGTAATGACAGCTGCTGCTGCTGCTGCTGCTGCTGCTAAGTCACTTCAGTCGTGTCCGACTCTAACGTTTACTAATTTTCAGTAAACTCACTGCCAATCTACTCAGTCCCTTTTTACCCTTTTAATGAATTCTTGGCCTCTCTGACTCGGTGACCCTACCATATCGTCCTTCCCCATCCCAGTAAATCTTTAGCTATAAACGATTAAGAAACTATTCTTTCTCACTTCTCTTTATCATTTCTCACTTCTTTTGAGCCTCCAAACTGCTTTTCTCCCTGCAGCCCTGACCCCTATTTCAAACCTTCTAGGCCTTTAATAGGTCTGTATCTAACTGACTTCAAAAGCCTGTTCCATCTGTTTGCTCTCTTTAGATCTTACCTAGAATATTTTCTCCATTGTTATCTACAAAACTGAGGAACGCTATTGGGAGGTATCGAATTGGATGCCACTGCTGTGTCTGTTCCTGCGGGAACAACAGGTACCCTGTGTCTAGGCTCTGCTCCACTAATGATTGCATCTGACCCTTCCACTAAAAGTGAAGTATTCTCCCCACACCAGAGATTTAAAAACCCCAAGATTCTAACTGAGACCATCGTGGTGGTAAGTGGAAGAAACGTCACAAAACTACTTTTTAGTACTTCTCAACCCTCGTTGTTCATGGGAGTCATGTGTATCAGTCTCTTTCAACATTTACTGCATACACAAATCACCCGGATCTTAGTGAAATGAAGATTATGGTTCAATAAATCTAGAGAAGGTCCTAAGAGTCCGCATTTCTAACAAGGTCTCAGGTGGCGCCAGTGCTACTGGGGGCCATGGGACATACTTTGAGTAGCAAGGACTTAGAGTGCTTTTAAGAATATATTTGCTAAACTCCAACAAACTAATGAAGTCTTTGAAGATAGGGTGCCAAGCGACTCAATTGGAAGTGCATCAAAAATAAGATAGCTTGATGGACGGCTGGATAAATATGTGATAGGGCAAGAATATAGCAAAATAAAACTTTTCATTTTTTCTTTTATATTGGAGTAACTGATTAAGAATGTTGTGATAGATTCAGGTGGACAGCAAAGGGACTCAGCTAAACGAATACATGTATCTCTCTTCTTCCCGAAACTCTCCTCGCATCCAGGCTGCCACATAACATGGAGCAGAGTTCCCTGTGTTACACAGTAGATTCTTGTAGGTTATCCATTTTAAACATAGTGGTGTGTACATGTTGATTTCAGTTTTAAGAGCTAGGTGGATATGTGGCTATTTACTCCAAGTTCTGCATATTTAAACTTTTTACAGTGAAATATTGGAAAAATGGGTCAGGAATAAAACACTATGGGGACCATGAAACCTTTTCTCCCCCATGGTGTATACCAATTATTCATTCTTCTCCTCAAAAATAACCCCATTTGTTATAGTTTTAAATAATTTTTATTTCATTTTTGCAATAAAGTTATTCATTCTTGTTTCACTGATGCAGACAGTTCCAGTCTTTGAGGTGATTTACTATATTGCAAAGCATGAAATTTGGGGTCAGCTAAACATACCAAAATTTAAAATTTAAATCTACTCTGCCCTTTACTTATTAGTGTACAATTTTAGCCAAATTACCTACCTGATCTTAGTTTTATAATCTGAAATGCTATAATACTAATAATAGAAATAATACTACTTTCCTCAAAAAACCAACATGGCAAATTGACATATTTTAAGATATCTCTTCTTCCTAAATACTTTTTAAGACACAGAACCCAATCACAGTCTTTGCTGTCCCAAAATAGATATGTTTTGTAGCACATGGCTTCTTACTGCACTACAACCACCCTCCCCAGCACACTCACACAGACACACAACTGAAAGTTGTGTTAAAGTGTCTAAAGTTTGTTAACTTTACACTAGTGACCAATAATACTGACCAGCCAGCAACTTCTGACTTTTAACCTGGTTCAAAAGTGAAAGTGAAATGAAGTTGCTCAGTCGTGTCTGACTCTTTGTGACCCCGTGGACTGTAGCCCACCAGGCTCCTCCGTCCATGGGATTCTCCAGGCAAGAATACTGGAGTGGGTTGCCATTTCCTTCTCCAGGGGATCTTCCTGAACCGGGGATCTTCCTGAACCAGGGATCAAGCCCAGGTCTCCCGCATTGCAGGCAGACACTTTAACCTCTGAGCCACCAGGGAAGCCCCCTAGTTCAAAAAGATTCACTAAAATCATAAATATCTCTCTCAATAACAAAGACCAAGAGACTCAGAGAGAGCTGGCAGTTGGTAATGGGTCCCAAGCTGGAAGATCATATAGAAACAAGGGCCTGGGATCATCTTCATTTGTGTCAAATTTATGACTGCTACATATATAAAATTTATTGAGTGAGGAAGAAAGAATAATAGGTAAGCTTTGGGAAGTAGAAATGTGAGGCTGCTTCTAAGATATAAACAAATTAGCTCCAGTTTCTGGCATTTTAGTGTCTTGTTCCAAGGAAACCTAAGTGTTCTTAGTTCTAATCTACGATGTGCCTGAAATTCCCTGTTGAATCTTTTCACTAAACTCCCCTTCATTTGAACTCAGCTGAATGGATCTCCAGCAGTCAGGGTAGACTACAAGACGCTATTCAGTGTGTTAATCTCAGTGGTTTAAAATAACAAACATTTTCATTTCTCACCCCATTCAGGTTAGCTGGGGTTTGTTCCACAGAATCTGAGGTTTCAGTTAAAAGAAACTTCTTTTTGAAACGTATCAGTGATCAATGACATGGCCAGCTACCATGCATTGCTTTGAAGCTGCTGCCCCAAAGTCATACTTGCCATTTCTGTTCCCATGTCACATGATCATCAGTGAGGTCACTAAGTGAGGCCCCTTTTGAGGATATTTCCTCAAAAGGGACCACGGAAATCTTGGCCAAGAAAACAATCTATCACAAGATATTTGCTGTTTTCTTACTTTTTCTTCCGTAAAAAGAGATTGAGAGACTATGTACAGAAAATGGTTGTATGTATTAGATAATGTCAGTGTGATATTTGTCCTTGTGAAGGTCTTTGCCCATCGAAGGCCTTTCTCGGAGAGTCAGAATGATTTTTTATTCATTCACTTTTCAGATATACGGAGTGTCTGCTATATGCCAGGCAGAGTGCTAGATGCCTGAAATAAAATGAGGAGCAAGACAGACACAGATCCTACACACAGCATGCGTAGAGAAGAGCGGATAATAAAGACCAACATACAGGCAATTCCAGTGCCCATTGTGATGCCTTTGATAAAGTAAATATTGGGTGCTTGAAAACCTAGGAGGTGAATCTCACTGATATCTGGGACATAGAAAATGTTTCTTAGAGGAAGTGGCAACCACGGCAAGCCAGAAGAATGAAAAGAATTAGGCAGGCAAAGGTCAGAAGAATAGAGTTCTCAAGATTTAGTGCCAGATGTGAAGAGGGCATGAAGAATCTAGAAGCTGCAAGAAGGGAGAAGATGGGGGCAGGCAGATGGAGACTGTGTTGTGGAAGCTGGACTCTATTCAAGGCACAGAGGATCCATTCAAGGGCTTTAATGGCTAAAAGGCGTTTAAGGAAAGGAACTTCAAAGGTGTGTTTTTGAATACTATGAATATAGTACATTTCTAGGACCTAAGGCCACTGTGAAAGCTATGCATTCTTAGCCAGTTCTTACCTCCTGTACATACACCTGTGCTTATTAAGGGGAAAAAAAATGGACTCATGCATGGCTACAGTCTGGCCATCATGCAGTTAACTTCTTCCATCTGATCGGGGGCTTCAGTATCTACAAGACAGCTCACAGGACACGGCTCAGAATATGTTCTATAGCCCTTGAGAATGGGCTAAAGGCCCTTGATTTTGCTCACTGACTAAACTGTTACTGTTTTGTCCTGTTTGACTGTTTTCCTTTGCTTTTGTATTTTTTCACTTCTCTGATGAAATGTATCCTTTGACTAAAGCTTTTCCACAGACAAAAGGAGGATGGAGAACATGGTGGGGAGGACTAACGGGGCCTGATGTGGCTGCATTAGGACACCTATTTTCCCAGGGTCACACATGGGTAGCTCTGTTCTTGACTACAGCAGTATAAACTGTTTTCGCTTCAGTTCAGTTCAGTCGCTCAGTCGTGTCCGACTCTTTGCAACCCCATGAATCACAGCACACCAGGCCTCCCTGTCCATCACCAACTCCCCGAGTTCACTCAGACTCACGCCCATCGAGTCAGTGATGCCATCCAGCCATCTCATCCTCGGTTGTCCCCTTCTCCTCCTGCCCTCAATCCCTCCCAGCATCAGAGTCTTTTCCAATGAGTCAACTCTTCCCATGAGGTGGCCAAAGTACTGGAGCTTCAGCTTCAGCATCATTCCTTCCAAAGAAATCCCAGGGCTGATCTCCTTCAGAATGGACTGGTTGGATCTCCTTGCAGTCCAAGGGACTCTCAAGAGTCTTCTCCAACACCACAGTTCAAAAGCATCGGTTCTTCAGCACTCAGCCTTCTTCACAGTCCAACTCTCATATCCATACATGACCACTGGAAAAACCATAGCCTTGACTAGATGGACCTTAGTTGGCAAAGTAACGTCTCTGCTTTTGAATATGTTATCTAGGTTGGACATAACTTTTCTTCCAGGGAGTAAGCATCTTTTAATTTCATGGCTGCAGTCACCATGTGCAGTGATTTTAGAGCCCCCCAAAATAAAGTCTGACACTGTTTCCACTGTTTCTCCATCTATTTCCCATGAAATGATGGGACCAGATGCCATGATCTTCGTTTTCTGAATGTTGAGCTTTAAGCCAACTTTTTCAGTCTCTTCTTTCGCTTTCATCAAGAGGCTTTTTACTTCCTCTTCACTTTCTGCCATAAGGGTGGTGTCATCTGCCTATCTGAGGTTATTGATATTTCTCCCGGCAATCTTGACTCCGGCTTGTGCTCCTTCCAGCCCAGCATTTTTCATGATGTACTCTGCATATATAAGTTTTTGCTTATATATCCCTTAATTTTATACATATTAACTGATTCAGATTTGGTACAAAAAAGATCACTGATGGAACTGTATTAACTAGATTCTTAAAATATTTAGAATAATAAAAAAGAATGGGTTCCTATTTCAACAGAACTATGTGTTTTCTCTGTTTCTCATCATAACTATTTTGTAGGTGGTATACAATGTGTGGAAGTGGGAGCAAAATCAGTGAAATGAAAATCAGACAGGTTCCAGCCTCAATTATGTCCTCAAAATTTGCTTTGGGGCAAGCCAGTTAACTGCTTCAGAAAATGGGTGAAGATAGACTAACTTAAGAGCTTTGGAAAATATAAATCTATTCAATATGGCTACCATTATTGGGAGGTTTTGAACACCATTAAGTTTTTTTAAAAATCTGTGTTATAATCTAGTTGTGAAACAAGCTACATTACTCTGGCATAATATTGACTTGTATCACCTGGATACATGTTATTACTAATCTCTATGAAATAAGATACTCAGGTAGTACTCTTCAGGTATTATTCAGAGGTATTATTTGAAATTTTTCTTTGATTACGCCAGCAAGAGAGTTAAACAGGAGCCTTTGGGAAACTTGATTAGCCTAACCCAGGAGCTATTTCGGAATCCTGAACTTAGTCCATTTACTCGCATTGTCCTTTCTTAGTTTAGGCTGGATTTTCCAATTTGCATGTGAAATTCAAAATGTCAGGCCTAATATTCTTGCTTCATCTCTGAGGGCACGACATGGCCTTTATAACTAAATGTTAAAACACAGCTCGATGCCTGATAGTTGCAGTTTCATTTTGCGGTCCTTGGTGATGTCGGTGGCACTGTGAGACATGCTGACAAGCCGGCCTGTTCGAATGGCACGGAGCAGCCTCCTCTCCAGACACTGCTCCTGAAATAAGGAGCATCTTGTAGGGACTCCACTGCCTCCCAGCATACCAGCAGTGTCTAGGATTCATTTTTATCTCCCTTCCTTTAAAATAATTCACCAGAGAAACTCTTCTGGAAGATCTAGAGAGTCAAGCTCTGCAGAAGTAGCTAAAACTCATTTTTTAAAAATTTTCCCTAGTGAGCAAATACTTTATTTTTCAGGTGAAGCAGCTGCACCATAGAAAACTGTCCTGCAAGTAGGTAGATTCAAGTTTTGTCAAGAAGTAAGTCTGCAATGATTTACTTATATGAGAGCAGAAATATAATTAACAAGCTCCAGCACAAAGGTAGCTTAAACCGTCAAGAGAAATCATTAAATTACTTGAGATGTTCATGTAAAAGCTGGAACCAAAATTATTTTTCAGTTCAGGGACCTAGCTCACTATGGAGATAATCAAAAAGTTACCTTAGTAGATGCTGAATAAGGACAAAAATGTTTTTGCCAACAGATTAATGAATGATGAATCTTGATGAAACCAAAAAACACACTAGGCTGTGGCTTCTCTTGAAAGTGAAAACATTAAGAAAAAAAAGATGTGTATGATCCTGACCTGTCAGTGAAGCTTAAATACATGTGGCAAGTTAGGAAAATAATATGATAAAGCATTCCCCCTTCTGGTGGTGGATGCATTTGTTGCAAACCAACTACATGTCTAATAAAAACTAACAAAACTAGGAAAAAATTTAAAGTTGTATTTAAAGGTATTATGGCACTACCATGGCAGCCAGGACCTGAAGGCATGGGTTTCCAGGGGAAAGTATTTTTCCTCCAGGCATTTATTAAGGATACGGAACAAAAAGACAAAGAAGCTAAGGAAATACCAACAAATAGCAACAGTTAAGAGGTTAGGAAACTTAACAGAAATAGAATAACAAACACATACTTCAGAGCCCACCAAGCTGTATGAGTGCATGTGTGCTAGGTCGTATCTGACTCTTTGTGACCCCAGGGGCTTGTAGCCTGCCAGGTCCCTCCATCCAGGGAATTTTCCAGGCACGAATACAGGAGTGGGTTGCCATTTCCTATTCCAGGGGATCTTCTTGACCCAGGGATTGAACCCAGGTCTCTTGCAGCTCCTGCACTGGTAGGTGGATTCTTTATCACCGAGCCACCTTGGAAACCCAAGTTGTATGAGTCTTGATAAACATCACAAGTTGTATACCAAGTAGTATGTTGTCCAGTTACATTCAACTCTTTGCAACCCCATGAACTGCAGCACGCCAGGCTTCCCTGTCCTTCACTGTCTCCTGGAGCTTGCTCAAACTCATGTCCATTGAGTTGGTGATGCCATCCAACCATCTCACCCTCTGTCATCCCCTTCTCCTCCAGCCTTCAATCTTTCCCAGGATCAGGGGTATTTTCCAATGAGTCAGCTGTTCACATCAGTTGTATGACCCCTGGTAAACTTCACAGACTGCTATTTAAGACCCAGAAAGACTACACCCTAGGAGTAAGAACAACCAAACAGACCCAGTATCACAGATTCTAAAATCTTAACTTGAAAAAGCACAATCCCAAATTCAAGCTACCTGTCCCAAAACAAAAGTAACTCTTCTCAGGAGAAGGACAGCCAAAGCCAGAGTCTCAAGACATCTACACAATTTTTCATAATGATGTCTGGGATTCGGTCAAAAATTATTAGATGTGCCCAAAGTAAATGCCAAATGACTGAAAACAAGGTCAAAAAATATTCAATACAAGCAGATTCTTAGGTGATCCAGGTATAGTTATCAGGTATGAAATATAAAATAGTTGTTATTAATAGTTTCAGGACAATAGAAGAATTTCACCAGAAAACTGGAATCTATAAAAGGAGTCATAGAAATTCTACATCTGAAAAAAATTAAAATGTAGAACTTATGTGTTTAAAATAGATTAAACACAGCAGAAGAGTGAACTTGAGAGAACAGGCACATCACCTAGGAAAAGGAAGAAAAGAATGTAAGACACTTTGGACAAAATGGAAAATTATGATATATGTGTAGTCATAGGGGAAAGCAGGGAGAAAGCAATTTATCAACCACAATTTTTTAAAAACTGATTTAAAAAAATCAGACCACTGAAGCAAAAAGTGCTTTACTCTCCCCAAGGGTGTTAGTTTTAAAAACCCATACCCAACCACAGTATAATTAAACTCCTCCTGAGGACAAAAGAAAACAACGGAAATTTTTCTAAGGAACAAAGTAAAAAAGATATAGCCTTTAAAGAAGTAAGGCGATGGAAAGGAGTATTTTTGAAAGGATGGAGGAAATCACAACTACCAACATAGAAGCCTATATCCAGGAAAAGTATACTTCAAGAATGAATACCAAAAAAAAACCAAAGATGTTTTTGAAAAATGAGAACCAAGTGTTTTTTACTGAAAAGAACTGTTAAATTGAGTACTTCGGTCAGAGGAGAATAGTCCTAGATGAAAACAGAAAAATTGCTGGAAAAATGAAGAGCGATTGGAAGAGTGTCAATAGATATGTGAATAAATTTGCATAAATACTAATTATCTGAAGTGAGTCTTCTGGGGTGGAATATAGGTGAAATATAAATATGACAAAATGGCACAAAAGGTAAGAAGAGCAAAGAGAAGTAAGGATTCTCAGGCCCCTGCTTTATCTAGGAATTGCTTAATATTCCAATTTATACCAGATTTAAGAAACCATGAATTTGTTTTGTCATCTCTAAAACAACAGAAGATGAAAAACTTTAAAATATATAACTTGCAAATTAATAAAGTAGAAAAATTAAACAATAACTATCCTCCAATAAAAAAATAAGAAGAAGAAGAATTGATCCAATAAAGATGGGAGAGAGAGAAGAAAGGAATGGGTGAGATAAAAGAAAACATAAAATAGTAGGTTTAAAGCCAAATACATCAGTAATTACAATAAATTTAAATAGAACAAACTTTCCAATTTAAAGCCTACTATTACCAGGCTAGATTTTTTAAATACATGCTACTGATCAGAGATATATCTTAAATTTTATATATATATATACACACACACACATACACACACATAGATATTATAACAGTAACTAAAAAATAACTAGAGCAGATCAATAGTATAAAAAAGTGGACTTTAAAGCAAGAGATGTTACTATAGATCATGAAACTAATGATAAAAGCGGCAGTTTACCCAGAGGCTTGATTTTTTTTAAGAAGATAGAAAATAGATTGAACTTGGAGCTCCTGGCAAGGTTTTTTAAAGAGTTCACAAAGTTGTAATTTATTAAACATTTGATTCTATCATTATCAGCTCATGGTTTGTCTTACTAAGGGTAGAAATTCTATTCATTATTATATACTGGTAGATCTGAGCACAGAGTAGGAACTCAATAACTAATTTTTAACTGAATAAGAGTACAGATGGGGTGGATGGGTAGGTGGTCAGACTGGGTATCAGGAAAGCATTGCCTATTGTCTACATGGGAAATAAGATTATACTGTTTTTGGACAATAATTACATAATTGTAGACATTTAAACTCTATAGATTCAATAATGCACTACTTCAGTGAAGAAATACAAGAGGCATCTGAGTTATAAAAATAGAACAAGAGACTTAAGTAATTGTAGAAACTTGACTTAATGAGTGCGGCATGTTAGGAACCTCCTCAAACCTGATTAAACCTACCTCCTCACCTTCTGTTTACTTCATTTGCCCCTAGCTCTTTGTATATACATCTTTTCAGTATCTTCATAGGAAAACAGGTTGTTAATAGGAAAAATGTGGCCAATCCTTTGTCCTCTAGCCAAATGCCATCAATTTCCCACAATTTCCTCTAACAGTCACTTAGCTAAATTTATTGATTTTATGAGATTTTTAAAATTATGTTCTCACTGCCAGCTGCTTCCCTCTTACTTCTCATACTAAGGTAGCCAAACACAAACTGTATATAGAATTAAGACTCTCTTTCAGTGGGAATCACAGCCTCCTAACTCAATCATTTGTTTTTGTTTAGTCTCTAAGTCATGGCTGACTCTTTTGCAATCCCACAGACATGGAGTCCACCAGCCTCCTCTGTTCATGGGATTTTTCAAGGGACTGTGTTCCTAAATACTACTTCTTAATCTATCACACTTATAGTTAGTCCATGTATCAAACCAAGTTGTTATAAAGAAAGAAAATCAAGATGTTGTTTAAGGAAATCCATCCAGATAACACTGTGTTCTCTAGAACATTTAAAATCTTTAAGCATCTGCTCAGTTTTAGCACAGGAAGTACCTGCTTCAAAATCACAAATACACAGCACCTTCCTGCAGACCTATCGTTGAGTTAGTTTGGTTTCCCTGGCAACTACCACGATTAATTAGAATACTTGAGCATGGTAACTTTATAGATGCAGAAAATATTTCATGTATAAATAGTGCAATCTGTTTATGCTCAAAGGAATTTTCCCCTTCAGTTGAGAAATGGGTTTTTTTTTTCTTTTTGTGTGGTTAATCACATTTTATTCCTCATACATTCTGTAAATAATATTCAAAGATTAATGTTGATTGAACCCCTTCAGCCAGCACTGGCACTTGGGTGTTTTGGGGCCTGACTCTGGGCTCTTGCAGAGTGAGACAGACTATGTCTCTGGTACTTTTAGTGACAAAGCTGATGAAAGTGTCCTCTAGATCCCGTTGACATCCCTGTTCTTTTCATAAATTAGTTTGTGGTACAAACAGTTGTAGGTAAGAAAATATGTGTTAAAATTGGTTTCTTCTTATGATAAACCTCACACAAGACCAAAAGCAATTCATCAATCTGTTAAAAAAATCCTCCAGGCAATTAATATTTTTTCATGTTAGAAAATAAGATCTGGAAGATTTCACTTATTAAATATTTCCTTAGTGAGTCAGTCATTTACCCCAGGATGCCACATTTGTTCAGTTGCTAGATTCTATTTGACCCTTTGAGACCCCATGGACTGCAGCACGTCAAGCTTGCCTGTCCTTCACTATCTCCCAGAGTTTGTTCAAACTCATGTCCATTGAGTTGGTGATGCTATTAAACCATCTCATCCTCTGCCTCCCCCTTCTCTTCCTGCCTTCAATCTTTTCCAGCATCAAGATCTTTTCCAATAAGTTGGTTCTTTGCATCAGATGATCAAAATATTGGAGCTTCAGCTTCAGCGCTAGTCCTTCCAATGAATACTCAGGACTGATTTCATTTAGGATGGACTGGTTTGATCTCTTTACAGTCCAAGGGACTCTCAAGAGTCTTCTCCAATACCACAGTTCAAAAGCATCAGTTCTTCAGCACTCAGCCTTCTTTATGATCCAACTCACATCTATACATGACTACTGGAAAAATCATAGCTCTGCCTGTATGGATCGTAGTGTCTCTGCGTTTTCATGCACCAAGTTGGAGAAGGAAATGGCAACCCACTCCAGTGTTCTTGCCTGGAGAATCCTAGGGACGATGGAGCCTGATGGGCTGCTGTCTATGGGGTCGCACAGAGTCGGACACAACTGAAGTGACTTAGCAGCATCAGCAGGAATAATTTAGGAGAAGGCAGTGGCACCCCATTCCAGCACTCTTGCCTGGAAAATCCCATGGACAGAGGAGCCTGGTGGGCTGCAGTCCATGGGGTCACTAAGAGTCTGACATGACTGAGCAACTTCACTTTCACTTTTCACTTTCATGCATTGGAGAAGGAAATGGCAACCCACTCCAGTGTTCTTGCCTGGAGAATCCCAGGGACAGGGAGCCTGGTGGCTACCGTCTATGGGGTCGCACAGAGTCAGACACGACTGAAGTGACTTAGCAGCAGCAGCAGCAAGTAGGTTTGTTGTTAGCTTTCCTTCACATACACTATTTCAATTCATTTTTGCAATATTCCTAAGAGATTGAGACTATGAACTTCATTCCAGGGACATGCAAGCAGAGACCTTAGTTAAGCAAATCACTCCAGGTCATTCCCACATTAGCACTTAGTTTGGAGTTTTGAACCTGTGGCTGCTGCTGCTGCTACTAAGTCGCTTCAATCGTGTCCAACTCCGTGCGACCCCATAGACGGCAGCCCACCAGGCTCCCACCATCCCTGGGATTCTCCATGCAAGAACACTGGAGTGGGGTGCCATTTCCTTCTCCAGTGCATGAAAGTGAAAAGTGAAAGTGAAGTCGCTCAGTCGTGTCCGACCCTCAGTGACCTCGTGGATTGCAGCTTTCCAGGCTCCTCTGTCCATGGGATTTTCCAGGCAAGAGTGCTGGAGTGGGGTGCCATTGCCTTCTCCTAGGAATAGTTAATCAACAGTCCTATCCCCTATCACTTCCCCATTCACCATTTTTCTCTTGTGTTAATGATAATTTTACTATTTATCATATCATACCTAATTTTAAAGGTCTAGTTCATTTTACTAAATTCCAACATATATTATGCTGAGACCACCTGAATCTTAGATGAAATTCAGGATAGCTAGTTTTTACCAAATACTTCACAGAGCTCCCTTTTAGGCAAGTTAGTCTCAACTGTAAATGTACATTTCCTGCTACTATATTTTAAACGAGGAAATGCATTCACGACATTTTATTTTATGTTATTTACACCAGTCATTTATTTTTTCAATGAAAACATAGTTGAATTACATTAGTTTCAGGTGTCCACCATAATAATTTGATATTTGCGTGCATTGTGACATGATCGCCACAGTAAGTCTAGGTAACACTTGTCACCAAACATAGTTACAAAAAAAGTTTTTTTCTTATGATGAGATATTAAAATCTACTCTCAGTAACTTTCAAATATTCAATAATACAGCCACCATGCTGCCATGTTGCAGTTAACGGGGCCTCAAAGAGCTGGATACAACTTAATGACTAAACAACAAGCATGCTGTACTTATATTGTCCCCTTATTTATTTTATAACTGGAAATCTGTACCTCTTGCCCCCTTCACCGATTTGCCCACCTGAAGACCCCTGCCCCTGGCAATCACCAATCTGTTGTCTATATCTATGAGTTTGGTTTGGGATTTTTTTATTTTAAAAGATTCCATACGTTACTGAAGATCTTAAACTGTTTGTCACAACATTTTAGATGCTAATTTAACTGTCTCAACATTGTTAGTATCCCTTGTTCTTGACATCAGATTACTTTTCTAATTTAGACAGATATTCAATTTTACGATTATCATCTACAGTGACTTTTGCCAAAAAGCTCTGAAGGTTGTTCTCATTAAACATTGCCAGCACCCAAAATCTGTGCTGCGTACAGAATATGTAGCCTATCTGCCTCCTCCTCGCTCCCTCCCTCCCTGCCTGCCTGCCTTCCCTCCCTTGCAGAGATCTGTTCTTATCCTGTCCGCTGCCGGAATCCCAAACCCTCCCATCCACCTCCCTCCAGATAAGGACACAGTTCAGCCAAGATGCTTTTAACGGCAACCATGGCAACTCAGGTCTTTTGACTGGAAAGGATTCCTAAGGTGGTGGTACATGCATTTCAAGAAGTGAAGACCAGGAGCTTGAGATGAGGAATTTAATACAATTGCCTCAAGAGCCTGTGACATCAACTCTGTGCTTCCAGATCTCTCTAGAGAAAATCAGAAAGCTCACGAAGTGGCAGCACAAGAAAAACCAGTTGTGAGCATTTCCTCTAAATTTAAGATTCTCCATGTCTAAAGGGGTCCTGACTTACTTAGCTCTAAGTCTCTAGCATCTGTGTAGACATATCAGGTATGGCAGATGTGCCTGAGCGACTAAGCACAGCACACAGCCCATGTTTATTTCTAGGAAATTTAGAAGCATATTTGAGGAACTAACCAGATGAATTAATGTAACCAATGTGGTTTTGCTCAACAAGATGGGGCTTTAGTATATTTTGGCAGTTCAGTTCAGTCGCTCAGTCCTGTCGGACTCTTTGCGACCCTGTGAACCGCAGCACGCCAGGCCTCCCTGTTCATCACTAACTTCCGGAGTGCACCCAAACCTGTGTCCACTGAGTTGGTGATGCCGTCCAACCATCTCATTTTCTGTCATCCCCTTCTCCTCCTGCCCTCAATCTTTCCCAGCATCAGGGTCTTTTCCAATGAGTCAGCTCTCCGCCTCAGGTGGCCAAAGTATTGGAGTTTCAGCTTCAACATGAGTCCTTCCAATGAACACCCAGGACTGATCTCCTTTAGGATGGACTGGTTGGATCTCCTTGCAGTCCAAGGGACTCTCAAGAGTCTTCTCCAGCACCACAGTCCAAAAGCATCAGTTCTTCGGTGCTCAGCTTTCTTTATAATCCAATTCTCACATCCATACATGACCACTGGAAAAACCAGAACCTTGACTAGGCAGATCTTTGTTGACAAGGTTATGTCTCTGCTTTTTAATATGCTGTCTGTATTGGTCATAACTTTCCTTCCAAGGAGTAAGTGTCTTTTAATTTCGTGGCTGCATTCACCATCTGCAGTGATTTTGGAGCTCCCCAAAATAAAGTCTGCCACTGTTTCCACTGTTTCCCCATCTATTTCCCATGAAGTGATGGGACCAGATGCCATGACCTTAGTTTTCTGAAAGTTGAGCTTTAAGCCAACTTTTTCACTCTCCTCTTTCACTTTCATCAAGAGGCTCTTTAGTTCCTCTTCACTTTCTGCCATAAGGGTGGTGTCATCTGCATATCTGAAGTTATTGATATTTCNTGATGGGACCAGATGCCATGACCTTAGTTTTCTGAAAGTTGAGCTTTAAGCCAACTTTTTCACTCTCCTCTTTCACTTTCATCAAGAGACTTTTTAGTTCTTCTTCACTTTCTGCCATAAGGGTGGTGTCATCTGCATATCTGAGGTTACTGATATTTATCCTGGCAATCTTGATTCCAGCTTGTGCTTCCTCCAGCCCAACATTTCTCATGATGTACTCTGCATATAAGTTAAATAATCAGGATGACAAATTTTACTCATAAAATGTTAATCCTTTTGCCACTTGAGAGATTATGATCAAGTTCACAGGTTATTAAAATGGTGCTGAAAAAAATGTTTAAAAAACAGTAAACATCTACCCTGATTCTTTCTGTGCTTCATCCAACTGAGATCACATCTTTGACAGTTGCATCAGGCTCAGTGTGGAGAGAAAATCACCATCTTTCATGACATCAAACTTAGATGTGTAAGGATATCCTCAGTCTTAAAAGTCTGTACTCACTCATTACCTAAAAATTTTTAAATATCTTTTCAAAGTGACAAAGACTAACACTGGCTAAAAGCTCCATAAAGAGTTTGGCAAATTATCACTTCTTCCATCAAGATGATAATGAAACAAACGACTACACACAAAATAAATAAACTGCACAGGTATATTACCTTTATCTGTATAATATATCTTATTGCTTATTTATTTTGTAAATATTAATTTCTACCCATTAATCCCCTACACCTATTCAGTCCTTCCCTCTCTCCAATGGTAACCACCAGCAGGGTGTCTATATTTGAGTCTATTTCTGTTTTGTCTTGTTATATACATTCATTTGTATATATGAATTGATATATGTATATCCATACATTCATTCATTTATGTAGTTTATACATACATTTAGATTCCACATGCAAGTGATAACATAAGGAATTTGTCTTTTGCTGTCTGACTTATTTCACTAAGCATAACACCCTCTAGGTCCATCCATATTGCTGCAAAGGGCAGAATTTCATTCTTCTTTATGGATGACTAATAGGACATTATATATATATACCATAGTCTTCATCCATTCACCTGTTGCTGGACACTTGGGTTGCCTCCCTATCTTGGTTATGGTAAATAATGCTGCTGTCAACATTGGGGTGCACATATCTTTTGAACTAGTGGTTTTGTTTGTTTCAGATATGTAGCCAGGAGTGGAACTGGTGTTTTTAGAATCTTGAGAACCCCTCTACACTGTTTTCCAGAGTGGCTGCACCTATTTACATCCCCACCAACCATGTAGGAGGGTTCCATTTTCTCTATATCCTTGTCAACACTTGATATGTGTGTTCTTTTTGGTGATAGCTATTCTGATAGGTGGGCTGCGAAATCTAATTGTGGTTTATATTTGCATTTCCATGACGATTAGTTGTGTTGAACATCTTTTCTGTCCCTGTTAGCTATCTACTAACTTTTACTCTTTGGGGAAAAAACATCTCTTTAGTTCTTCTGCCCATTTTTTAATCAGGCTGTGCTTGTTTCTGTTATTGTTATTTTGATATTGAGTTGCATGCATTGGGTTTTGTGTGTGTGTGTGTGTTGCTGCACTGGGTCTGCATTGATGGGCACAGGCTTTCTCTAGTTGTGAGCAGGGAGTATTCTCTGGTTGCAGGGCATGAATGTCTCTTGCTGTGAAGCATGGACTTTGGAGCACAGGCTCAGTATTTGTGGCCTACGGGCTTAGTTGCCCCACAACGTGTGGAATCTTTCTGGACCACAAATCAGACTCGAGTCCCCTGCATTGTCAGGTGGATTCTTAACCACTGGACCGCCAGGAATACCTCTCATGAGTTGTTTATATACATTGGACCTTAACCACATAAAGGTCATATCATTTGCAAATATCTTCTCCCATTCAGCAGGTTTTCTTTTTCATTTTGCCAATGGTTTCCCTTACTGTGCAGGTGATTTTAAGTTTAACTAGGTCCCATTTGTTTATTGTTGCTTTTATTTCCTTTACTTTAGAGGATGGATCCAAAAACATTATTGAGATATATGTCAAAGGGTGTTCTTCCTGTGTTTTCCTTAAGAAGCTTTATCATATTCAACTTTACATTTAGGTACTTAATTCATTTTATTTGTTTCTGTATATGGCATTAGAGAATGACATTAACTGTGAGTCTGTGATAGATGGCCTTTCTTTTGTTGAAATATGTTCCCTCTACACCCACTTTGATTAGAATTTTTATCCTGAGTAGATGTTGCATTTTGCTGTGCTATGCTTAGTTGGTCAGTCATGTACAACTCTTTGCAACCCCATGGACTGTAGCCTGCCAGGCTCCTCTGTCCATGGAGATTCTCCAGACTAGAATACTAAAGTGGGCTGCCATGCCCTCCTCCAGGGGATCTTCCCATTCCAGGCATTAACTCAGGTCTCCTGCATTGCAGGTAGATTCTTTATCATCTGAGCCAACACGAAAGCCCAGATTTTGAATATTATCAAGTGCTTTTTCTGTGTCTATTAGAATGGTCACATGATTTTAATCCTTCCTTTCATTAATGTGGTGTATCATATTGATTGGTATCCAAATATTGAACCATCCTTGCATCCCTGGAATAAATCTCAATTTATCATGGAGAATGATCCTTCTTTACATATCATTAAATTCATCTGTCTAATATTTTATTGAGGATTTCTGCATATAAATTTATCAGACATGTTGGCGTATAATAATCCTTTTTGTTGTTGTTGGTTTGGTATCAGTAATGGTGAACTCAGAATGAATTTGAGAATTTCCATCCTCTTCATTTTTTTTGGAGTGGTTTGAGAAGGATAGGTATTCAGTCAGTTCAGTCGCTGAGTCGTGTCCAACTCTTTGCGACCCCCTGAACCACAGCACACCAGGCCTCCCTGTCCATCACCAACATCTGGAGTTCACTCAGACTCACGTCCATCGAGTTGGTGATGGCATCCAGCCATCTCATCCTCTGCCGTCTCCTTCTCCTCCTGCCCCCAATCTCTCCCAGCATCAGAGTCTTTTCCAGTGAGTCAACTCTTCGCATGAGATGGCCAAAGTACTGGAGCTTCAGCTTCAGCATCAGTCTTTCCAATGAACACCAGGACTGATCTCCTTCAGAATGGACTGGTTGGATCTCCTTGCAGTCCAAGGGACTCTCAAGAGTCTTCTCCAACACCACAGTTCAAAAGCATCAATTCTTCGGTGCTCAGCTTTCTTCACAGTCCAACTCTCACATCCATACATGACCACTGGAAAAACCATAGCCTTGACTAGATGGACCTTTGTTGGCAAAGTAATATCTCTGCTTTTCAATATGCTATTAGCCATACTCTATATGTTTGGTAGAATTCCTCTGTGAAGTTGTATCAGCCTGGACTTTCATTTGCTGGGAGTTAGTTTTTCTGATGCATTTATTTTCTTTACTCCTGATCAGTTTATTCAGATTGCCTATTTCTTCATGATTCCATCTTGGAAAATTTTCTGTTCCTAGAAATGTGTCCATTTCTTCCAGATTGTTCAATTTTTTGATGTATAGCTTATGCATACTATTATCATCTGCCCTTTAAGTTCTTGTAATGGAATGGGAGGGGTGCTTCTGACCATCTCAGCATTAACAGATCATTCCTTTGCTTTTCTTTTTAAAATCACATATTTGAAGATAAAAAAATAAACTCTTTGGTGGCAGCCTTTTGTGTTTTATGCTTTGTGCTTTCAATCCTCTATCCTGGGTAGAACAAGAAGTAGGCATGCTACGTGCATTTGCTCAGTATCTGCTTGTCCAGCTGCAGAGATGCAGAAAGTTTGTGCAGTGGATCAGATTTAACGGACGTATCTGTGGGGGAGCTGTCTGTTTGTTAACCTTCTGTGTTAATCTGTTTACATTATTTAAATCAGCCAAGTACCCCTGCATCAGGTCCCATTTCCAATTACTCTTGCTATGTGTTTTGTGCCATAGTTGTTATCAAAGTGTAGAGCATAAACAAACTGTTTAGTGAATGCTTTCTGAAACTAACACACACACACACACACAAATTGTTCATCTGTGTGGAATCGGATGCTCATTTACCCTCTGAGAGTTTCTGAGCACAGGTTCAGTGCCCCACGACAGAGCAATGAGGAGAGAAGTAGCTCTTTGGTGGAGGGCTGGGAAGGGGAGTTACAAGCCTCCTTGTGCCAAGTATCCACCGACAGGGAACCAGGTCATTCCCACCACCAGGCCACAGGGCAGGTGATGGCTGAGTTCATCTTCTCCCTGCAGATGCTGGAATGATGAGGGGATGACTGAGGGCCCACACCCATGACACGGCCAGAAGGGACTCAGCAGCCCAGCAGAGCAAGGAAGTAGCTTGAGGGTTCCCAGGACCCTGGTTGGCACACACTTCCTCCAGGTGTCTCTAGTCACCTGCACAGTCCCACCTCTTGGGAGAGATACAGCCCAAGTGCCAAGTGTCCGTGTGCTCACACACCCAAGTATCTGCTTGACAGAGACCGGGCAACTTGTGACTAAGGCAGCCCTCAAACAACAGATTATTTGTGCCTGAAATGGGACCAATCCTCCTCCAGCTTATACTTTAATAAAGATGCCTTTCAAAGACTTTACAGACCACACAGTGATCGCTGGTGCAGAACCGGTGGCAGAGATACATTGTGTCCAATGTCCCCTGTCCACCAGCAACAATGGACAGGCATTAGGCCTCTGAGCATCTGTCAGGAGGGAAAAAATGGAAACAGCAGCCATCAAGACTCTAGCCCAAACCAGTAAANCCCCACAACGTGTGGAATCTTTCTGGACCACAAATCAGACTCGAGTCCCCTGCATTGTCAGGTGGATTCTTAACCACTGGACCGCCAGGAATACCTCTCATGAGTTGTTTATATACATTGGACCTTAACCACATAAAGGTCATATCATTTGCAAATATCTTCTCCCATTCAGCAGGTTTTCTTTTTCATTTTGCCAATGGTTTCCCTTACTGTGCAGGTGATTTTAAGTTTAACTAGGTCCCATTTGTTTATTGTTGCTTTTATTTCCTTTACTTTAGAGGATGGATCCAAAAACATTATTGAGATATATGTCAAAGGGTGTTCTTCCTGTGTTTTCCTTAAGAAGCTTTATCATATTCAACTTTACATTTAGGTACTTAATTCATTTTATTTGTTTCTGTATATGGCATTAGAGAATGACATTAACTGTGAGTCTGTGATAGATGGCCTTTCTTTTGTTGAAATATGTTCCCTCTACACCCACTTTGATTAGAATTTTTATCCTGAGTAGATGTTGCATTTTGCTGTGCTATGCTTAGTTGGTCAGTCATGTACAACTCTTTGCAACCCCATGGACTGTAGCCTGCCAGGCTCCTCTGTCCATGGAGATTCTCCAGACTAGAATACTAAAGTGGGCTGCCATGCCCTCCTCCAGGGGATCTTCCCATTCCAGGCATTAACTCAGGTCTCCTGCATTGCAGGTAGATTCTTTATCATCTGAGCCAACACGAAAGCCCAGATTTTGAATATTATCAAGTGCTTTTTCTGTGTCTATTAGAATGGTCACATGATTTTAATCCTTCCTTTCATTAATGTGGTGTATCATATTGATTGGTATCCAAATATTGAACCATCCTTGCATCCCTGGAATAAATCTCAATTTATCATGGAGAATGATCCTTCTTTACATATCATTAAATTCATCTGTCTAATATTTTATTGAGGATTTCTGCATATAAATTTATCAGACATGTTGGCGTATAATAATCCTTTTTGTTGTTGTTGGTTTGGTATCAGTAATGGTGAACTCAGAATGAATTTGAGAATTTCCATCCTCTTCATTTTTTTTGGAGTGGTTTGAGAAGGATAGGTATTCAGTCAGTTCAGTCGCTGAGTCGTGTCCAACTCTTTGCGACCCCCTGAACCACAGCACACCAGGCCTCCCTGTCCATCACCAACATCTGGAGTTCACTCAGACTCACGTCCATCGAGTTGGTGATGGCATCCAGCCATCTCATCCTCTGCCGTCTCCTTCTCCTCCTGCCCCCAATCTCTCCCAGCATCAGAGTCTTTTCCAGTGAGTCAACTCTTCGCATGAGATGGCCAAAGTACTGGAGCTTCAGCTTCAGCATCAGTCTTTCCAATGAACACCAGGACTGATCTCCTTCAGAATGGACTGGTTGGATCTCCTTGCAGTCCAAGGGACTCTCAAGAGTCTTCTCCAACACCACAGTTCAAAAGCATCAATTCTTCGGTGCTCAGCTTTCTTCACAGTCCAACTCTCACATCCATACATGACCACTGGAAAAACCATAGCCTTGACTAGATGGACCTTTGTTGGCAAAGTAATATCTCTGCTTTTCAATATGCTATTAGCCATACTCTATATGTTTGGTAGAATTCCTCTGTGAAGTTGTATCAGCCTGGACTTTCATTTGCTGGGAGTTAGTTTTTCTGATGCATTTATTTTCTTTACTCCTGATCAGTTTATTCAGATTGCCTATTTCTTCATGATTCCATCTTGGAAAATTTTCTGTTCCTAGAAATGTGTCCATTTCTTCCAGATTGTTCAATTTTTTGATGTATAGCTTATGCATACTATTATCATCTGCCCTTTAAGTTCTTGTAATGGAATGGGAGGGGTGCTTCTGACCATCTCAGCATTAACAGATCATTCCTTTGCTTTTCTTTTTAAAATCACATATTTGAAGATAAAAAAATAAACTCTTTGGTGGCAGCCTTTTGTGTTTTATGCTTTGTGCTTTCAATCCTCTATCCTGGGTAGAACAAGAAGTAGGCATGCTACGTGCATTTGCTCAGTATCTGCTTGTCCAGCTGCAGAGATGCAGAAAGTTTGTGCAGTGGATCAGATTTAACGGACGTATCTGTGGGGGAGCTGTCTGTTTGTTAACCTTCTGTGTTAATCTGTTTACATTATTTAAATCAGCCAAGTACCCCTGCATCAGGTCCCATTTCCAATTACTCTTGCTATGTGTTTTGTGCCATAGTTGTTATCAAAGTGTAGAGCATAAACAAACTGTTTAGTGAATGCTTTCTGAAACTAACACACACACACACACACAAATTGTTCATCTGTGTGGAATCGGATGCTCATTTACCCTCTGAGAGTTTCTGAGCACAGGTTCAGTGCCCCACGACAGAGCAATGAGGAGAGAAGTAGCTCTTTGGTGGAGGGCTGGGAAGGGGAGTTACAAGCCTCCTTGTGCCAAGTATCCACCGACAGGGAACCAGGTCATTCCCACCACCAGGCCACAGGGCAGGTGATGGCTGAGTTCATCTTCTCCCTGCAGATGCTGGAATGATGAGGGGATGACTGAGGGCCCACACCCATGACACGGCCAGAAGGGACTCAGCAGCCCAGCAGAGCAAGGAAGTAGCTTGAGGGTTCCCAGGACCCTGGTTGGCACACACTTCCTCCAGGTGTCTCTAGTCACCTGCACAGTCCCACCTCTTGGGAGAGATACAGCCCAAGTGCCAAGTGTCCGTGTGCTCACACACCCAAGTATCTGCTTGACAGAGACCGGGCAACTTGTGACTAAGGCAGCCCTCAAACAACAGATTATTTGTGCCTGAAATGGGACCAATCCTCCTCCAGCTTATACTTTAATAAAGATGCCTTTCAAAGACTTTACAGACCACACAGTGATCGCTGGTGCAGAACCGGTGGCAGAGATACATTGTGTCCAATGTCCCCTGTCCACCAGCAACAATGGACAGGCATTAGGCCTCTGAGCATCTGTCAGGAGGGAAAAAATGGAAACAGCAGCCATCAAGACTCTAGCCCAAACCAGTAAAAAAAAAAAAAATCCTCTTACTGTAGCCACTTACTAAGGGAAAATCTTACAGTACCATTCCTTCATAATGCTTAATGCTATTGCATGTGAGTTTTCTACACTTTGCTTTCATTATTTAACACCGCCTCAGTATAAAACTGAAGGGGGAGCCTGGTGGGCTGCCATCTATGGGGTCACACAGAGTCGGACACGACTGAAGTGACTTAGCAGCAGCAGCAGCAGTATAAAACTGAGCCAAATTCTTGACATTCGTTAGCGAACAGAAATCCATTTATCTCTGTCCCTTTTTTGCTTCAGGAACCAACCTTGCATTGCAAAAAACTGTACACAGAGCCCATAAAGACTCACCGATAGCGTGATAGATCTTTTTTAAACACTGGGGCATTACAGGATTTTATGAAGCAGTAAAACTTTCTCCAGGCATGAGAAGTACAGGCTGACAGAGACCATTTTATCTATTAGGCATTAAAGTATAAGTGCCACATCGGACAAGCATAATAGAAGAGAAAAAAATAATAATTTCAGGAAAGGCAGCCAAGTCCTCGAGCAAAAGGGATCAGGCCAGGAGGTACCTACCCATCTTCAAGAAACCCACGAAAGGGCTAAGGCTGCACAGAGCCTGAGTTTTCAATCAGAGCAGCTTTTGCTGCGACTCTGCCCTCCAACTCACTAGAAAAGGGAGAAAATTGAAGTAATTCCAGAAAAGCTTTTCTGAAGTAAATAGTTCAGGTGCTAAGAGAGAGAGGATCCTATTTTCTTATCTCACCCTGCCTCACTCACCCCACCACTTTAGCAACTATATATGTAACTCGATTTTCCACAAATACTTACCGAGCACCTACTATATATAAAACAAAGCATTGTGTGCTGGGGAAGTAATAGCCAGGTCTCTGCCCTCATGGATCATACATTCTTGTTTTAAAACTTCATTTTGTTTTGAAGAATACCCAATTAACAATGCCGCGATAGTCTCAGGTGGACAGCAAAGGGACTTAGCCATTTATATACATGTATCCTCCCCCAAATTTCCCTCCCATCCAGGCCGACACATAACACTGAGCCAAGTTTCCTGTGCTGTAACAAAGGTCCTTGTTGGTTATCCATTTTAAATACAGCAGCGTGTACATGGCTATCCCAAACTACCTAACTCTCCCTTACCCCCTTCCTTACTCCTAGCAACCATACGTTTGTTCTCTAGACATTCTTATGGGGGAAGAAGTTCTATACTAACTAAACCAAACAAACCAGATGATTCCAGATAAGCATTTAAGAACTATGAAAGAAACAAAGGAGATTCTATAGAATATTGAGGAATGGTGGGAGAGAAAAGTTTAGACTGTGTGATCAGAGAGGAAATGTAAGAAGTAACTATATTATGGATTTTCCTGGAGCCCTTGGTTCCTTTGTGTCTTAAGAATCTCATTTCTGAAAGGAATCTCCAGATAGCTTTAATTCATTCTAATCAATTTTAAAATACTTTATTTATCTTTATGTATTTTTATTTATTTGACTGTGCTTGGTCTTAGTTGCAGCATGTGTTATCTAGTTCCCTGACCAGGGATCAAACCCCTGTATTGAGAGGGCAGAGTTTTAGCTGCTGGACTACCAGGGAAGTCCCCTTCAATTCATTCTAATTCTCTTTCTTTAAATAGTTTGGCTCATAAATCTTTCTTGTGGAAGGATGTCTGTTCTATTTTAAAGGAAGCAGATTCCAAATATCATTTTATACTATTCTAGGGCTCTAAGTGTCTTTAGTCGTGACGTTTTTACTTTGATCCAATTTCCTCATTGCTTAATTTAAACATCTATCTGGGTTTACCAGTTTTAGTAGGGGACCTAAAAACTGCTATTATCTCAGTAACAAGACTTCTTCAAATATTTATTGAAACCTTAGATATTGTTACTATTTTCCAAGCTTTGGTTTTGCTCAAGTGACCTCTTTTGAGACATCTCAAGTACCCCATCTTACCGTGTGAGTGCTCCATTTGGGGATCGTAGTAGAATTCTTGATCCAAACTCAAAGCTCAGCAACTTGGAGATGGACTCAAATCACTGCCTAATCCAAGGATGCGGATTACACTCAGGGCCGCCTGTAACAGAGCTATTCTCCATGCTCCGTTTAATCTGTGTGCCTCCCTTGATACGACACTAAGGGTTTTTTTTTCATTAATTTTTATTGGAGTATAGTTGCTTTACCATGCCATGTTTGTTTCTGCTCTACGGCAGAGTAAATCAGCTCTACACAGAGACATACCCCCCTCTTTTATAGCACAGGGAACTCTATTCAATACTCTGTGATGACCTAAATGGAAAGGGAATCCAAAAGAGGGGGATGTATGATACTAACAGGCTACCCTGGTGTCTCAGTGGTAAAAAATCCTCCTCCAGTGCAGGAAATGTGATTTCAGTCCCTGGTAGGGAAGAGCCCCAGGAGAAGGAAATGGCAACCCACTCCAGTATTCTTGACTGGGAAATCCCATGGACAGAGGAGTCTGGTGGACTACAGTCCATGGGATTGCAAAAGAGTCAGACATGACTTAATGACTAAACAACAGCAAGATACTAACCGACTGAAGTTTGAGTTGGGAAAGGGATTCTCTAAGACCTGCTTCATCATTCCATGTCACTGTTCAAAAGTCCAGTGGCCTCTTCTTGCCTAAGATACTATGTTCCCCTGACCTCCAAATGGCCATGGGGTAGTCTTAATCATAGAGCTTGCTTCACATACAGAGCTGTGTCTCCACTTAGACCAAAGCTCATTTCTCAGACCCTTTTTAATCCTGTACCTCTTTATCTATACTCTACCATGAAGTCACTCTTGTTTGTTTCAGACTATATTTTCCTCCGTCTTTCTGAGATCCTATTGTGATAATTATTCAAATCCACTTTGAGAACATTTCATGTATAACAACGTAAATTCTTTTACATAACAGAATCTATGAAGATCCAGATGATATACAAATACCATACATATAACTATATATGAAATATACCAAAATCCAAGTTTAGATAATAACACATGGAATTTCCCTGGTAGTCCAGTGGTTAAGAATCTGCCTTCCAATGCAGGAGATGCAGGTTAAACCCCTGGTCAGGGAACTAAGATCCCACATGCTTCAGGGCGACTAAGCCCACCCCACAATGCACACACCAGGGAGTTGCAGCTAAGATCCAACACATCCAAAAATAAAAATAAATTAATAAATAATAATAATAATACTTAACCGCTGCTGCTGCTAAGTCACTTCAGTCGTGTCTGACTCTGTGTGACGCTATAGACAGCCCACCAGGCTCCCCATCCCTGGGATTCTCCAGACAAGAGCACTGGAGTGGGTTGCCATTTCCTCCAATTCATGAAAGTGAAAAGTGCAAGTGAAGTTGTTCAGTCGTGTCCAACTCCCAGCGACCCCATGGACTGCAGCCTACCAGGCTCCTCCGTCCATGGGATTTTCCAGGCAAGAGTCCTGGAGTGGGGTGCCATCGCCTTCTCCGAATACTTAACTATATCACTATATATGGTGATGGACAGGAAGGCCTGGCGTGCTATAATTCATGGGGTGGCAAAGAGTCGGACATGACTGAGCGACTGAACTGAATTGAATGTATGAGACGTTGCACATTATGTATAGCTGATGCTCTCCTTGGTACATTCTGTGGCCTATGATGTGTAGTCACCAAATACTTATTGAATAATAAAGATTTTCAATTTATAAAACAAAAATGACTTATAGATACAGAGAACAAACAGGTGGTTGAGGGGGAGGAAGCTGGGGAGGGGCCGTAACAGGGGAAGGAGACTGAAGTGCAGAGCTCCAGTTACAAAACAAATCAGCCATGAGGATAGAACCCAGCATCAAGACGGGTGATCAGGGATTTCCCTGGTAGTCCAGTGCCGAGACTCCGACTCCCAGTGCAGGGAGCCCACGTTCGCTCCCTGGTCAGGGAACTAGATCCCACATGTCGCAACTGAGAGTCTGTGTGCCACAACTAAGACCCAGTGCAGCCAAATAAATAATTATTTTTAATGTGTGATTACTAGTATTGTAAGAACTTAATATGGGGGCAGCTGCCTACTAGAAATGGTGATCATTTCATAAAGCATGCAAATGTCAAGTCGTTATGTCGTACACCTGAAACGCAATAATAATGTCCATGCGTGCTCAGCCTCTTAGTCATGTTTGACTCTTCGTGACTCCATGGACTGTAACCCACCTGGCTCCTCTATCCATGAGATTCTCTACGCAAGAATACTGGAGTGGGTTGCTATTTCCTCCTGCAGGGGATCTTTCCAACCCAGGGATCAAACCTGCATCTCCTGCATTTCAGGCAGATTCTTTACCACTGAGCCACTGGGGAATAATACTGTGTGTCAATTATATTTCAGAAAAAAATATTTACACTGTCACACCTTATTCTGATACCCTAGGTTCAGTTTGGTTTGGTTGCTTGGTCATGTCTGACTCTGTGACCCTGTGGACTGCAGTACACCTCCTTGTCCATACCCAGAGCCTCATGTCCATCACATCGGTGATGTCACCCAACTATCTCATCCTCTGTCACCCCCTTCTCCTCCAACCTTCAATCTTCCCCAGCATCAGGATCTTTTCCAATGAGTTGGTTCTTCACATCAGGTAGCCGAAGTATCGGAGTTTCAGCTTCAGCATCAGTCCTTCCAATGAATATTCAGGACTGATTTTCTTTAGGATGGAACTGGTTGGATCTCCTTCCAGTCCAAGGGACTCTCAAGAGTCTTCTCCAATGCCACAGTTCAAAAGCATCAATTCTTTGGCGCTCAGCTTTTTTTATAGTCCAACTCCCACATGATACCCTAGTTTGGGTTTAAATAAATGGGTACAAATTTCACAGAAGACGTTTTTCTGCTTGGAAGTTGTTTTCACATAAATTCATTTGTAAAGATTATACAAGAAAAATGTATTTTCATTCATGTTTATTGGAAAAAAAATATGACTTAGTATTTGTATCTTATATCTTCTGAAAAAAAAAAATACAGGTAGTACCAGAAATATGGCCTAGTCTTACGATAAAAAAGTATTTGATAAATGTCAATGGTATGAAACCAGAGGTCACCAAATTAAATACATAACTACATGACTCTCACCTGTCCTGGACTCTGGCTGGACATATAAAAGCACAGAGACCAGGGTGTTAGTCACAATGTTGGAGGCAGTGTGAGTGGGCCATTTGCCCCCAGGTGAAACCATCTTCCTCCCAGCAGGATGCTTTGGTTACATGGTGCCAGTTGGTGGGCAACAACGTGACCCTCCTCTAGCATAAACTTTTGTTTTCCTAACACTCTTGCTGATCTTCATCTCATTTAGCTGCTGTATTCATCATCGCGTAGTCAAACACACCGGGGAATTCTAAATGGTGTGTAAAGAGAGCATCTGTCCACTGCCGGATGGGCACATCTGCACCCATTAATTTTTCATCATTTCCTCAAATCAGAGGTCAGATGTTCACAATGTGCTAATGTCCTGGCATCTCTTCATGCCTCTAAGGCACATCTTGCAATTATAAGAAAATGACGTAGCTCCGGCAGAGAACGTGGAGAGCTGCAGAGAGCCTGCCTCCCACTTTCAATGGGGGAAAAACCCTCTAATTAAAAAAACTGTATTTTCAAAGAGGATGGAGACAAGGAGTCAGTTTGCTGCTTACTAAACATAGGGTAATCATCTTTGTTATTTCCTGTATGCTTGTTTAGAACAGAAAGAAAGAAAGTGAAGTTGCTCAGTCATATCCAACTCTTTGCAACCCCATGGACAGTAGCCTGCAACCAGGCTCCTCCATCCATGGGATTTTCTAGGCAAGAGTACTGGAATGGGTTGCCACTTCCTTCTCCAGGGAATCTTCCCCACCCAGAGATCGAACTCAGGTCTCCTGCATTGCGGGCAGATGCTTTACCATCTGAGCTACCAGGGAAGTCCTTAAGAGCAATTTTCTTGATTGAGTGTTCCTTCTTTTGTATTGTTCAGAAACACAATGGCCCATAACATTCTGACTTTTCTTTTACCTGCTAATAGATATGCCTTGAAAGTGAAGTGGCTCAGTCTTGTCTGACTCTTTGCAACCCTATGGACTGTAGCCTACCTGGCTTCTCCATCCATGGGATTTTCCAGGCAAGAGTACCAGAGTGGGTTGCCTTTTCCTTCTCCAGGGGATCTTCCCGACCCAGGGATTGAACCCAGGTCTCCTGCATTGCGGGCAGACGCTTTACCCTCTGAGCCACCAGGGAAGCCCAGAAATGCCTTACCAACTATTATCTTTTTCCCTCTATATATTTCTTATTTTTTATGTTTACATCATTTCTTTATTTTCTGAAAGAGGAAGACGATGATCTGGTGCTTTCAGATACCTTCTCTTAGCCACTCTATTTGCTGAAGATTTCTGATCCCTTCCCTTTCATTCTGCCATTTGGGGTTGGGTAAAAGGAAGGAAAACAATTTGCAGCAAGACAGATAATCATGACCTTTGTACGTGGGTGGCAGGAATTAAAGTCTTCAATGAGCTAACAAACATTTGCTGTAGGGGAGAAAAACCCTTATGCAAATATTACCTTCATATATAGAAGCAAACTCTTCTCAGGAACATCGCCTTGGTTAATTACCAATCTCATGGTGTGTTAAATATCTAAAAATAACTATTGATTGTCCTTCTCTGCAAAGAGTTGAAATCACAGCAGGAGGACCACTGAGAGAAAAGATGTTTTTAAAACTTGGATGACTTCCCAGGATTTTTTTTTTTTTTTTTGGCTTCTCACTTTCCAAAAATACAAGGTAACTTCAGAGATTTCCCAAGCTGTCAGAAGGTTTGGAGAGCGCATGTCAGCATACTCATCGCCCTCTTAGGAAACAGGCTCTCTGGTTTTCTTCCCAGCCTTGCAGTCCATGTAAGCATTTTGCTAACAGCAGGTCAGCTGTTCCAACTTCACAGTGGCTATCAACATAGACCTTGTTATCAAGGGTAAGAAAATGCTTTTATTCAAGCCTGGTTTTCTTGAAGTCTCCCTTTTGTTAGCAACCATANGGCTCTCTGGTTTTCTTCCCAGCCTTGCAGTCCATGTAAGCATTTTGCTAACAGCAGGTCAGCTGTTCCAACTTCACAGTGGCTATCAACATAGACCTTGTTATCAAGGGTAAGAAAATGCTTTTATTCAAGCCTGGTTTTCTTGAAGTCTCCCTTTTGTTAGCAACCATAGCCGTCACTGCTTTTGTGAATGTATTGTATCCAACAACCTTCCTTCCTTATATAAAATTGCCTGGCTCCATTCCAGGATGTTCTCAATGACTAAACCACTGCCAACAGCCGGCACTCGCACCCTCAAGGTAATTATCTGGTGGACATAGTCAGCCCAGTACTTTTCTTTATTATTAAAAACAAAAATAAGAGTAGTTTGGCATCCTGGCATCCATGGAAGGGTTTTGAGTACTTGCCCTCTTAACTCTTTATTGACCAACTACTATGGACTTTCTGTTATTTTCCAGGGAGCTAACCTTGATCCGGGATGCCAAAGGAACCCTAAGGATGGCATTTTAGATAGGCACAGCACTCTAAAGTTTATAAGACATTTGTATAGATGTTGTATTTTCCTTCCAGCCACAGATTAGAGAGTATTAGGACAGCAACAATCTGTTTTGGATAATGAGACATATACCCATTCACTTTGTTTTAAACAGGGAAAGAAGCTAATATTTAACATTGCACTTGGACTAAGCATTGTGGTAAATTTATATACATACTATATATAAATATATACATATATGTTTATCATACACATACAAAATGAATATGTTTACTATATACATGCAATATGATATATATATATATATATATGCACATATATTTGGGCTTTCCAGGTGGCACTCATGGTAAAGAACTCTCCTGCCAATACAGGAGACGTAAGAGACACTGGTTCGATCCCTAGGTTGGTAAGATCCCCTGGAAGAGGGCATGGTAATCCACTCCAGTATTCTTGCCTGGAGAATCTCATGGACAGAGGTGCCTGGTGGGCTACAGTCCATAGGGTTGCAAAGAGTCAGACACGACTGGAGCAACTTTGCATGCATGCATGCACATATATTTATTATATGCATAAATTTATACATAAATTTATTTACTGTAAATTTACATATATATATTCTAATTTCTACTCCCAACAACCTTTCAAGACAAATTTTACTTAAAATCAAATCAAATGAGGTAACTTATCCCACATCCAAGCCAGCTCAAACATCTGTGCTCACTCCACTAAATCATGTAGACTTAATATTTGTAACAAATATTTTCTGCAGGAACAAAAAAAAAAGAGTTGCTGCCACAGGATATTGGTATTTCAGTGTTCCTCCCACGTAGCAAGGACTTCCCTGGTGACTCAAATGGTAAAGCGTCTACCTACAATGCTGGAGAGCCAGGTTCGTTCGATCCCTCGGTTGGGAAGATCCCCCCTGGAGAAGGAAATGGCAACCCACTCCTGTATTCTTGCCTGGAGAATACCATGGACAGAGGAGCCTGGTGGGCTACAGTCCATGGTATCGCCAAGAGTCAGACATGACTTAGCAACTTCAGTTTCCCTTTTCCCATGTATCAGTGTTTCTGAGATCAGCAGTAGAGAGAGTCAGGTGGGGACTGACTGCTGGGTCCTTAGCCCAGACTCTGATCCTCAGTTTCATGGTATGATCGAGTGCAAATGAGATTCCTGTCCTGATCTCTGTAAGGCAAGTGCAGAGAAAAAGAGAATGAGCCAGGCAGTCAGACAAAAAAAAAGGGGGGGGGGGGAATGTATTAGAGGGAACAGAGAGGGTGACTGGCACCAGGGTCCTCCCTTTCTGACAGGGTCTTTCTTATACCCCACCAAAGAAAATTCTCTGAAGGGAAGGTTAATTTTTACCCTGTAGTTGAGTCCTGTGGTCACGTAGCTGGAGGTCTGGAATCTGGTGGTCTCGTAGCTTTGAGAAGGTAGGCACCAGTGAGAAAGCAGAATGTTGTTTGGGCAGTTTGGACAGTCTCAAGGATCACTGTGATTTTATTCTTTGTTTGTGAGATCAACACAATGAGCCATCTTAACGATGAGACCCCACGTGGGCCCTCTCAGTCTCCATGGCCAACTTCCTGTGCTCTGTGGATTAGTTCAAGTTCCTGACCTCCACATGAGACAAGGCAGCTTGTGTCAGACAATGGTTTAGATTCTGTTGGGTCGGATCTGACCAATGATGAATAATGGATAGTTCTGCCTATGAATCCTTTCTCTTCTCTTCAGTCCCATAAGCCCTAATTTCTAGAAGCAGGCACTTGTCTAACCTGGGAATGAATTAGTTGTGCTCTATCTACTAATTTACACGGAAAAGAATTGTATAGGCTACTAAGTAAGTTTATGCTGGTATAAAGGATGCACAAATGAAAAGTAGCTTCCCAATTGTCAGGAAACAGGCGCACATTTAGACCCTAGTGGGACTCTGGATAGTAAGATCATTGGAAAGGCGTCTATGCAGTGTGTGCCCAACTCCCTAAAAAGTTCTTATCATTTTCCCCAGGAAAATAGCCTCTAAGAACATGTTAAAGGAAGCAGGTTTGTAAAAGTCAATTTATGAATTCTGTTGGTCATCACACGTCAACATTCTGTGTTCATAACAAATTGTGGAGGGTTTTTTGTTTTTTTTTGAAGTATAATTGCTTTACAATGTGTCAGTTTCTGCTGTACAACAACCTGAATCAGCTACATGTACACATACACCTCCACTTCTTGAACCTCCCTCCCAGGCCCCCCACCTCACCCCTCTAGGTCATCACAGAGCAGTGAACTGAGCTCCCTGCGCTATACAGCAGGTTCATACTAGCTAGCTATTTCACACATGGTAGTGTATATATGCCAATCCTAACCTCTCAACTCATCCCATCCTCCTCTCTCTGCCCTGTGTCCACATGTCCACGTGCTATGTTCCAAACAGTAGAGTTTTTAAATTACTTTATTGCAATATCACATCAATGTACACTGAACAGTACATATTTAAAGTGTGCAGCTAAATGAATTTTAATGTTTTCATGTGTGAATCAATCAGATAAATCAGGACCCTGAATGTTTCCATCACCTCCGAAAGTTCTCTCATGCCCCATGGAAATCCATCCCTCCCTTTGTTCTTGGCCTTAAGCAACTGCTATCACGCTAGGGTATTTTATAGAATTTTATGTAAAGGGAATCATATGGCATATATTATTTTGTGTGGATTCTTTCAGTCCACACAGTGATTCTGAGATTCGTTCATGTTCTTGTATGTCCAGTAGTTCTTTCCTCTTTCTTGCTAAGTAGTATCTCAGCGTCTGGATATACCGCAGTTCGTGTATTCATTCGCCTGTTGATGGACATTTGGGTTATTTTCAGTTTAGAGTATTACTAAAGCTGCTATGAATATTTGATACATGTAAGTCTTTGTATGGAGAGATGCTTCATTTATCGTGGGTAAATATCTAAGGAGCAGGATGGCTGTATTACGTGGTGCGTGTGTGTGCATGCTAAGTCACTTCAGTCGTGTCCAACTCTTTGCAACCCCATGGACTGTAACCCACCAGGCTCCTCTGTCCATAGGTTCTCCAGGCAAGAATACTGGAGTGAGTAGCCCTTTCCTTCTCCAGGGGGTCTTCCAGACCCGAGGATCAAGCCTGCATCTCCTACGTCTCCTGCATTGGCAGGTGGGCACTTTACCACTAGCACCACCTGGGAAGCCCATGGTGTATGTTTCGCTCACCAAGAGAAAATTCTCACACTATCTAAGCAAGAAGCAATAGTTAAGCAAATTAATGATGCTGTCTCCAAATGGACCACTATGTGAAAATTTATAATTAAAAGTGATGATTCTGAGGAATATTATAAACATGAGAAAATATCACAATATATTGTTAACTGAAAAAAAAAAAACTTTTAGACTCTAAATAGGAAGTATGATCTTTGGAGAAATGATTTGTAATATGTATAATAATGTCAAAAATGATCATCTACAAGGGTAGTTTTCGTATTTTCCAGCTTCCGCTTCTAAATATTTTAATACAAAAGTGTCTTATCAGAGGGAAAGTGAATGTACATACATACATATGTATATATTTACATATATATATTCTTTTTTCAGTCTTCCCAGAGGCACATCTGTCCTCTGAAGGAAGGAGTTTTCCAGCAAGGAACTCTGTAGAAATATAATAGAGCAGAAAAATGTTTTAAAAATAATATCTCAGTTAATTTGCTCCTAACCAAAAGGTAGATGACCCACTATGAATAGAAACATAAATAATAGGCCTTAACTTCTTTCTGGACCAAGACTTAGAATGAATAAATAAATGTATTCATAAATGTTTCTACCATTTTATTGTTTACCAAGTGTTTTTCACATATATCAACTCTGGTTAATCCTTACAACCACCCTTAAGTGGTCCCAGAGGAGTTTATTGCTGGAGTAAAGCTATAAATTGTGTGTTTACAATTTTTCCAGCAGAGAAATCTTCTTCTTCAAGTGTTTTATTCAAAAGTATAAACCTTTTGAAGAATCACTGTATCCTAGGCTGCGTTTGTGCAATCTATGTGCACAGATGCTTGAGAAAAAGCGTCACGGTGTGTGCTAGTGACAGGGTTATTCTGAGATACCTTTGTGTTGCTATCAGTAATGGCAGAGGAGGAAGCAGGGATGTAGGCTCTGGTCTCTCCGTGTCTATAAATGAGCACGTAGGGAGGTCCCTGCATAGAAGATGAAGGGTGCTTCTCTTTGTATGCCTCCTTTCCCCTTCAGTCCTCCCCTCCTGCTCCCCATCTCCTGTAGTGTTTAGCTCAGTGAATGATGAGTAGCCTCAACTCTAAAACCTAAATTAGGTAAATCCAGGCCAGGGCTATGAAGGTTTGGTGGTATTCAGATCCCACAATGAATGCTCTCTCAAGGTCCCCACTCTGACCTTCCTTCAGAAAGAGGCTTCTCCAGGCACTTTGCACTGGACATGAAACGTGCAGACTAACCAGAGATGTGGAGCTCAACGCAGATGGAGCCGTGGGAAAACCATGCACACACACAACTTCCCTCCTCCAAAATTTCTAATCCCTTATTACTCGCACCTCTTTATTTTTATAGCATTTATACAATTTCTTTAACTTACTTTATCTGCACTCACAATGTGATCTGATACAAAACATTCCCCACCCAAACTATAAGCCGCCTCGTACGTCTCCTCTCGTTCATCTCTGCGTTGTTTGTAGAGCTCAGTGTAGCGGCTTTGCACTTGGTAAGTACTCAATACATTCGATATATTGAAATGAGTTTGTTTCATTGATGCACAGTCCATTTTACAAAATGCTAACAGATGAATGCACCTTAACACACAGGTTTCTTCAAACCGTTTCTGGCCTCATGATCTTCATAAAGCTCCCCCAGCTGTCACCTAAGGCCAGTCTCTCTGCTGCCAGCCCAACGTGCACAGTGGACTTCCTGTTTGTTCTTTCGCTTTGCTCTAAATTGCCCCCTCCAAATTCTTGTTGCTCCCACCCCAGCAAGAAGAAATACCTGCCGAGGTCTCAGCGCCTTTAGCCTCATCAGCCCTAGGTGTGCTCTTTCCAGTTCTGCTGTGTAGCTCCTCCAAACAGTATCCAGAACTATGAAACATTAATTACTTGCAAGCTAACAAGTTAGCCTGCCACATTTTCATGGATTTGGGGAGAGAAAACCCAAGACTTGTGTCAAAGGCAAAGGACATTTACTACTCACAGCAACAGCAAGCGTCAGAATATTAGCACTGATGCTGGTTCCCTCACACAGGGACAAGAAGAGGGCCAAATGAACCATTCACATTCAGCAGGTCCCATTCCAAAAGGGGAACTTTGCACTTAGGGCACTGGCATCTTTGATAATGATCAGGAAGCAGGCATACACACACTTTGCTCCAGAGAGAGACACTATCACTGTCTTCCAAGACTGGAAGTCAGTCTGTCCTTTGCTGGAGAGGGAAATACAACCTCTTTGCCTTCTAAGAATGTTTGCTGGATTTAAGGGCTTGCTTCCGAAATTATGTGGAAATGGAAGCGACCCATGGAGAATTGTTTCCCAACAATGTCCACCCCTCATTTCTATGCCATCCCTGCTTCTGGTGAATTTGGCTGTTAGTATCCCCTGCCAGAGCTACTCTGATTAATCTGACCAACAGAGGCTGGAACAAAGTCATTCAGTTTGTAACATAAAGCATTTAATAAAATCTACTATGAAGGGATCTCCAAGCAGGATAATGTCAACCTGAGATACTAATCTCAACTATTCCTCCCAGGACCCCAGCTCCAGGCAGCTGAACCCACCACATAAGCCATCAGGGTCTACTTTAGAAGGTCACTTGAGACATCCAGTCACAGCAGGATGTATTAGCATTTGCGCAGACTCTGTGCCTTGGCCCATGAGAAGGAAGACTAGTGGCCAGTGAGCTGAAGCTAACTGATTGCTTTCTAGAGTAAAGTTTGCATCATTGATGACATCAGCCTATGTGACAGATTTCTTACCAATGTTTCTAACTGCGTGGCACCTGTCATATGCGTGACTCCGTGTTATATGGATCAGTGTCTGCAGAGTGAGCATAAATGATGGCTGTTATGCATCCGAGACGTCTCCCCCACCAATATCTAAGAGTAGCTTTATTTCAGAGACATACTGTAATCGTGTGAGGGCTACGTGATTTATTGGTGGTATTTCCTTAAATACTTGAGGATCTCTTATGAACATCTATAAAGTCCAAGTCACCATATTTTTAGAGAGAGACAAGTTAATGAATGTCAGGCTTTCTTACAATACAGCCGTGAAGGCACACACGGTCCCGCTTGAAAGAATTTATGATTGTTAGGGCCTGCCAAGTAGAACCACGTCAGTCTATGACAGAGGCTGGCAGAGCCTTTAGTATGGCCTCCTCGTCAAATGGAAGATAGTGGGTTTCCCAGCTCAGTTTGGATACTTGTCTTGGGCTTCCAAGTACAGTTCATCCAACCTGTCATGTTTATCATGCCATGCACCGGGTTGTATTTGCCTGCCTCGCAGAATGACCAAGAATGGGGTAGTGACGACAGGTGGACACTGGGACCACCCCCTGCTATTTGTCAGCAGGTTAACAGGAAAGAAAAAGAAAGTGTTAGTCACTCAGTCGTGTCTGACTCTTTGTAACCCCATGGACTGTAGCCCACCAGGCTCCTTGGTCCATGGGATTTCCTAGGCAAGAATAGTGGAGTGGGTTACCATTTCCTCCTCTGGGTCAAGAGGGGATATGATCTAATCATAGTTAGGACTGGTCAGGAATGGTAGACCCAACACTGGGTTAAATTTGAGGTACTTGCAGTCACTTGGGAGAGATGCAACAGGGCAGTTTTTGGAGAAAATCTCCAAAGGTAACTCGAAGACAGATCATTCACATCTGAGAGCTACCGTATCTCCCAGGATCTAATGTGTTCCCGCCCCCTGCAATCGTTGTTCTCATTCCATGGCCACAGATGTGGACTGGTCCCCACTTGCACTCAGAACTTATGTCTGGGAGAGTCAAGTGCAAGAGGGAAAAGCGAATTTTTATAAATCTCATAGAGACTCATTATGCCGCAAATTTTGGCCCAAATGGGTCTCCATTAGGGATTCTGCAAGCAGTACAGCCAATCAGGAGATAATTCATTATCTGTAAAGTTCTTAAACCCTGTCAGTCAAACAAGAGACTCCAAACCCTGAACCAGAATTAAGTTTCAGTCTCCTGGGACCCCTTTAGGCTGGTCTGTCATTCAGCGTATGTGCCAATGGGGCTGACCTGGGGCTGTCATTAGAAAAAATGAAAAATGTCATGTCCAAGAATAATCACAGAGGGGACTTCTCTGGCAGCTCAGTGGTTAAGAATCTGCCTGCCGATGCAGGGGGCATGAGTCTGATCATTGGTCCAGGGAGATTGGTCCAGGGAGATTCCACATGCTCCAGGGCAACTAGGCCCACACACCGCAACTGCTGAGCCCATGTGCCCTAGAGCCCACGCTCCACAACAAGAGAAGCCACCACAAGGACAAGCCCGCACATTGCAATGAAGAGTAACCCCCACTCACTGCAACTAGAGAAAACCTGTGCGTAGCAACAAAGACCCAGCGCAGCCAAAAATTAATTTAAAAAGAACAGGGAGGAATTCCAGATTTACAGAACTGGTCTGCATTATTTTCCACTCCTTTCATCTTAAGGATAGGAAACAGTTAAGAGAAGATGATCTCTCTCTGGGGAGACCTCATTCAAGGACCAAACTGCCTCTCTATGCAGAGTAGATTAAAGAGATAGAGTCAGATCTCTTTTTCAGGCAAGTTTTGAGGAGCTATACCATGCTGGATAATAGCAGGTGCATGTGCATAACAAGGAATATGGGAAGTCCATCAAATATCCTTTCTGTACACTGTTGAGTGGTTGTTGCAATACAGTGTGGAATTCTGCACCACATTTTCAGTCTGAGAATGATCTGGAAAGGTGAAAACATGGCACACACAGTTGGTTGATGCAAAAGTAATAGTGGTTCCAGACCCTGAAATTTAAATCTTTATAACTAGGCTCAAAAACATCTTTATTAATCAAAATAGGGATTGTTACAGTCAACATATTTTTGCCAATGAGAAATAAGTTGGTTTATTCCTGTAGCAAAAAAAAAAAAAATCCATGCTTCGGGATTCAGTGAACTCTTGGAAAGCATTTTCTGCCTCCTGCTTGTCGAAAGTGTTTTCCCTGCAAAAAGCTGTCAAGATGCTTGAAGAAGTGGTAGTTGGTGGTCAGGTGAACGTGGCAGAGGAGGCAAAGCTTCGTAGCCTAATTCATTCAACTTTTGAAGTGTTGGCTTGCAACACGCAGTTGTGTGTAGTTGCAGAGAAGAACAGGTTCCTTTCTGACCAGTGCCAGCCGCAGGTGCTGTGGTTTTTGGAGCATCTCATCGATTTGCTGAGCATACTTCTCAGATGGAATGTTTTCACTGGGACTCAGAAAGCTGTAGTGGATCAGACCAGCAGCAGACTATCAAACAAGGACCATGACAGTTATTTTTCGGGTGCAAGTTTGGCTTTGGGAAGGGTTTTCGAGCTTCTTCTCAGCCCAGTCACTGAGTTGGGTTGTCACTGGTTGTCATTTAAAATCCACTTTTTGTCTCATGTCACAATCCAATTGAGAAATGGTTCCTTGTTGCACAGAATAAGAGAAGACGACACTTCAAAAATATTTTTTTTTGATTTGTGGTCCACTTATGAGTCACCCACTTATTGAGCTTTCTTATGTTTCCAATTTGCTTCAAATGCCAAACCACCGTATACTGATCAATACTGAGTTCTCGGGAAACTTCTTGTATAGTTTTAAGAGGATCAGTTTCAATGATGTTCTCAGTGGGTCATTGTCGACTTCCAGTGGCTGGCCAATACACTTCTCATCTTCAAGGTTTTCATCTCCTTTGCATAACTTTTTGTTTGTTTGTTTTATTTTTTTTATTTTATTTTTATTTTTTGAACTGCCACTGCACTGTACGTTCACTAGCAGTTCCTAGGCCAAATGCACCGTTGATGTTTCAAGTTGTCTCGGCTGCTTTGTGATCCATTTTGAACTCGAAATAAAAAAAATAAAAACACTCGAATTTACTTTTTGTCTAACAACATAGCCATAGTCTAAAATGCATATAAAATAAACAAGCAATAATTCATAAGTAGAAAACACAAACCAAGAAATTGCACATTATAATGATGTATAACATGACCACATTTATTTAAGTATGTATTCCAATACCAAATGGCAAATTTCAACAATACAAAACAGCAATTACTTTTGTACCTGTCTAATATTAAAGTTCACCTAGTATGGCCAGATTTGGCTGACTGGACTGGCATACAACATGACCACCAGCATCAGAGCATAAAGTCCTTGGTGCCCAGTCTCTGGAGGCTGGTGTGTGACTGCATATGGCATGATGATGGACCCAGGCAGATGTGTGGATCTGTGGAGTTCAGGCTCCACGAGCAGCTAGATTACAGTTGGTCTTATCAGAAAACAGACCTTACCGTGGACATCTTTGTGAGTGACACAGATGGTTCAGTCAGCAACTCCCAAAGTGCCTTTAATCTGCTTCAAAATGAACCTTTAATTTGCCTCAAAGTGTGTCTTTAATCTGCCTGCCTTTGGTTTTCTGACAGACCAAACAGCCAGACTATTGGCAGCAGCTCAAGAATCAGTAAAAAATAAAACAAAGTTTAGGAAGGCCGGTTTTGGCCAGAGCTATGAGAACAGTCCGTCTGCTGATTGGCACAACCACGTCCATTTTCACAGCTACGTGGCTGACTCAGCAGCACAGTGCATGTCATCAAACAGCAGGCTGGCCAAACCGTCTGATAACCAGGTCCCAGCATCCAGGAGAACCTCTGGAAATCAAGAGTTCCATAGAGCCAGTGACTCTGCCACAGGCTGGAGTTTAGGATGAAGTCCCCCCCAAGTGGACTCAGTTCATTTCAGCTCAGTCGTGTCCAACTCTTTGAGACCCCACAGACCGCAGCATGCCAGGCCTCCCTGTCCATCACCAACTCCTAGAGTTTACCCAAACTCATGTCCACTGAGTCGGTGATGCCACCCAATCATCTCATCCTGTCATCCTCTTCTCCTCTTGCCTTCAATATTTTCTAGCATCAGGGTCTTTTCAAATGAGTCAGCTCTTTGCATCAGGTGGCCAAAATACTGGAGTTTCAGCTTCAACATCAATCCTTCCAATGAACACTCAGGATTGATTTCCTTTTGGATGGACTGGTTGGATCTCCTTGCAGTCCAAGGGACTCTCAAGAGTCTTCTCCAACACCACAGTTCAAAAGCATCAATTCTTCGGTGCTCAGCTTTCTTTATAATCCAACTCTCACATCCACACACGACTACTGGAAAAACCATAGCCTTGACTAGACAGACCTTCGTTGGCAAAAGTAATATCTCTGCTTTTTAATATGCTGTCTATGTTGGTCATAACTTTCCTTCCAAGGAGTAAGCATCTTTTAATTTCATAGTTGCAGTCACCATCTACAGTGATCACTTTGTCAGAAAACTGAGATACTTCTGAGGCCAGGCCCTCTTCATTGTTGAATATGCCATTTCCAATTGCAAAGCATCTTATTGGGCCCCTCCTACCTTGTCAGTCAAAAAGTAGAAATTAATCCACTCCAAAATATAAATACCAGGCAATAAGCTCTATCAAATCCTCCATGAATTCAGGGCTCAGTGTTGAGAAAAGCCCAAGAGCAAGCTAATAGCTGCTTTTCAAATGACAGATAGGAAATCTAAAATCCCAATGAACCCTTCCAGTTAGGGGCTAGCTCCCTTTGTCAGAGGTTCTAATTGGTAAAATCCTAAATCATAGGGACTTGTAGTTGAAAGTGGTCTTCAGAATTAAGGACCCCAAAGGCATGGTTACTTCTTGACATGCGAAAATTTCTGATCAGAATAATCATGTATTTACATGCCAGAGAATTGAAAGCATTAATGCCATGACTCTTGCTTTGCATCAGGTGTAGAAACAACCTCAGTACATGGGATCTACCCAAGGCCCTACCACAAGGTCATGTTGCCTTTCCTTTCCCACTAAGACCCATGGGTGGAATTCAGGTGCCCCTCCCCTCACAAGATTGTGTAAGATGGAGACTTGGATGCCTGTACCCAAAAGAATCATAAAGGTTTAAGTTCCTTTCCTCCCAGAAGTTTCCCAGCATGCTTATTCTGGTATATATGACCTTTGATAGTCTTTGGGGACAGGGAGACATCCATCCTATCTTTGACCATCTTCTTAAAGCAATGGAAGTTGGAATAGCAGAGGAGGGAGGAATCAGGTGGCGCCAATCACAAGATATGTTTACTTTCAGTTTTGAGCAATATAGTGCCTTCTGTGTCTCAACCAAATTAAATTCCAATATATTTTCATCTATCCAAAGCCTGTCTATTTCAGTTTTGGGGATTATCTGACTCAGCAAACATAGGCACATTACTCTTTGCCTGGGACCACAAAGTTTACAGTTTTTTGTGGACCTGGCCTTGACTCACACAATAATATAGCACCTTTTAAAAAAATATAGGCTATAAAGATTTACTAAATTGTTTCGTTACTTGTGGGTACTGCATAACTTTCTGCTTCTTAACTAGGTAAAATTGTTGTCCTTTTTATAGCGCTTTTATTGAGATATAACTCACATGCCATAAAATTTATCTTTTTAAAGTATACAATTCAGTGGTTTTTCTTATTGTCATAGAGTTATACAGCCATCAACACAATCAATTTTAAAACTTTTCTTTTTACCCCTGAAAGCACTGTCATACTCATTAGCAGTCACTACCCATTTACCACCATCCGCACCAGCACTGCCAACCACCCTCCTACTTTTTGTTTTTATGGATTTGACAGTTTTGGACATTTCATATAAACAGAATTGTACAATCTGTGGCTTTCTGTGTCTGGCATCTTTCACTTAGCATAATGATTTCAAGGTTCAGCCATGTATTTTTTTGCACAAAATTTTTTTAATTATCAAGACATAATTCACACATCATAAAATTCACCACTTTAAACTGTATGATTCAGTGGTTTTTAGTGTAATTGCAGTGTTGTTCATCCATCACTACCACTTAACTCCAGAACATTTCCATCACCCCGAAGGGAAACTGTTCACTTGTTAGCAAGACTCCCAGTTCCTTATTCCATTCCCTCCTTGACAAGATTCATCTGTGTTATACCTTGTCTTGTCTCCGCACTCCACTCCTCTTTATCACTGAATGTCCCATTCTGTTAATACCATAGTTTGTTTATCCTTTCATTACCTAATGGACATTTCAGGTCTTTCTGCTGTTTAACTATTATAAATAAGGCTACTCTTGACATTTGTGTAGTAGTTTTTGTGCAGACATATGTTTTCAATCTTCTTGGGTTAAATATTGGGTAACTAGGTGTGGAATTGTTGGGTCATATGGTAACTTAATGTTTAACTCTCAAAGGGGCAACCAATCCATTTTCCAAATCAGGTAAAAATACAATCCCATCAACAATGTGAAAGTGAAAAAAGTGAAAGTGTTGGTCACTCTGTCATGTCTGATTCTATGTGACCCCATGGACCATAGCCTGCCAGGCTCCTTTGTCCATGGAATCCTCCAGGCAAGAATGCTGGAGTGGGTAGCCATTACGTTCTCTAGGGGATCTTCCCAACCCAAGTATCAAACCTGGGTCTTTTGAATTGCAGGCAGCTTCTTTACCATCTGAGCCACCAGGGAAGCTCATGGGGGTCCTAATTTCTCTATTTTTACCAAATTCTTATTGTTATCTGACTTTTTGGTGATAGCTGTCGTAGTGAGTGTGAAATCATATCTCATTGTGGTTCTAATTTGCATTTTCCAAATGACTGATGATATTGATCATTATTTCATGGGGTTATTTATGTGATTCTATATCTTCTTTGGAGAAATGTCCATTTATATCCTTTGTAACTGAAGTGTTTATCCTATTATTATTGAGGTTCAGACATTACTTGTATATTCTAGATGCAAATCCCTTATCAAGCATTTGATTTACAAATATTTTGCCTCATCCTATGAGTTGTTCTTTCATTTTCTTGATGTCCTTTGATATTCAAAAGATTTAATTTCAATGGAGTTCAATTTATCTTCTTTTCTTGTTCTCACATTAAAGAAGTCTTTGGGACTTCCCTGGTAGTCCAGGGGCAGGGGGCCCAGGTTTGATTTCTGATCAAGGAACTGGATCCCACACGCTGCAACTAAAGATTCTGATGCTTCAGTTAAAACCCAGTGCAACCAAATAAATATAGGATTTTTTTTTTTAAAGAAGTCTTTGCCTACTGTGATTTCTTCTAAAAGTTTCAAAATTCTAGATAGTGACCTACTTTGAGTTAAGTTTTATTTGTGTATAAGGAAAGGATCTGATTCCATTCTCTTACACATGGATATCAGTTTCGGCACTTTGTAAAAAGACTATGCTTTCTTTCTTTGAACTGTCTCAGTATCCCTCTTGAAAAGCAATTGACCATAAGGGGAAAGTTTTATTTCAGGCTTTTTGATTCTATTCTACTGATCTGCTCAATACCCCAGTAGCACATTTTATTAAGGAGTCCACCTTAATCCAGAGCATTTGCTGCCCCATTGACATAATGACACCTTGTAAGTTCTTGTCTGATTCCAGCACAAGGATTAAAGGCACTTTCTAGGGCAATGGGGCTAGTTACAATAATGTGTCTGAACTTTGTAGGGGATGGGGCAGTTTCTCATTCTCTGATGGGAGAATGCTCACTTTCTTCTGCATTAAAACTCATTCTGGGGCAGCAAGACCCCAAGTATCCTTCACTGCCTTATCCATGGTGTTCCATAGGGTTTTGTCTCACCGTGTCACTCAGGAGAATCTCCCTGAAGAGACTGAATGCCCTTAAACCTGCTAAGTCCTCCTGTTTAAAAAAAAAAAAAAACCTAAGACTTTTAACATCATCTTGAAGCAGATCTAAGGTCTGAGCAATAGGCTGCAAGAAGGGCTGAGCCAGAAGATGGTCCTGCTGTTGCCTTTCATCCATCTCAAGTATTACATGTTCACCCCTCCTTCTTCCAAGTGAATCAGCTCATATGCTAGCAAAATGCTTGGGTTCTGATGGTGGTGGCTCTAAATGTCACAATTTTATACATGCACCTCTCTATAAGTGTGAACGGTCTGAAATTTTACTTTACTTGCAAGTTTAAAAATAAGCTAGCTTGCTGCCTTCATGGTTGTTAGCAGAAGACAAGAAATCACTAATCAGAGACAAAGGATGATTTGTTATTCAAAGTAATAGCACTAGTCAGAGTAATAGCATTTGTTCTAGTTCAGTTCAGCTCAGTTCAGTCGCTCAGTCATGTCCGACTCTTTGTGACCCGATGAATCTCAGCGCACCAGGCCTCCTTGTCCATCACCAACTCCCGGAGTTCACCCGAACATATATGCACTGAGTCGGTGATGCCATCCAGCCATCTCATCCTCGGTCGTCCCCTTCTCCTCCTGCCCCCAATCCCTCCCAGCATCAGAGTCTTTTTCAATGAGTCAACTCTTCTCATGAGGTGGCCAAAGTACTGAAGTTTCAGCTTTAACATCTGTCCTTCCAATGAACACCCANTTATCGAGCCCATCTTTGCATGAAATGTTCCCTTGGTATCTCTAATTTTCTTGAAGAGATCTCTAGTTACTTAATGCTTTATTCCTACCAGGTGCTTAAAAGAGGAGCATGGGTGTCTTCATATGCTGTGGATTGCAGAGCTTTAGGAACCCAATCTTCTACAATGGGTGTAATTGTATTTCCTGTTGTCCTGGAGGAAAATGCTTGCTTTATCATCTTTTAATCAAACCTGCCTTTGCTCCAGAGGGGTCTAGACACTGTCTTCTAAGACTGTTTGCTATCTAAACATCTGTAGAAAGATAATTTAATTTTATTGAAGTATAGTTGATATACAACGTTGTGCTGATTTTTCTGTAGAGCAAAGTGACTCAGTTACGTGTGTGTGTGTGTACTCTTTTTCATATTCTTTTCCATTATGGTTTGTCATAGAATACTGAATATAGTTCTTGTGCTGTACAGTATGATCTAATTGTTTAATCCATCCTATATATAGTAGTTTGCATTTGCTAACTCCAATCCCTTCCCTCTGCTACTCCCTCTCCCCCTTGGGTAAAATCACAAGCCTGCTCTCTGTATCTTTTTTTGATTCATAGATATATTGATTTGTATCATATTTTAGATTCCACATATAAGTAATATCATATAGTACTTATCTTTCTCTTTCTGACTTACTTCACTTAGAATGATAATCTCTAGATCATATGGTTAACTTCTCTCCCTGGTAGGATCCTACCCTATTTTACTTCCTTCCTTCTTTCTAATGACAGATCGTTCCAGGGTTCTTTAGTTCAAGAGCGTTCTAAGTCAAGAAAAACTTTTTATTTATTCTTATGAAGCAGTGATAATATTGATATCTAAACCTATAAAGCAGTATAAAATAGTAAAAAGAAAACCTATAAAACAGTATAAAAGACAGTATAAAAGAAAAGACCAATATCACTTATGAATACTAAGGACAAACTAGTAAATTTTACTAGGGTAAAATATTAGCAAACAGATTCAATATCACAATGGGAATGTAATACAGTATCAACAAGTGGAATGTATTCCAGGAATGCAGTTTAGGTTTCAGCCATGAAATTAAAAGACGCTTACTCCTTGGAAGGAAAGTTATGACCAACCTAGATAGCATATTCAAAAGCAGAGCTATTACTTTGCCGACTAAGGTCCGTCTAGTCAAGGCTATGGTTTTTCCTGTGGTCATGTATGGATGTGAGAGTTGGACTGTGAAGAAAGCTGAGCGCTGAAGAATTGATGCTTTTGAACTGTGGTGTTGGAGAAGACTCTTGAGAGTCCCTTGGACTGCAAGGAGATCGAACCAGTCTATTCTGAAGGAGATCAGTCCTGGGCTTTCTTTGGAAGGAATGATGCTAAAGCTGAAACTCCAGTACTTTGGCCACCTCATGCGAAGAGTTGACTCATTGGAAAAGATTCTGATGCTGGGAGGGATTGGGGGCAGGAGGAGAAGGGGACGACCGAGGATGAGATGGCTGGATGGCATCACTGACTCAATGGGCGTGAGTCTGAGTGAACTCCGGGAGTTGGTGATGGACAGGGAGGCCTGGCGTGCTGCAATTCATGGGGTCGCAGAGTCGGACATGACTGAGCGACTGAACTGATTTAAAAATCCATTGACATCATTTATTAATATATCTAAGGAAACAATTGTATGATATTTCCTTATATGCTGAAGCCTTTTACAAAATTTGATACCCACCCATAATGAAAACATTCAAGAAAATAAGGGTTGAAAGCTACTTTCATAAAATCATAAAGTATACATAACTCATCCTAAAGCCACTATCTTACTTAATGGGAAAACACTAGAGGCATTTCCACTAGATTCAGAAACAAGTCAAGGAGGCTACTTTTGCTGTTATTCAAGTTGTATTTAGGATATTAGCCAATTCAATTAGACAAGAGAAACCAATCAGGGGCATAAGGAAGGGGGTTAACAAGTAAAAATATCTGTATTTGCAAGTCAGGGACACTCAATAAAATATCTGAACAGTACTCTTTGAAAGCGTCAAGGTTATCCAAAGGATTGAACCCAGGTCTCCCACATTGCAAGCAGATGCTCCAGTTAAATAAAAATGTGAGACATTGAATTATATCTTGGGAATGTGTGGGGGTGAGGGGAAGGAAGGACTATAACTGGGAAAATTGGTGAGATTTGAGTAAGGTCTATAGGTTGGCAGTATGACTGTGTCAAGTTAGTTTCTGGGTGTTGATAATTGTGCTCTGTTTAGGGACGAGTTGCTTCTCTGGTGGCTCAGAGGTTAAAGCGTCTGCCTGGAATGCAGGAGACTGGGTTTGATCCCTGGGTCCAGAAGATCCCTTGGAGAAGGAAATGGCAACCTACTCCAGTACTCTTGCCTGGAGAACCCCATGGACGGAGAAGCCTGGTGGGCTACAGTCCACGGGGTCGCAAAGAGTTGGACACAACTGAGCGACTTCACTTTCACTTTGTAGGGATGACAGGAGGAGAATATATGGAAACAGTTTTTGCTACTTTTCTTTGTCTAAAAGTATTTCAAAATGAAAATAATAGATGACTGTAGCAGTCCCCCCCGTGGATTCTAGTGCAGGCTAAAATTTGAAACGTGCAGTAGAGTTACAGTCCTGCTTTCTTCGCTCTGGCTCTATTTCCCTGTGGGCGTGAGGGTCACTTGTTCCTATTTCTCAAGTGGGACCGTAAGAACCAGGTGACTCTCCCCTTTGCTTTCCACTTTGGATCTGTGAAATGTCTTGCTTTATTGAACCAATATTTCATGCAGGTTGCCTTCCCCAAGATCTAGATTTTGGACAAAGATGAGAGAATGTTACAAAACTATGTGACCAATGTTCTCGAGTCACGTTTTCCAGTCTCCTTATCATTACTAAAAGCTGCTGCTGCTGCTGCTAAGTCACTTCAGTCATGTCCGACTCTGTGCGACCCAGAGACGACAGCCCACCCGGCTCCCCCGTCCCTGGGATTCTCCATGCAAGAACACTGGAGTGGCTTGCCATTTCCTTCTCCAATGCGAGAAAGTGAAAAGTGAAAGTGAAGTCGCTCAGTCGTATCCGACTCCTCGCAGCCCCATGGACTGCAGCCCATGGGATTTTCCAGGCAAGAGTACTGGAGTGGGGTGCCATCGCCTTCTCCATACTAAAAGCTAACATCTGCCTTTTCCTGATTCCATCTTTCCAAGGATTCTGAACTTGTGGAGTGGATACCTCCCTGTAACCCCAACCCCTCAGTGAATTAGATATGATCAAGAGATATGAAGTCACATGGACGGTACAGGACATCTAGTTCAGGCCAGGCAGTTTCCTAAATTAATTCCTGTGTGCAGGTAGCAAGATACATTTACCAAAGGATAATAACTTGTCATTTAAAATAGACTGGGGAATATACCTAAAGCAATAGAGAAATGTCCTGAAAAATTCCATGTATATAAATGTATGATAGAAGAATTATACACAAGTAAGTGAGGAAAGGAATAGTTTTTTTAATGTGTGCTGGGCCAACTGGATATTCATATACAAAAGAACAAAGAATGAAGTTGGGCCCTTTTCTTACATCATACGCAAATGCTAACTCAAAATGTATCATAGACCAAAATGCTAGAGCTAAAACTTTTAAACTTTAAGAAGGAAATATAGGAGTCAGTTTTCATGATCTTAGATTAGGCAAAAACTTCTTAGATGTGACTCTAAAAGCTCAAGTGAAAAAAGTGGAAAATGATCTGAACTTCATCAAAAGAAAAAAATCATTCGTGCTTCAAAGGAAGTGGAGACAACTTTCAAGATAGTAAAAAGCCCATAAAATGGGAATGAATACTTGCAAATCATTTATCTGATAAAGGAATTATATCCAGAATATATAAAGAACTTCTACAGTTTATTCCCAAAATGATGCACAAACAAATTTTTAAAGAGGCAAGGGATCTGAATGGACATTTCTGCAAGAAGCTACACAAATCATCAACTAGGGTATGAACTGATACTTAACATCATTAGTTATTAGGAAATGAAAAGGAAAACCACCATATGATACCACTTCACAGCCGCTAGGATGTGTCCAGTTAGAAAGTCTCATTACAAGTGTTGGCAAGGATGGGGAGAAATTAAAACCCTCATACATTGCTCTTAATGATCTAAAATGGTGCAGCTTTGAAAATTGTTTGACAGCTTCTGAGAAAGTTAAAAACAGAGTAACTGTGTACTACAGGAATCTCACTCCTTGGTTGCTCTCTCTCTCTTACACACACACACATACACACACACACACACACCCCCCCAAGAGAGTAGAAAACATACATCCACACAGAAACTTGTACACAAATGTCAAAAGCATTATTCACAGTATTCAAGAGGTGAAAACAACCCAAATAGTCCACTGATGGCTAGATAAACGTAGTATATCCATACGATGTAATATTATTCAACAGTAACTAGTCTTGAAGTACTGATACATGCTTATAACATAGATGAACCTTGAAAAAACATAGGTTAAGTAAAAGAAGGCAGTCACAAGAACAAGTATCATATGATTCCAGTTAACCCAAACAGGCAAATCCATGGAGACAGAAAGTACATTAGTAGTTTCCATGGCTGGAGGATTGGGTGGAAGGGGAGAGGGGGCGGGAGTGACTGCTTCTTTTAGGGTGATGAAAATGTTCCCAAATTAATTGTGGTGGTACTTCTACAGCTTTGTGACTACATGAAAAGCCATTGAATTGTACATTTTAAATGGGTGAATTATATGGTATGTGAACTCTATATTCATCTGAATATATGAATCAATAAATCTGCTTTTCAAAAATAGACTCAAGGAAACAAAAAAGCTTATACGACTCTATTAAAAACTTAACCTCAAAATCTTTAAAACATTGACCATGATTACTTCCAGGAGAGAAAAATAAAAGTTGTTATTTTCTTCATTACACAATTACTTTATTTTCTACATGTACAAACTATATTTTTAAAATAAGAAAAAGCTGATATTTTAAATTATTAAAATGTGAGAAAAACTGGCAATATAACAAGCCTCTCAGCATGCTTAAGAGATCTATGTGTAGTGAAAAACATCAATATGAAAGATTTGTTCATCACATCCTGGGATGATGGTGTCTGTGGACTGAAATACATTTGACCCAAGTTCTGGTGAGCTGTAAATGATTGACAGCCCAACGAGGGCCAGTCTCGAGAAAGGTCTGCTTTCTAAACACCACTTTGATTTGTATTGTGTAGCCTGGAATTAAAGTCACAATGCCTGGATCTGCTTATTGCATGGAGGCTGCTGTTTCCTCATCTATAAATGGAGAGAAAATAAACACATACCGTAGAATGCTGCTGCACTGGGGTTAGATCAGCGTGCAGAATCAGCGTTCCCTGGGAACTTGATGGAAATGTGAACTCCTGGCTTCACCCCAGGCCACCTGAATCAGAAGCTCTGAGAACAGGGGAAGGAGGCCAGCAATCTGTGTTGAAGCAAACCCTCCACTTGATTCTAACGCCTGCTGGGATTGAGAACTGAACATCACATAGATCTTCCTTGGCTTACGATGAAGTATGATGTTTCCCTGGTGGCTCAGATGGTGAAGAATCTACCTACAATGAGAGAGACGTGCGGTCGATCCCTGGGTTGGGAAGATTTCCTGGAGAAAGTAATGGCAACCCACTCCAGTATTCTTGCCTGGAGAATCCCATGGGCAGAGGAAGGCTTCTCTGGTGGCTCAGTTGCTCAAGAGTCTGCCTGCAATGTGGGAGACCTGGGTTCTATCCCTGGGTTAGGAAGACTCCCCTGGAGAAGGAAATGGAAACCCACTTCATTATTCTTGCCTGGAGAATTTCATGGACAGAATGGGCTCCATGGGGTCACAAAGTGTCAGACACGACTGAGTGACTGTCTGTCACTTTACAATCCAATAAACCCATTGCAAGTTGAAAATACCGTTAAGCCAAAAATATATTTGATACAACTAAGTTATTGAACACCATAGGTTGACCTAGCCTACCTTAAACATGCACAGGACACTTCCGCTAGCCCAGAGTTGGGCAAAAGCATTGAACACAAACCTTGTCTTATAGTGAAGTCTTGGGTATCTCATTTAATGGACTGAATACTGAAAGTGAAAAAACAGAGGGCCTCTGTGGGTGTGGAATGGTTGTGAGTGTGTCAGTTGCTCACCCTCGTGATCAACTCCTGGGAGCTGAGGCTGCCCTGCCTAGAAACACCAGAGAGGACTGTACTGCATAAGGCTCACCCAAAAAAGGATCAAAATCCCAAGTATACTTTCTACTGAATGCTTTTTGCTTTCACATCATCAAATGGTGAAAATTTTAAGTCAAAAAGTCAAAGACCATCTGCATTGCTAAAGGGTTGAGAAGGAGAATCATCAGTTGATACCCAGGGAACATTTTCACATCATGCATCTCCAGACCACAGGCATTCTGCAATGTCCATTTTCTACCTTCTATTCTCTTACCCTCTCTTTGTATCTTTTTAGGTTATTTTCTCTCTCTCTCTCTCTCTCTCTCTCTCTCTCACTTTCGCTCACGCACACGCACATGAACATTCAAACACACACACATTTGAACTGCTGTGATAACTCACCATTATTTACGAGCTTGTCTCTCCCTCAGATGTCCATGCCTACAGTCAAAGCAGTTCAGAGCTTTCACGTAGATTTCCTCCAATTTCTTTCTGGCAAAGGCCACTAGGCAGCTTTTCAGTTGGGAAGCCACTGGTGTTCGGTCAGCCAGTTGTGTCCAACTCTTGGCGACCTCATGGCTGCAGCATACCAGGTTTCTCTATCCCTCACCATCTCCCAGAGTTTGCCCAAGTTCATGTCCATTGCATCAGTGATGCCACCCAGCCATCTCATCTTCTGTCGTCCCCTTCTCCTTCTGCCCTCAATCTTCTCCAGTATCAGGGTCTTTGCCAATGGGTCAGCTGTTTGCATCAAAATACAGGAAGGCACTTGAGTGCCCCTAAATTCCCACCGCCTTCTTCTTGGATATGCCCCTGTTGGAAATGCCTACTCCTACCTTTTATTGTGGCTGTTTCCTTTCCCACAAGATTTTTCATTTCTTACTCTAGAATTTTTTTCAAAAACGTCCTGCTGACAGATTAAAATGTTCCTACTTCCTGTCTTCTTTCTGACCCAGCTCTCCTTCCTTTCATATCTGTCTTCAAATTTGGGAGCCAGAAGCTAGCTGTGATATTGAGGGAAGCAGTATGATATTTAAAATTGAATGGAGGTCTTAGCAGGGGGTCAGGGAGGCGCTAACTTTTTAATGCTAACATTTCACGCACACACAGTCTGTCTCTCTCTCACTCACACACAAGATGTGTATAAGAGACAGCTTACACACACACANGAATGGAGGTCTTAGCAGGGGGTCAGGGAGGCGCTAACTTTTTAACGCTAACATTTCACGCACACACAGTCTGTCTCTCTCTCACTCACACACACACACACACACACACACCCCATTTGTGCACACATACACCCTGAAAACAAAGGGTAATACAAAGAAGGAAACTCCAAAACAAGTTGCTTTGCCCATCTGAAGGAGTCTCTGTTTGTATGTTGTTTGCTAGTGTGTTTTTCACCAGTGCTCTCTTCCAAGACAACTGATTTCTTTGCCCAGCACGTTTTGCGATGCTCGAGATCTTCTATAAGTACCCTGATCTAAGAACTACAGAAAGGGCTGGCAGGCGGAGCAAAAACGTGAGGATAGATCTCGAGTTAAATCTCTTCTCCCACCTCTAGAAAACAGCAAAAATAAGCAGATGCAATTTGTCACACTCACCATGTTGACAAGATTACCGTGAGTGCTACAGGCAAAGACAGCAGCAAAGAGCCTCCTTCATCTGCCAACTGTTCTGTGTCTTAAGGGAATGTGTTGACTCTGAATGACTGAACTAAGCCATTTTGCAGAATATATGAATCTTGCCTCTGACCCCGGCGCTTAATGGCTGTGTTGCGGGACCGCACTCTCCATGTCAGACATGATCTGTACACAATAGCAGCACATCTCCTTTTCTAAGGCAACAGAGGAAGGCGGTCACACACCACCGATATTTAGATCTTTCACTGAGTTTCTCAAGTCAGCCTAGAAAATGTTGATAGACCTCACCATTTTTATTATTTCTCATACTCAGAGAATTTTTATCGTGGTAATAAGATGGTGTGTGTTTATTTGTTCACTCCCTTCAGACCAGAGATCGGAAAAGACATGTCTACGACACACAGTAAATCGACTGGGAAAGTTAAAATGTTCAACCACATTTATTTTGTTCTCTACACAATTTAACAAGGAGCACAGTATGAAGTTGGTTTGTATCTGGAATCCCTTTGCTTCCACTTCCTTAGATCGTTCTAGTCTGTCTACTGTCCCCCATGGAAATGCTCAGAGACCTCGGCTCTATGCAAGTTCCTTGCTTTCTTCTGAACACATTTAACATACTCCAGGGATGTATTTTTACGTTTCTTTCTGGCTTCTAGCTTTCCAGAGCTAAAGGACTAAAACAGCCATGTGCAGGGAGTGGAACCATATTGGGAGGGTTTGATGTCCCAGATGGTACCCACAATTCAGCCCAGTTGTGGTCTGCTATCCCAGAAGACTGGCCTAACCATCCACCTGGTTACTTAAGCATCTCTTTGTCTGCCTTAGAGAGTCTTGGACAGACGTCGTAAATCTGTAGTAGTTTCACAGCTTGCCAAGCAATGTCTGTCCTCTGAATCTGTTTGTCTTCCCTTCATTGGCCGTGGAGCGCATCCTCATTTTTTTCACTCTCAACACAATCATTAGAGCCATGAAGCTACAGAGATGGTTCTCCCCTCAGTATCTTGGATAGTCAGTTAGCTCTCTTCTTACAGTGGAAGGGAATGATACCAGGGCTTCACATCTTAGCTCTGCCACATGGAGGCTTTCTGAGCCTTGGTTTCTCCTCATCTGTAAGATCCTGGGGATGCTAATGCTAAGGTACTGCTACCAGATTTCATTTGTTATTTCTAAAGTTCCAGGCAGCATATTCAATAAATACTATCTCCCCTTACCCCTCTAAAAATATATCATTAATAAATATATTTAAGACTTAGGGTCTTAAACATTGTAACAGAATTCCGGAGCTCAAGGAAACTAACAATGGCATAACAGGAAATTTCTTCTAGTGGGAGAATAGTTTTTAGAAATATGTTAGTAGCTCTTAGGAAGATAATTCATTTCTCCTTTTTTGCCTCTCTAAGCTTCCTAGAATTAAACAACTAGCTGCTGGAGACATGATCTGTATTCACAACCAGTCCTTGGTACTTGGTTCAAGCTTTTCAATATTGCTAAACTTGACGTTTCTTCTGTCTAAGGAATTACTGACTCCTAGATATCTTTATAAACCTTATTTTGCATTTTTCACCATTGCTATCAAAATTAAATACTTGTGCTATAAATGAGTGCTATTAAAACTGCAGGTAATTTTTTAAACCTGATAATCCAAAGATTGAACTCTCCATCAGCACACTTATCTTCTGATTTTTGACCAATTTAAGGGCTGAAATGTGCTTCATTCTTGAATCTCAAGGCCAGAACTTTTCTCCTAGTATCCACAAGGCTGCCTTTATATTCTGTGCCCAGCTCATCAGGAAAAATGTAATCATCAGGACATGGTTTGCAATGACCTGTTTTAAGGTTCCTCAACATTACAACCAACACACCTTTGACAGTTATTTAGTTGAAGTAAGTATAACACTGAAGAGCAAGAATCTACTTCTCCAAGTTCAAGAACAGCAACCATGTACTAAAATTTTTTAAAAAGAAACAGAAGCTCTCAGAGGCTATAAAATCCACTGACTTCGTTTTGCATAAATTTGTCTCATATTCTACTGTTTTGCCCTGTACTTAAATTAGATCATTCATAGGAAGCTTAAAACTGTGGTGCATTTTGGGGAAGCACCTGATTGGAGAAACTTCCACTTGTGAATTACCAGCCTCTGTAAAATCGCAGAGAATAGTGTGGAAAGGAGCCTGGGGTTATCGTGTATAGCTTGTACTAATTGGACTTCTCTGCAACCAAAGCTGCAACAGACAGAAGCTGCTGATTTTCAGGGATCCTGAAATGCAATAAAAACCACAAAGCAATAAACACTGTTTATCCGGTTCAACTCTCATTAGTCAAACTTGGAGAACAGCACCTTCCTTCCTAAGCGTCAAGGTTTATTTTTGTTTTCCAGTCAAATCTGTGGACCCAGCAGATTGATTTTTCTCGGTGGATTTTTTTTTTTTCTGGAATGAAGTTTTTGCTTAAAGATAACACTGAAACCATACCAAGTTAGGTACAATACTTACATGTATGACTGAACTCAGAAGAAAAAAGTAGTCAGTTTTTCTAAGTAGTCATTTCTGATTATCACACAAATCCTCTGTCTGCCATCTTCNAGATTGATTTTTCTCGGTGGATTTTTTTTTTTCTGGAATGAAGTTTTTGCTTAAAGATAACACTGAAACCATACCAAGTTAGGTACAATACTTACATGTATGACTGAACTCAGAAGAAAAAAGTAGTCAGTTTTTCTAAGTAGTCATTTCTGATTATCACACAAATCCTCTGTCTGCCATCTTCATTCAGAAAGAAGTTGTATGTATGAGGAAGTAGGAAAAATCATTCGACTGAAAGGAAAGCTTGTGTGTCATGAAAAGGTGCAACTTGTCATCAGAAGGAAGGAAGGAAAAGAAAGAAGAACCTACGGTTCTTGCCCTCCATGTCCTCGGCCTACCTTTTGTCTGTGGAAAAATTTAACCAATGAGTAAGTTTAATCAGAGAAGTGGGAACACGCAGAAACAAAGGAAAACAGTCAAAGGATTCCAAATAAGAATAATGCAGTCATTAAGCAAAGTCAAGGACCTTTATTTCTTTCTCAGGGACTATAGGGAATATTCTGAGCACATCCTGTGAGCTGTTTTGTAGATTCTGAAACCCCCACCGGGTGCAGAATTTAACTGCATGATGACCAGACTATAGCCCTGATATAAGCAGTCGCAATTCTGAGAACTGATCTCAAGGAAATGGGAACAGACTGAAGATTAACTGTACTTAAAACAATCACGATGACGCTGGTCAGATCACTGGTGACCAATTTCAGTCGAGATGACTGTCAAAGCTGACTGCTGTTTCTGCATGTAACCCCCTTCCTCCACCTTTAAAAGCTCTTGCCCCCCGACTGTCACTGGGGGGAGCTGGCCTTTGGAAAGGCATCTGTGCTCCTCTCCCCTCTTCCCTCCCTGGTGCCAGCATCCAAAATAAAGCAAGCTTTCCTTCCCACCAACCTGGCCTCAGAAAGAAAGGAGGGGGGGAGAAAAGACGAGAGAAGGAAGGAGGGGGAGGGGAGTAAGGGAAGGGGGAAAAAAGCAAGAGAGAGACAGAGACTGAAAAGAAAGGGAGAACCATTCCTCCTGTTTCTATTTCATTAGGTTGTCAAGTGTCAGAACTGACAAGCCCCGTGCAACATTTAATCCAACCCTCTTTTTAAACTGTTGGGCTTATATTGATGAAATTAATGCTCTGCCATCAATCCTTTGAATACAGATGGATAGATTTCCAGTGCTGAGTTCAGCAGAACTATTATGAAGACTGTTAGGATGTTGTAAGGTACACTTATCACCTTTGCCTTATTGCGTGGCTGAAAGATGACAAATTTTCTTCTCTTCCCTGAACTGTACAGGTTTATTCAAATTCTAAAGGCAGAAATATAACTTTAACCGGAACTAGATGCTAATGTTTTGTCTACGAGGTAATTCAAAAGTGGTAATGTTAATGGGCATTGTATTTTCTAATCTGATCAAGACATGGCTCTTTGAATTTCTCCAGAGATCCTGTAACATTTTATACCTGCTTCATCATTCTTCATCAATATTCATAGACACATCTGTAATTTGTAAGACACTGAACAGTGCCCTGTTGGTGATGCAGAAAGAATCATCCCTGTACAGGCAGTATTATGCAGGAAGTAAAGCGTGCCCTTGGGGACCCCCTCCCCTTACCCCACCCTGTTAGTGCTTCNGAAGTTAAAAAAAAAAAAAAAATCAATACCCAGCTCTTCAAAATGGTTCTGCAATGGCGAATCCACCTGGAGCAGCGGAAGCGCAGCGTTCAGGTGACAGCCTCTGGGCCAACACAGCATCCCTGGGCAGCACAACTGGCAACGTCTGGATGGATGTCACTCTGACAGCCCTGCCAAGAGAGTGCCTCTCAGCCACTACATCTGATGAAAAGTGGAGATGCTCCAACCTAAATGAGGAAAAGCATCTTCAGTATTTATTAATTCCAGGGGAAGCGGGTTCAGAAGAGCAAGCATTTTCTGAGTGTCCTAAAACAAAAATTTCAAAATTTCTAGGGCTAAGAACATATATCTTAAGGGTTCATTTGCCATTTTCTGACCAGTCCTCACATTGCAAACTTCCTTGCACCATCCCTTTACCCCTCATCTTTCATCCTAATAGCAGCATGAGAATAGGACCCATTTTAAAGACATCCAAGAGATCTATCCTTTGTTATGCAGCGCTTTGGGGTTAAAGAATAAGACATTTACAAGGCTGATTATTTTTCAAAGACAGAAAGAATCTTCAGCTACTTGGAAAGCTTGTCTTTTTCCAAGTCCTTCAGCTACAGATGTCCATCATATAAAATTATTTGGGGGCATCAGTTTGTACCAAAGACTCTGTTTTATCAATATCCGCCCATCCCCAAGTAACTGTGGAACCATCTGGCACACAGTAAACAAGCTTATGCATTAACTGACTGTGCTCAGGAAACCTAGCAGTTAGCAATTAATTTTATCCCTGAATAATGCAGTGAAAACGATAATCAATGGGACAAAAAATGGACAGCATTGGAAAAGAGCTTGGAAAACACTGTGTGTCTCCAGATGTCGGGGTTCCTATGCATTCATTCCGATCAGAAATCAAATCCTTGTCAGATTGTCTTGTAGTTTATGGATCCTAGTTGGTTGCATAAATGACAGCCCACTGATCATAAATTCCACACCATCTTCCCTTAATGACCTTAATGGGCTGCCATTAGTTTACTGTGCTATCGTTCAAAAAGAGCCCATCTGGTATTCATAAATACAAACAGAGGAGGGTGGACGCTGACATTTATAAATGCAATCAAAAATATCACAAGTTCAGGTAGAATCAGGAGATTCTCTGAAAAAATAATTCTTTTTCCTCAGTGAGTTTCCATGATTCCTTCAATAGATGCTTGAACTCAAATGCCCAACATTATGGACTAGTTGAGTAAGTTGTGATTCTTCTACAACATGGACTATTATTTTAATATATATATGCATGCTTAAATTCAAGTGTTACATAAACAGGAAAGCATGATAGAAACTGCATTTGTACCATAATCGTTTGATCCCTAGGTTGAGAAGATCCCCTGGAGAAGGGAAAGGCTACCCACTCCAGTATTCTGGCCTAGAGAATTCCATGGGCTGTACAGTCCATGGAGTCACAAAGGGTCGGATGTGACTGAGTGACTTTCACTTTCACACAAACTTCATAGACCTGTATGCAAGTGACTTTCTAGTTTCTTGGTCTCAGTTTCCTTTTTTAAGTTTTAATATTTTGTATTGAAGTATAATTGATTTGCAATGTGTTACTTTCTGCTGTACTGCAAAGTAATTCAGTTATACCTATACATACATACATTTTTAATATTCTTTTACATGTGGTTTATCATAGGATGTTAAATATACTTCTCTGTGCTCTATGGTTAGACCTTGTTTATCCATTCTATGTATAACAGTTTGCATCTGCTAATTCCAACCTCCCACTCCATCCTTTTCCCAAACCCCTCCTCCTTAGCAATGACCAGTCTGTTCCCTCTGTCCGTGATTACATTTGTTTCATAGATAAGTTCATTGTCATGTTTTAGACTCCACATATAGGTAGTATCATGTGATATTTGGCATTTGTCTTTCTCTTTTTGGCTTCAGTTAGTATGATCATCTTGGGTCCATCCGTGTTGCTGTAATGGCATTCTTTCATTCCTTTTTATGGGTGAGTACTATTCCATTGTTTATATGTACCAGGTCTTCTTCATCCATTCACATGTCAGTGGACATGTAGGTTTCTCCCATGTCTTGGCTACTATAAACCTTTGGCAATTAGTGTTTTTTTTTCCCAGATATGTGCCCAAGTGTGGGATTGCTGGGTCATGTGGCAATTCTTGTTTTAGATTTTTGAGGAACCTCCATACTATTTTCCATAGTGTCTGCTCCAACTTACATTTCCACCAACAGTCTGAGAGGGTTCCCTTTTCTCCACATCCTCTCCAGAATTTGCTATTTGTAGACTTTTCAATGATGGCCATTCTGACCTGGCTGAGATGTTACCTCATTGTAGCTGTGATTTGCATTTCTCTAATAATTAGACGCTTACTCCTTGGAAGAAAAGTTATGACCAACCTAGATAGCATATTCAAAAGCAGAGACATTACTTTGCCGACTAAGGTTCATCTAGTCAAGGCTATGGTTTTTCCAGTGGTCATGTATGGATGTGAGAGTTGGACTATGAAGAAGGCTGAATGCCGAAGAATCGATGCTTTTTAACTGTGGTGTTGGAGAAGACTCTTGAGAGTCCCTTGGACTGCAAGGAGATCCAACCAGTCCATTCTGAAGATCAGCTCTGGGATTTCTTTGGAAGGAATGATGCTAAAGCTGAAACTCCAGCTCATTTGACCACCTCATGCGAAGAGTTGACTCACTGGAAAAGACTCTGATGCTGGGAGGGATTGGGGGCAGGAGGAGAAGGGGACGACAGAGGATGAGATGGCTCTTCTTTGGAGAAATGTCTATTAAAGTCTTCAGCCCATTTTTTGATTGAGTTGTTTTTTTGTTATTTAGTTATATGACCAGTTTCCTAATTTCTATAATAATAGATGTCCAGGTTTGAGTTCCTCCAGAGCACACCCTGATCGAGGGTTTGAATACAAGTAGTTTATTAGTGCTATGGCTCGAAGAAGCACAGTGAACAGTGAAAAAGTGAGACTCGGTAAATAAAAAGCATGCTAACCAAGAAGTTGTGAGTTAATTCTGTAGAAAATTAGCAATAAAATCTGCTGGAAAAGCACTTCCCTGGTGGTCCAGTGGTTAAGACTCCATGCTTCCACTGCAAAGGGCAGGTTGGTTGGGAAACTAAGATCACGCATGCTGCATGGTATGGTCATAAAATAGGGGGAACAAAGAATTAAAAATGGCATTAAAAAAAATTTAAAAGGTCTCTCTCCTGCTAGAGACCTTCTGAGATGGTCACTTTTCAGAATTTTTCACCAGCATGTTTATTCATCAACACCCATCCTTTATTGCTTGCCACTTGCTCCTGGAACACTTAAGTCTTATCCCACATGGACCAATCATGCTTCCATCAGAAAACAGCAGGAAATCATCTCAGCATAAGAAAACTGCCTCTAGAGAGGGCCAAGGAGATGCAGGCAGGGTACCAACAGCATCTGCTCGAAGGATATTGAATTAGATGACCTCTAACATGCCTTCAATCCTGACAGCTTACTTAGTAGACAGGAATATTACTGAATGGTCTCATATCGCATCTTTAGAATTTTCTACAGTAAGTTTTAGAAGCCTGGTAGCTCAGTTGGTAAAGAATCCACCTGCAATGCAGGAGACCTTGGTTCAATTCCTGGGTCAGGAAGATCACCTGGAGAAGGGATAGGCTACCCATTCCAGTATTCATGGGCTTCCCTGGTCACTCAGATGGTAAAGAATCTGCCTGCAATGCAGGAGACCTGGGTTCTATCTCTAGGTTGGGAAAAATCCCTGGAGGAAGGCATGGCAACCCACTCCAGTATTCTTGCTTGGAGAATCCCCATGGACAGAGGAGCCTGGCAGGCTATAGTCCATGGGGTCACAGAGTTGGACACAACTGAGTGACTAAGCACAGCACAGGAAGTTGGTAAAATTGTTGTCTTTGCTTGGGTTCCCCAGAGCAAAGCTGTAGTCAGAGATTCAAGTAGAAGTTGTTTAAGTTGGGAGGTTATTCCAGGAAAAATCACAAAGTTACAAGAAGGAGAGAGGGGGGAAGGACAAATTTTATTAAGAGGGTGCTATTAATTAGTGATAAGTTACCACCGTTATAAACTAACCCTCGGAAGTCAGCCAGTCTGCATGGAAATGATGAGAACAGGGGATGTGTGGGGATACAGAGAGCATTTGCTGTAGAGGAAGTCATTTCTCTTATGGTAATATTCGAGGGCCCTGTGATGTATTAGGTACCCAACTTGCAGTTCATTGTATTAATCTAGGAGACCCCGGTTGGGGGGCACCTAGTGTTTCCATCAAGGGTCTCCTAACTACCACAGTCAAGCATCTTTATCATCTTCAGGCTCTTCCAATGACAGTATTGTCTCTACTTTCCACTCAGAATTTATGGCACCCTTTTTGCTTCTGTAAGGCAATGAACGACTGGTCTTCCTAGTTATACTGTGCTGCTGCTGCTAAGTCACTTCAGTCGTACCCAACTCTGTGCGACCCCATAAACGGCAGCCCACCAGGCTTCCCTGTCCCTGGGATTCTCCAGGCAAGAACACTGGAGTAGACTGTAAGTTTCTGCAAAACACAGCCTTTGTCTCTTACTAGTCTATTTTATTCTCAAAGCATAGCACATAGTAATAATGTACCTCAAATACTTATTGCCATGAATATATTGTAAAAAATAATTAAGTATTAAAAAAAGCTGAAAATGAAATGTGCACTTTAAAATGGAAACTATGGCTGGTGGAATTGTTTTCTGTTTTTGCTTTCTTTTATTTTTAATTTTTGTTTTCATAAAAGCAGTATGTGCTTTTTTAGAGAATTTGGAAAGTCTGAAAAAAAGTCATTTTTTAAATCTACTTTTCTTATGATGATGAAAGCAAGAAAACTGTCTTCTTTTTTGAAAAATTTGTATTGGAGTAGAGTTGATTTACAATGTTGTGTTAGATTCTGCTATACAGGAAAGTGATTCCGTATATATACATCGCCACTCTTTTTAAATTTCTTTTCTCTTGTAGGTCATTACAGAGTAATGAGTAGGGCTCCCTGTAGGTCCTTAGTATCTATTTTAAGACTCCTTAAAATCTAATTTAGCCCTATATCCATGACCCAATATGTCTAATACCAGAATGTTTCAATTCTCAGGCCATGTAGTCTTCGGTTAAGTAATAATCATTTTTATATGTCTACCTAAAATAATAATGCCATATTTCAACAAAGAAATGGTTAGATTGAACATATAAATAACCCATCCATGTTCATTTTCAGCCTTTAAAGTATTCTTTATCTTGTTGCTTCTGGATCCCTCTAGGTAGTATAGAAGACTTCCAATTGCAAAGCTTGCCTGATTTAATTAGAAGTCAGAATACACTTTACTATACTGCTAAGTTTGAGAATGAGCTTTGAACAATAATGAGTCTCCTTAATTTCAATACATCATTATAACTACCTATTTAATTCCTCATGTTTTAAAGAAACCTAGGTTTTAGTCAGCCCATTATTAACAATTAATGGTCAAATTTAGAATGGGTTATTCTAATTATAATAAAAGGCTTCACAGGAAAGGTCAGTGAACTCTACAAAATCAATCATTTATGAGCCATCTTTGGTTTTCACTGAAATATTTATGAGTGATAAAATTATTTTGACAAGGCAAAGTTCGATGGGGAGGCCACTGCTGACAACATGACTTGGCTTCATAGAAATTTCTGGGTACAATTAAAATAAGGGAAAAGCTAAGCCAAAGAAATGGATAATCCCATTTTTAACTCTCCAAGGAACAACAGGCATCAAATGTGAATGTTCACATGCTCATATGTGCAGTAGGTTGTCAGGATCAGACCAAAAAACAAAGCCTGAAATACACACATGAGAAAATACAGCCATTCTCCAGTGTCTTAGAAAGCAGATGTTGGATATTTCTACTGCATAAGAATGACATCTCATCAAAAAGCTGGGTATGCATATGAAGAATCAAGTGAATTGATTGTTTTAATCTAGAATGGCCCACCACTCCTGCAACCAAATTATTATAACAGAAACCAGTTGCATCAAGTCTTCGATACAACTAGCAGAGATCAGAGACATTTCAATTAAGAGTGTGTATATAATGGGCAAAGTGATTTAGGGCCACAACCTCGGGAATCACTGGAAGAAAGAGTGGCTTTCAAGCTCCTTTCTTTAACATATGTATAGAATTAGCCCCTGTACCCTGGCAGCATCACCAAACAAAAAGGTGGTTGATGTTTGTTTCAACTTAATTTCACATGCATACAAACAGAAATTCAGGAGGAAGTCATTCATAAATGAGTAAGGTCACGGTGATTCGCTGCTGAGCCCCTCTGATCTATGATTACGACCCGGTCTCAAAGTGAATCAAATCACAAGGCCTTAGAATTGAAGAGGAATGTCCTTTTATTTGGAGAGCAGAATTAGCTATACTTAAGTTAATTCGACAACCTTGAAAATCAACAGCTTGCTTTACTTTCTTTCCATATCATCCCATAATATAAAACACATCTAAACAAATTTAGAGTCAGTGTAAACTTTTTGGAACTAGTCTGAACTTGTTTAAACTTGTTTAACTTTGTTTAAACATAGGACTCCTTGAGTGTGTGGAATGCTAGGAAAAATAAAAATATTTTATGAATTTAACCTCTAGATTTGCAGTGTCAGTCAGTTCAGTCAGTTCAGTTGCTCAGTCATATCTGACTCTTTGCGACCCCATGAACCGCAGCATACCAGGCTTCCCTGTCCATCACCAACTCCTGGAGCCCACCCAAATGCATTTCCATCGAGTCAGTGATGCCATCCAACCATCTCATCCTCTGTCATCCCCTTCTCCTCCTGCCCTCAATATTTCCCAGCATCAGGGTCTTTTCAAATGAGTCAGCTCTCCGCCTCAGGTGGCCAAAGTATTGGAGTTTCAGCTTCATCATGAGTCCTTCCAATGAACACCCAGGACTGATCTCCTTTAGGATGGACTGGTTGGATCTCCTTCCAATTCAAGGGACTTTCAAGAGTCTTTTCCAACACCACACTTCAAAAGCATCAATTCTTTGGCACTCAGCTTTGTTTATAGTCCAACTCTCACATCCATATATGACCACTGGAAAAACCATAGCCTTGATTAGATGGACCTTTGTTGGAAAAGTAATGTCTCTGCTTTAATATGCTGTCTAGGTTGGTCATAACTTTCCTTCCAAGGAACAAATGTCTTTTAATTTCATAGTTGCAATCACCATCTGCAGTGATTTTGTAGCCCAGAAAAATAAAGTCAGCCACTGTTTCAACTGTTTCTCCATCTATGTGCCATGAAGTGATGGGACTGGATGCCATGATCTTCATTTTCTGAATGTTGAGCTTTAAGCCAACTTTTTCACTCTTCTCTTTCACTTTCATCAAGAGACTCTTTAGTTCTTCTTCACTTTCTGCCATAAGGGTGGTGTCATCTGCATATCTGAGGTTATTGATGTATCTCCCGGCAGTCTTGATTCCAGCTTGTGCTTCTTCCAGCCCAGCGTTTCTCTTGATGTACTCTGCATATAAGTTAAATAAGCAGGGGTGACATATACAGCCTTGAAGTCAGTAAACTCTAAACATTCTTAACATTAATTTAGAATAATTAGGCAGAAGTGAAATATCCAGAATACAGAAATGTTCACATTTTTCAAGCACATATACATAAAGTGTTATATAATTAATAGATTATTTTTTGGACCATAAAGAAGGCTGAATGCCAAGGAATTGATGCTTTCCAGTTATGGTGCTGGAGAAGACTCTTGAGAATCCCTTGGACTGCAAGATCAAACCAGTCCTAAAGGAAATCAACCTTGAATATTCATTGAAAGGACTGTTGTTGAAGCTGACACTCAAGTACTTTGCCCACCTGATGCAAAGAGCTGACTCACTGAAAAAAACCCTGATGCTGGAAAAGATTGAAGGCAGAAGGAGAAGGGGTGGCAGATGGTGAGATGATTAGATGGCATCACCAACTCAGTGGACATGAATTTGAGCCAACTCCAGGAGATAGTGAAAGACAGAGGAGCCTGGCAAGCTGCAATCCATGGGGTCACAGAGTTGTATACAACTCAGCAACTGAAGAGCAACAATAACATATAATTAAACTGTTTCTAGTGGGAAGCTGTGAAATACTGTAGTTGTAATATTAATGAAACTTCTGTATTTTTTAAATTAACAGTATGCCAGTGACTGATGTTCTAGTGGCTTCAGAATATGTGAAAACAATTAATTTCCTTGAGATACTTCTTGTAGACAATGCTGGCCTGTCTTTATTAGTAATTTGCCTAAGGGGTAATTATTTTCTACAGATGGTACAGAAATTTCTAACTAGCAGACCCTCTTCAAGTGATCACAGACTTCAGATTAGTAAAAAATAGACTTTAGTAAAGTAGTTATTCCATAGCCAGGATGATTTGTTTCTGGAGGGAAAGAGTTCAGATTCCATCATGGCAATTAATCATGTAATTACTCTCCAAACTTATGAAAAATGAGTTTGAAAAATGAAAATGCCTGTAAAACCAACCAACTTATTTCTGCCACCGTTGAGGGAGTTCACCCTACAGTTCCCAGGGCCAAGCCCTTCCATGTCCCAAGCAGGTTCTTCTCCAGCACTTTTGAGATTTCTCATTTACCATCAAAACCATTCTTTTCTCTTCATCCAATATCCCACTAGTTCAATCTCCCGTCCTTCCTAGGGACCACCCCACCTCCTCTGTTATACACCCAGTGTATAATATCTGTGGATATTTCCCTGAACATAATTCTGATCTTATTTCTCTACTCTGAAATCAACAATGGTTACCATTGCCTGAGGCATAAACTTCGAATTTATGAGCAGTAAGTGAATGTAGGTTGAGTAAGATAGTTAGTTACCCAGTTGTGTTAGTGAAATGGATGAAAATTGCCCTTGTTTCAGTGATTTTGCTAGATGTTAGTATTCTCATCTCTTAAAATGGGATACCAGCATCACCTGCATTTCAGAATAATTGGGAACATTAATTAAAAATATGGAAGTGAAAGTACTCTGAAAAGTGTAACACTCGAAGCACATTGGGGTAGTCAATGTGCTTGTATGTATTTCCATAAGCCTCTTGGCTTCTTTCCTCACTGGCAGTAGCAGGTTTCTTGGGTCCTCAAGTACAATATGAGGAGACACGCTTCCTTCCCGGTCCTTAATTTCTTCTGCCACAGAGGTAAATAAGCTAAAGTCAGACACACTTAGCCCCTTGCTGTGAAACCCATTACTACTCTTTTGCGTAATTATTGCGCTTACAGATTGTGTAATTCTTCCTTTGCATTTGACATTTTACTTGGTACTCTGTATCCAATTGTTGTGTAAATCAATTCAATTTAATCTCACCACCAGCCTCTTGAAACAATGGTTTCCAAACACCAGGCTTCAAGGTCTCTCTCACTTCCTCCTTTCTCTGACTCTTCACTTGGTGTGTCCAACATTCATATGGTCTCTTTGGAGATCACCACATAAAAGGAAGGATGCAAAAAGGCCATCAGAAACATTCCAAGATGCTTGTAAACCTAATTTTCTGGGTCCTTACTAAGAGTCACATTTATAAAATGTGCACTAACAAAATCTCAGTTACCTATTATAGTGCATTAAACTTAGTCCTCTGCAGACTTTTCTATTAGACCGAACTCCAATTTGATTAGGCAAAAGAGATCCTGAGACATTAAAGCTGTTTAAAATGGATGGACACTCACATATACACACACAAAACTGAGCTGTTTGAAAGCCCTGCAAAGCATCGTCAAGGTCTGAATTTCGTAGTTTGACCTTCTGTATTTCTGTGGTTCTGATCTGGCAGAAAATTTGGTTGTATTTTATTTTTCCTCACCCAAAAAGAAAAGATGGGAGGGAGAGAGGAAGGAAGACAAAGTGAGAGAAGAAATAAGGAAGGAATGAAAATGACCAATGAGTCAATAACAGAATTTTTTAAAAATTCAAGAGTGAAGGGGCTTCCCTGGTGTTCCAATGGTTAAGACTCCACACTTCTGATGCAGGGGACACAGGTTTGGTCCCTAGTTGGGGAACTAAGATCACACATGCCTACTGAGCTATGTGGGAAAAAAAAAATTAGAGATCACCTTAGAAAGAAAAAGATAAGCCGTCATTCATTTTCTGAGCTCACTCCAGTTCTGATTTTTTACTGCTATTAGTGAGAAAAAGGTTCCCTCTCTCTGCAGCTGAGAAATATAATAAAATAATACTGTTAACATACATATTTGTGAATTAGCATGAGCCAACTCTTCTTTTGCATTAAAGCTTGGAGTAGTTCACTAAGTTTAAAATTTATTGAAAGGCAAACACTTAACCTATGTTCCCTTCCGTTCCCCATGTAGAGTTATTTAGTAATTAGGCTAGAAGCATCAACATAATATATGTCTCTGTTCCCTAATGTTCACTTTCTCTGGTTGCTGCAGGCAGTTTCCATTGCATTACAAAGTAACGACAAAATATGAGTTGTGTTCAAAGTCTTGACAGAGGACACGAAGTTTCAGAGGAAGGAAAGCCTTAGGACCATCTTTACTACTTCAAAAGGACCTAAGAAAGTGCATTTAAAAATACCTATTAATTTGTTTGGTCTTTGCATTTGAATGATACATTAAAAGAAAGATGCGGCGGTAAACAATTATCATTAAGATAAATTATACTCCTTCCCTAAAAAAAGAGTATTGAAAGTTTTTCTAGATTATTACTCACCTGAATGATACCATGAACAAAGAAACTGAAATCAACAAACAAAGGGAGAAAAGTGAAAACCTAATGAATTGCATTATAAAATATAATCTACATCACAACAGGAATGCATTCATTTAGGAGAAAATTAGCAAGGTTCTGTTAACACAATAATGAAGAGTTTCAAAGGTTTGCCATATCAAAAGAGAGTCCTAATTATGTTCATTAATTCCCAGTCCAACATTACTATGGGAAAACCAAATGTGAACAAAGCAATAAAATGCCTCATATTCTCAGAAACCTGCACAAATGCTTGTCATCCATTAAATTTACTTCAGAATGTCCCATCTTAATTACTATGGCAGTATAACAAAGGCAACAGTCTCTAAAGATGAGGATAGGCATTGATTTGAAATATGATTTTCCAGAGTTGTATGGGGAAAGGTATGGGGAATATATGGGACCTTAAATGTTAAGGAAGAATCACTGAAGGGAAACAAAAACAAGTAGTGTAAATGAGGAAGTATGCCAAATAATATGTATAGATTTTAATATTCAGTTGAAATATCTAAGCATACTATTGTATTTTTGCTCCCTAAATAGGAGCTAGAATCTAGGCTCTCAGAGAATAGCTGAATTTATACAATTCAATAGGAAAATAATATCAGTCAAATTGGACAAGACGTGTGGATGAAATGTCCAGATGAGTGGAGTTTTCCCTTCTCAAACTGGTTGTCTGGGTAATAGTAGACGCAATATTGATGTCTGTGTTCTGGGGGAAATCTGTTTCTCTGTTGCAATTTTTCATTTTTAATAATATTAGTCTGAATTTTTTCAGTGCCTTTTATTCCATTAGCTCAGAGCACTTTTCAAACCACTAATGAATTATACTTCCTGACATTCCAGCAAGGCAGAAAGCATCCCATCCATTTTCAAAGCAAAACAATTCACTTCTAGCAGCATCAGCCATTAGGGAGTAGACAATTTTTTTAAAAAAATATTTTTTTTTATCATTTTCTCACTTCCCATTTTCTCTTCTGATTCATCTGAAGCATTAAGAAATATGAGATCACCCAAAAAGGGAGAGGTCAGGCCCTTGATTCTCATGAATGTTGTCTGTCCCTAAAAAGTGTATTGCAAGTTTAAAGTATCTTAGAGTATTCACAGAAAATGGACCCACTCAAGTTTCTAGAACCCTCCACAGGAGGACAAAGAGCAGAAGAGGGATGCCCTCAAACCCAGTGCCTTCTAACTAGGCATCTCCAAGATCCTTTCACTATTCATCATTGAGAACCATGAGGCACTGAAAAGAATAGTTTAGGTGACAAAAGTTATTTCCCAAAACCGAATGACTCATTGACAACATCATCCACTATACCACACAAGAGAAGGAAATGGACAAAGGTGCAAGGTTAATTTCAGGCCCATTTAAATTCTGAGTTACTTCTGTGTGGAAATCTATCCAGAGTGAGTCCTTTTGGGTTTCTAAGCAAACAATTGAGATGGTGAGAGCAACCGAATGAGTCCATTTGCCCCCACTTTAAACAACAGAATATGTGAAGTTCTACCATTACCATTTCTGAAATTTTTATTTTTAAAACTTTTCACCAAGGTTGAAGGGTGACTTTCTTTTCTCTGTTTATGTCTACCATATTGACCGTATTAAAATATGAAAAATAACTATGATATTGGCACCTGCGACTTATCCCCCACAAGTACTACATTAGGATACTTGTTTTATCACTGGAAAAAGCAGACACTGTTCCTTTTAAAGCACTGAGGCCTTAAGTTTTTGCAAAAGGAGTTGGAAGAGGTCTTACGTTTTTGCAAAAGGAGTTGGAAGAGGTCAAGACATTTCTGAGTTGCACAAGGTTGAACAAAAGGGAAGAACACAAGGGCGTGGGGAGGAGGGGAATGGGACAACTTACTAGAGTCTTCTGAGTCAGAACTTCTGATAAAATCTCTAATCATCAGATATATCCATAGTGAGCATTCTGAATGCAGTTTAAATCCTTTAAAAATGTTACCATAATATAATGGGAAAAAAACAAAAAAGGGTACTATCGCTGCCTCCAGTTTGCAGAGAAAGCAAAGACAGGCTGAACAGAGTTGTCTGGATATGTAGAGCCTTTTGCAAAACACACACCAAGAAGTTCAGTGAGGCAGGAAACACATTTCCTGAACTTTCACATAAGCCCGTAGTTACTCTCCATTGACACCAGGTGGCCTTCCACAGCCAAGTGTTCACTTAGTTTAGCTTCCATGTTTAAAAAAAAAAAAAAGAGGATGCTGCAACAAATACTAAATATAAGTGTGTTGTAAGCATTTCTAGATAAGCGTATCGTCCACATTTAAATCTACAGGAAAGCAAAGACTGCATGTAAAGTTTTGTTTTTTTTTTCATAAAGAGTTCAGTGTATTAGTTTATTGATGTAATTCTATTTCATCATTGATAGTCATAACAATTTCCTTGGAAATAAAGAACTGGATATTACTCTTTCTATCTGGCTAACGTAGACCAATGAGACATGTAGAGATCAAGTTCAGGGCTAGAAGTAGTCAGGAAAAGGGGGAAAAAAAAGAATTTGAAGGGAAAAAAAATCACTTGAACCTTGGAAATCTTAACTTTAAATATGGGTTAAAATAAAATAATAAAGTCACCAATACTTTCCATCTTCTTTTTGAAATCACCATTCAAAGAAAGTGCAGTGTCAGGCCTCAAGCCTGAAGATCCTGGAACAAAACAGGCTTTATACTTTTCATTTTTATATTCCTACGCTTTCCTTTGCCTTTGGCTCTATATGTTATGAACTCTGGGCTACATGCACTTGTTACACTTTGCTTAAGATAGGTGAGCGCAAGGAACTGAGATATTTCTCCTGCTGAGTAGGAGAAAAATTGGAGCTTATTAAGACAAAGGGGCTAGATGGATTATCTTGAAAAGTTTCCATTCATGCTCCTGAGGAAGTAAAACACGTCTTCAGATAACCCACATGGTACACACTTCTTGATAAAGGGCCTGCATTAGATTTCACTGGTATGTACATTTTCCATGGCTGTATCAAGTACTTAAAATTATGTTGCAAGAAAACAAAACAAAAACAAACAAACAAAAAACCACAAATGAAGGGGAACTTTCTGGCCATCCAGTGGTTAAGACTCTGTGCTCCCAATGCAGGGGACATGTGCTTTGTTCCCTGCTCAGGGAATTAAGATCCTGCATGCTCTGCAGGGGCTTCCCTGGTGACTCAGACGGTAAAGAATCTGCCTGAAATGCAGGAGACCCAGGTTCAACCCCAGGGTCAGGAAGATCTCCTGGGGAAGGAAATGGCAGTCGTCTCCAGTACTCTTGCCTGGAGAAACTCATGGACCGAGGAGCGGGGTGGGCTACAGTCCATGGGGGTCACAAAGAGTCAGACAGGACTGTGTGACTAACACTTTGACTTTCACTTCACACTGTGCATTGTGGCCAAAAAAAAAAAAAAAAAGATGTTGCTACCAACTTTCCGTCATTGAACAAGTTTGGGATGAGAGAATATGAGTAAAACAGCAAATTCGGTGCATCCAATGAACTTGGTGATTTTTTTACATTAAAGCAAGAAAAAAATTTTTTTTCTTCTGGATGTTTGACACAGGTGAGGATAGGATTTCATCAGCTGGGAGAGCCAGAAGTCATCCCCCAGCAGGGGCTATGGGTTCCAGCCTGGCATCAGAGAACTGTGGCCAAAGATAGGGTTTGTTGTGGTTATACAGTGTGTCAGGTGCATGTAGGACCAATAAAAAGCTAATAGAATTGGAAAAGCCAACCCAGAAGTCACAGGTATAAGTGAAGCACATTCTGGGGTTCTAACAGATACATAGATATAGATACATATATACAAATATGAACATGATAAAGGCATCTCTAGCTAGGATGTGTGTCTTTCTATACATGCAGGAGATATATGTTTATACATATTTAGGAGGTATAGATATACACGCATGTGTGCTCATGTAGTGTCCAACTCCTTGTGACCTCATGGAGCCCCCCAGGCTCCTCCGTCCATGGGATTCTCTAGGCAAGAATACTGGAGTGGGATGCCATGCCCTCCTCCAGGGGTTCTTCCTGATCCAAGGGTTGAGCCAGCGAGTTTCACATCTTGCGCGTTGGCAGGTGGGTTCTTTACCACTAGCGCCACCTGGGAAGCCTTTACCTTTGAGAAAGTAACCTCAGTGCCTGAAGGTAAGGCTCTCACCTTGACAATGAGGCATTCCTCCTGTGTTTCTGCCCCATCTGGAGAACCACCTGAGAAGGTAGTAGAATGAAAGAATGAAAGCCCATAGAAAAGGGAGACAGGGCGAAACAAGGGGCTCCTTCATTTTCCTTATTCTCCAAGGCAGAAACGAGTGCATTTCCCTTGAAATCACTAAACAGAAGAGAAGGGAGGGGTGGTAAAGCCTAAGAGAAACTACTTTCATGAGAAACAAACAAGAAAAGACATTTTTCTGATTTGGGGGTGGGGTGGGGGTGGGAGGGCACAGTGCTGGATTTTAAAGGGTTTCAGCTCAATTTCTCTTTTACAAAGGCCTTGGCCTCTAGCTCAAAGACAAAAAGTCTGTGTACACTTGGATGTTTTATTTAGGAACCGTGAACCTGAATTTGAATTCCAGCTCTGCCTCCTACAAATTTTATAATCCTGGACAACTNTCCATTGGTGTGAGTGGAGTGTTAAAGTCTCCTACTATTATTGTGTTACTGTCAATTTCTCCTTCTATGTTTGTTTGTGTTTGTCTTATGTATTGAGGTGCTCCTATGATGGGTGCATAGATATTTACAATTGTTATGTCTCCCTCTTGGATTGATCCCCTGATAATTGTGTACTGTCCTTCCTCATCTCTTGTAATCTTCTTTATTTTAAGGGCTATTTTGTCTGATATGAGGATTGCTACTCCAGCTTTCTTTTGCTTCCTATTTGCACGGAATATATTTTTCCATCCTCTCACTTTCAGTCTGTATGTGTCTTGAGGTCTGATGTGGGTTCCTTGTAGACAGCATATACATGGGTCTTATTTTTGTATCCATTCAGGAAGTCTGTGTCTTTTGGCTGAAGCATTTAATCCATTTATGTTTAAAGTAATTATTGATATGTATGTTCCTATTGCCATTTTCTTAATTGTTTGGAGTTGATTTTGTAGATCTTTTTCCTTCTTTTGTATTTCTAGGCTATATAAGTCCTTTTAACATTTGTTGCAAAGCTGGCTTAGTGGTACTGAATTCTCTTAACTTTTGCTTGTCAGAAAAGCTTTTAATTTATCCATCAGTTTTGAATGACATCCTCACCGTGTATAGTAATCTGGGTTACAGACTTTTGCCTTTCAGAACTTTAAATATATCCTGCCATTCCCTTCTGGCCTGCAGACTTTCTGCTGAATGATCAGCTGATAAATGTATGGGGTTTCCCTTGTTTGTTACTTTTTGCTTTTCCTTTTCTGCTTTTAATATTTCTTTCTTTGTGTTTAGTCTTTGTTAGTTTGATTAGAATGTGGCTTGGCGTGTTTCTCCTTGGGTTTATCCTGTATGGGACTCTTTGTTCCTCTTGGACTCGATTGACTATTTCCTTTGCCATGCTGGGATACTTTCCAACTATAATCTCTTCAAAAAGTTTCTCATACCCTTTCTTTTTCTCTCCTTCTTCGGGGACCCGTAAATTCAAATGTTTGTGCATTTGATATTGTCCCCGAGGTCTCTGGGACTATCCTCAGTTCTTTTCATTCTTTTTACCTCATTGTGCTCTTCAGAAGTTATTTCCACCATTTTATCTTCCAGCTCACTGACTGGTTCTTCTGCTTCAGATATTCTGCTATTGATTCCTTCCAGAGTATTTTTAATCTCAGTGATTGTCTTGTTTGTTTCTGAATGTTTATTCCTTAATTCTTCTAGGGCTTTGTTAATTGATTCTTGCCTTTTCTCCATTTTGTTTTGGGGTTTTTGATCATATTTACTATCCTTATTCTGAATTGTTTTTCAGATAGTTTGCCTATTTCTTCTTCATTTATTTGGTCTTCTGCATCTCTAGTTTGTTCTTTCATTTGTGTAGCATTTCTCTGACTTTTCTTTTTCTTTTTTTTTTTTTTGACTTATTGTGTTTGAGGGCTCCTTTTCCAAGGCTTCAAGGTTGAATTCTTTCTTCCTTTTGGTTGGTTCTTCCTAAGGTTGGTCCAGTGGTTTGCATAAGCTTAGTATAGGGTGAGATTTGTGCTGAGTTTTTGTTTGTTTGTTTCCTTGTTTTTCCTCTGATGGGCAAGGCTGAGTGAGATGGTAATCCTGTCTACTGATGATTGGTTTTGTACTTTTGTTTAGATGAGGCATCCTGCACAGGCTGCTACTGGAATTTGGGTGATTCTGGGTGTTGTGTTTGAGTGGTAGCCTTTGTGTGAGTTCTCACTATCTGATACTCCCTAGGGTTAGTTCTCTGGTAGTCCAGAGTCTTGGAGTCAGTGCTCCACTCCAAAGGCTCAGGTCTTGATCTCTGATCAGGAATGAAGATTCCACAAGTGGTTTGTTATGGCATTAGGTGAGATTAAAACAAATACTCAAAAACAAGAAACCAAAGTCAAACCCCAGACAAATGGCAGTTACAAAATCAGGCAAGAAATAATTTTAAAAATGGAATATACACATATACATATATGTGTATATTATATACATTAAAAGATTAACTGCAAGGGGAAAAGAATAGGAGAAAAAGCAAACAAAGGAATAAACGTAGAAATCATAATAATAGGTTTAAAAAAATCAAAAAAGAGTTAAAAAAAAAAAAGGAAAACTCCGCAGAACTGCAAAAGCCCACCAATATAGAGGCAGAGGTTTATAACAACAATAAAAAGTGTGACTGAGGAAAAAAAAAAAAGAAAAGCTTCAAAAGCTTAGTTAGATTTCATAGTGCCAATAAAATTGACAACTACAACCATGGGATAAAGAAAAAGGAAAAAGAAATCCAAAACGATCTACAGCACAAGTGAAAACATAAGAATAATAAATGTTTTTCTTGAGTCACTGCTATCAAAGTCCTTTTCCTCACTGGGAGTCACAGTCCACCTCACCTCCCTAGGATGCCCTCTAACACTGTTCTGATCTCAGGATCTTTTGTTGGGGCAGCTCAGATTCTAACCTGGTCCTACTCCTGTGTGTTCTTGCCTCCAATGTCCACAGCTATCAGAACTAGCGTGTTTTCTTTTGTGACTTCTCAATGTCCTTTTATACTTGTTCCATAGACACAGAGTCTGCCTAGATGATCGTGTGGAATTAATCTGCAGCTTGTACAGCTGGTGGGAAGGTTTTAGGTCTTCCTTAGCCACACTGCCCCTGGGTTTCAATTGTGGTTTTATTTCCACCTCTGCATATTGGTCGTCCACTGAGGTTTGCTCCTGAGGATGCCCTGGAGGACTTGGGTGTGCCCCAGTGAGGGCCAGGTGTGGAGGTGGTGCAGCTGCTTGGGTTGCAGGGGCTCTGGCAGCACCAGGTACTCAGGAGAGTTGGCAGCTAGGGCAGCAGGAAATATAGTGCTCTAGAAGGGTATGGCAACCAGTATTGGCCAGTACACTCCAGTATTCTTGCCTGGAGAACCCCTCTGGCAGAGAAGCCTGGCAGGCCACAGTCTACAGGGTTGGAAAGAGTTGGACACAATCGAAGCAACCTTGCGTGCAGAGATGCAAGATATATTTTGCCTGTGGCAGCTCTGCCCCAGTGACAGTTGAGCATGAGTGTGGTGCAGCTGCTTGGCTTGCGGCGGCGCAAAGTGTGCAGGGACATGGACTGCCTCTGCCCCAGTATGGCCCTATCTGAGTCTTTCTTCGAGCCTCTTGTAGCTGGGGATCAGAAGGCCTCTTTGGGTTTCTCTGTAGCTCTGCCTTTCAGGCACTTAGAGGGCTCCCTTGCCTGGGGTCTACTCTGTAGATCAGTGAGTCAGGCACTTAAAGGGGCACTCTGAGTGGCGTACTCTGTAGTTCAGTGCATCAGGCCTTTGATGGATCAGNTGTAGCTGGGGATCAGAAGGCCTCTTTGGGTTTCTCTGTAGCTCTGCCTTTCAGGCACTTAGAGGGCTCCCTTGCCTGGGGTCTACTCTGTAGATCAGTGAGTCAGGCACTTAAAGGGGCACTCTGAGTGGCGTACTCTGTAGTTCAGTGCGTCAGGCCTTTGATGGATCAGCCTCTGTATTGTTCAGCTGCAGATACTGGCATGTGGGGAGAGAGGCTATGGTGATGGCTCTAACCCCTACGAGTGACTCAGCAGTATTGCCTTGCTTCCACGGCTGCCTGGCTTTCCTCCACAGGCCTTTCTCATCACAGTCTCCTTCCTCACATTCCCTCTATCCATCTCTCCGCAGTCAACAGCAGCCCTCTCCCTGGGATTGCTCCACAATCCCTCATTTCCAGCTCCCAGCTGCTGCGCCTTCCGGGGGACCTGCATCCCTGTCCAGGATATGTATGGCTGTGGCAAGGACTATCTGATGCTCATTCTTTTAGGCTGACACAGACCGGCTGTTTTACCCCCAGCCTTAAATGTTTCTCCTCTGACTCAGACAATTGCCCTCATGTGGGATTGGACTCCTGGTTCAGTTCCCCCACCTGCTGAGAGCAGGTCCAGGCCTACGAACACTCCTGTTTTTCCCTCTAGTTCCTTGTCCTACCAAGTTTTGCATGGGTCTATATATTCTTTTCCACTGGTCAGATACTCCTGTCTGCTCTCCTGCCCTGGTGTTCTGCATGCACTTCTGTGTCTGAAGGTGTATTCCTGATGTATACTTTGAGAGAGATGTACTCCATGTCCACCTACTCCTCCACCATCTTGTTCCCCTCGCCAATATTCTATTTTGCTGAGTCTTGTTTTTTGCTCTATTGATGGTATCCTTTTATGAATAGGAGTTCATAATGTTGATGTAGTCATTTTATTAACTCTTTTCGTTATGGCTAGTGCTTTTTACCTCTTTTCAAAGAAATTCTACCTCATCCTGATTTTTTTCAGTTCAATTGTGCTTCCCCTGAGACTGAGTCTATCAGGGGCTTGAAAGCTGCTGATTCAGCCTGAATTCAACAGCGCTAAACCACACTTATAACAATACTTCACATTAAATGGGAACTGCTTCAGTGGCAGAAATAATATTTTCTCCTTTTATTGGTATGATAGTATTGTCAAATATTCTCATTGCTTATAGATCTGCAGATTTGCTGGCTTAAGGCAAAGCGCTTCATACAAAACTCATCAGTAAAAGATACATTCCTACTGATAGCTTAATCTTAGAGAAAATTCTACAGAACCACTGGCTTTTTGCTAGACAAAGTGGTAAAAGACAGAAGAAATGACAGGGTCCTTAAAGTATCAATCAGTGTGCATGAGTCTTATTCGGAAGTGAGATTTTCATTTATGCTAATGAATTTAAAAAGAAAGTGGTACCATCCCAGCTCTAAAAAGGTTAAAAATTTTTTTTTAAGATAGGGTAGCAAAATCTCTAGGATACGTTTAAAATCTCGTATTCTGATTTAGCATTTGTCTACCTGTTCATTATCACCAAAGAAGTACAGTGGATTCAACCAAACCCAGGATCAAAAATACTTGGTGGGGTGGAGTGGGGGAGGCAGAGGAGGATGAATCCAGAAAGTTCCAAAAAGCAAAACTTGAATTTGCCACATGCTGGTAACTATTTGTACAGCATTTACATTGTATGAGGCATTATAAGTGATCTGTAGATTTTTTTTTTTTAATTTAACACTTTTATTGAGTACATTCTATGTTTTGTGTACAATGCTATGCAAGGGGTATACATCAGTAAAGAAAAATGAGCTAAAATCTGGTGAGAAAAAGTCAATGAAAAGTTAACAATGTTTTTTTTTTTTTTTTCTTCCTGGTTCAGTTTTGGAAAGTTGTACTTGTCTAAGAATTTGTCCATTTCTTCCACGTTGTCCAATTTATTNTAAGAGACTTGAGCATCCCATGGATTTTGGTATCCACAGGGACCCTGGAACCAATCTCCTGAGGATATCCAGAGACAGTTACGTAGTATTTTTTACTTTATTAAAGCTTTCTATTTTAATAAAAGCAGTCAAGACCTTCCTTTTAAAACACAAGCCTCCACTCACTAAAGTGAATGTTCCATGCTCCACTTGAAACTATACCATCCTTGTACCATGATTAATGTTTACCCCTGGGCTCAAAATGCTCATTCAGACTGCCAAGGCTTATAGGCACAAATCAGGAAAATACAGCCACAAATCATTCTCCCTAAATAAAAAGGTCAACTGGTATTAAATTAGTTCATTTACAGAACTCATTGAAATTAGCAGCATGTTCTTAAATTGCTTCTTGATTGAGGACATTTGCCTCATTAATTCTAAACAACCTGAAAAGACTATTAAAGTCTCATAGAAAAAAATTGACCAAAGGACAAGATTCTCAATACACTTTACCTTGGGGACAAACGGTAAATCTCAGGAAACATATACACAGAGGGAGAAATGCAAGGTGAGGGAGCTTAACTTTCACATTGTACAGGGAAGTCCTCTTTTATTTTCATTTATTTGTGCTTTCATTTTTTTAGCCAGAGGGAACTTCCTTTTTTAAAAATGGTCTAATTGACTTTATTTTTACTTTTATTTTTACATGTATCTATTCTTTTCAAATTCTTTCCCCATTTAGATTGTTACAGAATATTGAGCAATGTACCGTGTGCTATACAGTAGGGCCCTTTTGGTTATATATTTTAAATATACTAGTGGTATATGTCAGTCCCAAACGTCCAATGTATCCCTGCCCCCCACCTTTCCTCTTTGGTAACTGTAAGTTTGTTTTTTATGTATGGGAGTCTATTTCTATTTGTGGCAACATGGATGGACCTTGAGATTATCATACTAAGTGAAATAAGTCAGACATAGACAAATATTACCTGATATTGCTTATATGAGCAACCTAAAAAATATGGTACAAATGAACTTATCTACAAAACAGAACTTTCTAAAATACAGATCCAGTCATGTAATTCACCAATTCAGTGGTTTCCCTTCGCCTTTTTTTTTTTTTTTTTTAAAAAGATTTACTTATTTATTTGGCTGTGCCAGGCTTTAGTTGTGACCCACAGGATCTTTAGTTGTGGGATGTGGGGTCTAGTTCTCTGACCAGGATTTGAGCCCAGGCCCCTGCACTGGGGGCACAGAGTGTTACACACTGGACTACCAGGGAAGTTCCCCACTTTGCCTTTAATCTAGCTCTGGTCTCCCCTCCACCTGCCAGTTACTCTCCGCCACACCTAACCCTTTCTGCCCCCCGAGTCTGCCATTCTCTGGATCACCTTTGAGCATTTTTACAAGCTTTTCCTCTGCTTTCTGAGCCTAGCTTAATTTCTACTCATCTTTGTTGTTGTTGAGTTGCCTGGTCTTGTCCTACTCATCGCAACTCCATGGACTGCAGAAAGCCAGGCTTCCCTGCCCCTCCTCACCTCCCAGAGTTTGCCCAAGTTCATGTTCACTGCATTGGTGATGCCATCCAACCATCTCATCCTATGTTGCCCTCATCTTCTGTCTTCAATCCTTCCCAGCATCAGCATCTTTTCCAGTGAGTCAGCTGTTCACATCAGGTAGCCAAAGTATTGGGGCTTCAGCTTCTCTTCTTTCTTCAGCTATTTGTAAAGCCTCCTCAGCAACCCCTTTGCCTTGTTGCTTTGGGATGGTTTTGTTTGCTACCTCCTGTTCAGTGCCACAGACCTCTGTTCATAGTTCTTCAGGCACTCTGTTTACTATAGCCTTGAATCTATTTGTCACCTCCACTGTATATTCTTAGGAGATTTGATTTCAGATGTACCTGGCTGGCCTAGTGGTTTGCTCCACTTTCTCTAGTTTAAGCCTGAATTTTGCTGTGAGATGCTGATGATCTGAGCCACGGTCATCTTTGGGACTCTGCTTGAGTACCCACTTTGTCTAAGAAGCCCTTCCTGAATTCAGCGAGCCTGCTATAGGTGCCCCTTTGCTCCACGTTACCAGAATACCTCTCACCCTAACATGATTGCTGCTTAATTCTTCTGTGTCATTTACTGTAGGTTTTTTAAAGACAGAGACTGTCTTGTACACCATTTTATTCTGAGAAAAGCTTCCTGGGCCTTAGTGGAGGTTCAATAAATAGTTAAGTGTAGGAACAAATGAGTGATTGGATTAGCTTGGGACTTCTTGAGCCCTTTCCCTGCAGAAAGCTGTGTTCTTGTGGAGGACTCCTGTATTATTCTTCTTGAACAATCCTCAATAAACACTCAGCATTTTTCTGGAGAAGAATCACATACTCGAGTTACTAGAGTGCAAGACACCAAAAGTTTCTAATGATGAGAGCTCTGAGGAAAGAGCAATTATTTTCACTTGGAGACACTGAGGAGTCATCTGGTGTGGGAGAAGGTGGGTGATATGATACAGTTCATTTGAATATCAGCTGATGATATTATCCAACTGATTCCAATAAGAAAAAGGAAGAGCCTGGAAAGGGCTTTCTGATTATAGAGAAGGAATGATAGAAACAAAGAGCCAAAGGAAGAATATTATTCAAAAATTCACTCATTCATTCATAATATGCAAATATTATTCTTAATAATCAGTCATCAAAAAATTATTGAAGGTTCTTTTTTTTTTTTTAATCCAATCTGCCACTCCTCTGTCTTTTGATAGGAGCATTTAGTCTATTAATATTTAAGGTAATTATTGATAGCTCTGTGGGCTTTTTTTTTTTTTT